>CM038463.1:40196627-40619974 GCA_021464415.1 Lonicera japonica
CACACGGGACCTGCTCCGCTTGTCGGAAAAATTCATCTAACACAAAACACAGAGTCCTGTTGGAAGGCAAGATACATAGAGTGGGCTCTCCTTTGTGGGATTTCAACCACGGGTGGAGTCACCTTGGCTTTTTTCGTGCACGGTTTAGGGGCTTTCACCAAGGGGCAGAAATAGGCGGCCTATCTTCGAGCCACGCAGGAGAGACCCGGTGCTCGGTTCATCATATATAGACCAAATATATGATTGTATCGCATGAATATATCATATCATCAATCACATCATTCATCACACATATGGCAATCATCATAAACGTATATACAATATCCAATTGCCCATTATTCATTTATCATCAACATAAGCGTCGCCATCACGCTTATAATCCGTACGCTCATTTTTTAGTTATTATTCACATAATATGGCCAACTAGTTCATTCTTGGCATCTTGTATTTCATAACGTGTCAAGTATGTAAAACCTAAGCCGTATGGTTCGTATCAAAGTTCTGATGTTATTCTACCCATCCACGCATTAGTCATAGCGATTCTTGCCTAACGGAGGCACCTACGGCACACTTAGATTCACACAATAATGGCCAATTAAGCAACTTATAACTCATTAACTAATTTTATAACATGACTAAAATGTATCTAGGTTGCATCTCTATCACTAATGCTAACAAAGGTCTATATAAGGCATTAAACCCCCAAAATTATCGTACATTATTCCGCTTTGGGGGTTTTGGTTCAAATCTCATAAATAGAGTTTAGTACTGATTCCCACTTCTATGAAGCTTGATCATCAAACTTGAAAGGTTGAATCAAGTCAAGAGCCCTCTTGTTACACCTCCGCCTTAATAGACAGGATAACACCCGTAATTAAGGCCTAGAGTGTCACTAACCCATCTTAAATTGACTAAAATGGGTATATATGTAAATACACAAAGAAATTCAAACAGTAAATATCCTACTTGTCCATCAACAATATATAAGACAACAGTACTACTCATAAACATGTATACATACATATAACCGTTATACACAACTAACTAAGTAAGTTCAAAAATAATATATACAACATTCCGGGTTAGCCGTGGCTCTCCGCGAGAACATATACATGACAAAAATACATCTGTATCAGTGCCACTAACTCGTTCCCGATCCCGTCGCATCCCTGTCCTCTTTGGATTCTTGGATACCTGTAGGGTTTTAAAAAAATGGGGTGAGCATATCGCTCAGTAGGGGGAAAGGAAAGGGGTACAACTTTGAAAACATTTATTTACTTACGACCCTAAACACAATAATCTTTATCATAAAACAATTTAATCATTATTCCTGACAGTTAATAAACAACTAATTCATAATAACGCATGCTCGTGCGTATGAAGGTTACCTCCCCTAGTGTCAACCCATTTCCAAACCTTGATGATATGCGCCAATGAGAATTCAAGCCAACATGACCTTATGAAATCCATCCACTCCAAGAAAATGTAATATTACCATAGTTCTTTTCAACAAGAATCTGAACTAAAGTTATAGTATATAATCTGTTGCCTCAAGACGGCATACCATCATCATCACACCCTGGAAGTAGAACAACCCGTCCATCTTCCATGGAAAAGAATCAAACCAATGGTGTATTGCCAATGCCTAGGTTCCCGGGTCTTTCACCGGTGGCTTATAGGCGGCCAAACAATTCTCCTAGGGGTTTAGGGATTTTGAACCCAAGGGCACCGGGCCCCACTTATTTTCTATCCCGGTAGGCACCATTAGAACATAAATTCATACAGAATTTACATCGTCATGGTCATTCATGACCAAACATAACCATTTTTGAGAGATTTCATTAACCGATCATCTCCGACCCGAAGATATCAATATAGTAATGAAGTCCTCATAAGTTGCTATAAGAATTAAGAGTCCTTGAAACATCCAGATACTCCGCCACAAGCACAAGTTATAGATAAAGAAATATAAGCTCCTCGTGAAACAACATCCGTGCCATATACTATAAAAAAGATCCGGACTTGCTAGATTACTGCCATGATGCCAGGTTGACACAACAAAAATGCATAATATGCATTTCATGCTCTATATGCCAATTAGGAACAACCTATGCCATACAAACTCTATCCAACATGCATTCACATCCCTTGGCATACACAATAACCATTTATAAATCCATGTTAATCCAATCAAGAGGTGTGTATCCAAGGAATATCCCATATAAATCAACAACACGTGAATATCGAGTTTGGATAGCATGGGTTGCTTCTATATGTGCTCTAAAAACAACATATGCCATGTAAACTCTATGAATCATTCATCTATGTCCCTTGCAATGTATACACAATTATTTACCAACCGTTATTCCCCATATAATTGTATATACCCTTAAGGCAACCATAGAGATCAAACAAGGCTTAAGTCTCGAGTTTAAATGGCATATATTTCTTTACTTTGAACACTCTTATATTAGTAATGACAATAAACATGCTAAAGGATGAATATTGAAACAACTTATATCATTTACACTATAACCAATTCCATTCCCTATTCCTTGGTGTATATAATCCATCAACCAATCCTTATAACCATAAATAAGACCCATACATCCGAGGAATAGATCATGTGATGCAATTAATACACATATATAGAGTGTGAATTGTATATCTTGCTCCAAGGTACATGCTCATGGCTTTAAACACCATAAATCATCATTTCCTTAATCAAGGGGTAATATTTCAATCACATAAAGTTCAAATGAAACGATTAACATGAGTTTAAACTTTATCATTGAGGTTTGAAAACATATAAACCCCTAACTCGAGTCGATAGGCCGAAAGAAGAGAGAGAAAGATGATATTCGAAAATCCGTCTAATTAAGTATTGAAATTCCTAGCTAACCTTGATCCTCTCGATGCATAGGACAAGTTTCTTTAAGGTCGAGTCAAAATTCGAAAACCCGTTATCGATAAAATCTAGAGAGAGAAAATAGAGGAGAAAGAGCTCTCAATTCTTAGCTTTTCTTTTATAAAAAATGCCTTCAAGAATCCTCTAAAAATCATTTTAAACTTTTCAAACCGACATTGCAATAGGCGCCTGTCGGCCCAATAGGTGCATGTTTTTCAAAAACAGGCGGCTGTCCAATTTCGAGAGAAAACAATAAAACTATCCTGGGCTTGCCTTCCAACAGGCGCCTATTTTTTCACAACAGGTTCCTGTTATGGATAAAAATTTAATATCAAAATTTAGCTCAATATCTAACATATGGATTTGAATTCACTCAAAAAGGAGTTAAAATGAATGTTTGGTGAATTTTACAAGTTCGGTCGACGAAATCGGTTTCTACGCGGGAATGCTCCAAATTTTGCATACATTTCCATCATTTACAAGCCTTCCCCACACAAAACAAGTAAAATAAAACTTAATTACATTAATATAAACACTGGGTGTTACACCTCTAATCTCAAAATCCCCAAATTGGTGCTTTAAGCCCTAATAATGGAGGAAGTAAATATGAAGATGATGATTATGGGCTTGTGTTTTCGAGTGATGAATGAGTGAAAAACCTCCCTAAAAGCCTTCATAAGGTAGCTCTCAACTCTCTCTAACTTTCTTTCAGAGTATCGCTCGAATATGGGTTAAAAGAGTGAAGCTTGTTTTTTAAAACGAGCTAAGTCCGTGCATAGTTCAGACTGGCGGACCAGTATGCCCATTTTTTAGGACTGGTCTGCAAACCACAAACTCCCCACTTCAAAAAGGGCAGACCGGTATGCGGATTTTGGAGACCGGTCCGCATACAAGTTTGTTTCCTACTGGTTTTCGATAATTCTAGTTACTTCACGCTCATTTTTCACCATAAATGAGTGGGAATTAGATTTTGGTCAAAACAAGGAAGTTTTAGATAATCGAATTATCTATCCAACCACGTAAACATAAATTCATTTGGACTTCTGATGAAAGAGTTAAGTCTTTATAAAGAAAGGAACATCAGTTTGTCGATAAAGTGGAAACAAGCAATTTAAGAGCCAATTCTCACTTGGACCACTCGAATCACTTTGTGACCATACAAGGAAGTTATATAACACTAATGCAACCTATGGGAAGTCTTAAATCAATATTGACCTTTTCGGAATAGAATTTCACCATTCGAATCCCGAATTTGCCTTAGTAGTGATTAAGAATCATGATTTGTGTAGAATGAAAGAACAGGGTATTACAATACATATAGTATTTATATAGAGCATTGTTGGCATATGAAAGTTAGATAAGACTTTGGTTAACTAATATAAGATTCAATATATATATATATTTACATATATGTTTACTACATATGAGTATAATCTTTGAAAAATACTTTCTATTGACATTTTGGTTTTTTATGGCACTAATGGTCAATAGGGGAACTTAGCCTTGGAGGCTATACACCCTAATCCGTGTAGAGGGATCCCGCTTTGAGAGCGGCAAACACTATGGTCCGTAGGGTGACCCTGCAAGGCGGCATACCCTACATCATCTAGGTGTTCCATAAGGGGACCCAACCTTAGGGGCTGCATACCCTAGCTTTGGGGGCTTTGATCGTGATTGCTGTGCACAATAGAGTAAATCCTAGATGTCTAATATGATATGAAATTGACAGCTATAAGATTAGTTGTGACACTCTGTGTTTATTTTGATGTAAATTATGTTTATTTTGTGTGAAAATTGTGATTTTGGAAATTATATGTTCATAATTTAAAGAAAAGCCTTATCCGTAAATTGTAGGTCTCAGAAATACCTTTCCATGGATATAAAGATCGTCTCAATCGGAGTTTCGAGCGAGAAGTTATGGCCAAAACAAGTTGGAAAAAAGTTTATTCGCGGATTGGTATTGAGTTTTTGGAATACTGGTCCGGCATCTGCATTTTGGGAGAAAAGTAGACTGCGGACCAGTATGTAGTTTTTGACATACCGGTCCGGAGTATGAAATTTTGGGAAAAATTAGGCTGCGGGCCAGTACCCTGTTTTTGGCTTACCGGTTCGGCACTTGTAACAGTGCACCAACTTACTTTGTTTTTAGTGCATTTTATCTCCTTTTTTCTTCACTTTCGACCCAAACTCTTCCACCATCTTCTAGAGAGAGAAAGTAAAGAGTTCTTAGGCGATTCTCGCCTATTTTTGCTTCCGATCCAAGATTTACGCTTCAAATCATCTAAATCAACCTCTATTTCACTATTCATCGTTTTTTTCCTTGGAATTTCTTTGGGAGAGCTTGGATTCTAATCCTTCTTTCTTCTTTACGGATAGTAAACATGAGGTAGGGGTTCCTTTGCCTTCAGAACTCGATGATATGCTATTATTGGTTATAAATCATTATATTTGGTTTGTTTTTGTTTCATAGCATGAAACTAAATGTAACACCCCCGCCTTAATACACAGGATAACGCCTATAAATAAGGCCTGGAGTGTTACTAACCTATCTTAGTAAAACTAAGATAGGTATATAGAAAGAAATAAGTCAACAACAACAGATATAGCAAGTATCACAATGCATAGGGTATCAAACATATCATATATATTCCAGCATGTATCAAGTACACATAATCTAAACCATACGAATAACCAAAGTATATAAATTCCTCGGGCTAGCCGTGGCTTCCCGGAAAAATATACATACATCGCAGAAAACCAAAATATACACGTAGTATCAGAGCCTCTATATCGTCCCTGACCCGGTCGTGTCCTTGTCCTCGTGGGACTCGTGAGTACCTGAAATATTTTAAAGAAAAACCGGGGTGAGCCATTTTCTCAGTAGGGGGTGTACCAGGCATATGTTCAAAAACAAGTTTGTAAACATATCTTTTAGAGCATGGTAATATCAATAATATCAACAGAAAATCAAAAATTCATCAAGTGATCATGCATGAACGTGCTAATGCAGGTTACCTCCCGTGTCAACCGATTACCGTATAATAGAAAGCCTGAGTGATGAATAGATTCCACTGCTGGCAAGATATCATAACCTGGGATCAATTGCCCAATTCCACACAAGTATAGAGAACAATAGCCTTGGGATCATTCACCCCGATCCCATATAAATACAAATAATCATAAAACCATAGTGCCTTGCCAATTTTCCTAGGTTCCCGGGTTCTACACCGGTGGCTTATAGACGGCCAAACGTTGCTTCCCCCCAGGGGTTTAGGGATTTTCAACCCAAGGGCACCGAGCCCTACTTATTTCCCATCCCGGCAAGCACTATACATTCAATTCTTTTTTTCGGTTTTCAAGAACCACCAACTCTTCAATACATAGATAAATGATACAAGCCTCTGAGAAACAGATACTTGAACAAGAGTCACAAGCCATAACAGATACTTGAACAAGAGTCATAAGCCATAATAGAGCCTCCATGCCTTTGAAAATTGTCGAGCTTTCGGTTGACACCATAGTAACATACAATATGCATAACATGATGCTAATTATCCACATGAAGCAAATTATGCCATATATACTTTACCAAGTTCAACCACATATCCCTTGGCATCAAAAGTTCACAAATAAATCACTTTTATCAATCATGTCGTAGATATATCGCCAAGGGTATCTTATTTAGTTCAAACAACTATTTATATCAAGTATACATGGCATATTGTGCCTCCAATCATATATCCAATACCACACATATCATGCAACATCATAAATATATGTATACATTCAACTTTCTAACTTTATATAAATCAAATGCATGAATTGTCAAGTAATAAACTCATTTTATCGGGTTTAGAACGTAAGAAAACCCTTACCTCAGTTTATGAGTGAGAAAGAAGAAAGAAAGTTGATGCTCCAAGCCTTCCCCAAAGAACCCTCAAGGTAGAAGATGATGAATAACAAGCTAGGAGGTGTTTTGGATGATTTTCGATGCTTAATCCTTCGATCGGGAGTGAAAATAAGTAAGAGTCGCTCAAGAACACCTATCTTTCTCTCTCTAGACCTCTCTAGAGTTTAGTGGAAGAGGCTGGTTCGAAAATGGTGAAAAAATAGCTTAAAACGAGCTTTAACGCACTTTAAGTCGGTTGCTACAGTAACTCGCGCAGATTTTTTTTTGGTTATGGAGCACTGTTTTTGTTTTGGCCATAACTTTTGACTCGGAACTCCGATTGAGACATTCTTTATGTCCACGGAAAGATATTTCAAATTTCTAAAACTTTCTAGGAGGAAGTTTTCTCAAATTATGGACACATTTTTCTCATAAATTCACCGAAGACAGCGCTCTGCCGAACACTATTAAACAACCAGAATTTAGCGATGGGCCTACTTTGCGCCATGTTTTGACCCACGAGGAGTGTGAATTAGCTTTCGGTAAAAAAATGAAAGTTGTAGAATAATGCAAATACTAGAGACATACGTGAGCGAAACTTTAATCGAATAAGTAACGGAAGAATTACGATAGCCCAAAGTTAGCTCAAATTAACGAATCACAAAGAACCCAAAACTTCCTATTTACCAACCGAAATTCATTCGGACTACCTGAATCATAAAACGATCATTCTCATATATATAAAAGAGTTAATATAACATAATTAACATTAATTTAAATACAAGATGCTACACTAAATGTGTATATGTTTTTTTTTATGATTTCTTGTGTTATGAATGCATGATTTGAGGCAAGATATGCCATCTACACTTGATATAGATTGTATTCTGGATTGTATATAATATCCCTTGGGTGTGAGGATGATGTTTGCTGAAGAAATCAGTTTATTGATGAACATTACATACTAAGGGATATGAGATGGAAATCATTAAAGTGTATATGGCATAAGTTGCTCTATAAACACGTTGAAAGCATGTTTGCATGTTATATTTTACTACTGTGTCAACCGAGGACTCGAAAAGATCATGGCAAGTTCTGGATCAAATTCTTGGTTCGTGGTTCTATTATTTGCCTCTTAGAAGGATTCTATTGTTCGCATATATTATGGAGAGCTTGTGTCTCTCGAGAACAAATGGTTGTATTGATATGGTGCTTGCCGGGATGGAAAAATAGGTAGGGCTCGGTGCCTTTGGGTTGAAAAGCCCTAAACCCCTGAGAAAGCAATGTATGGCCGCCTATAAGCCACCGGTGTGGAGCCCAGGAACATAGGCAAATTAGCAAGGCACTACGGGTTTGGTTGGTATCTATGTTAGGATAAATTTTGGGACAGTTGGTCTCAGGATGTTATAACAAAGGCAGCTCATTTATGAGGGCATGCTATCTTGGGCGGATATGGATTATCTCCACAGTTCGTGCTTCTCCTACATGGTAAACGGTTGACACGGGAGGTAACCTGCATTTGCATGTGCATACACCACTGAAGTGTTAAAAGAAAAATGGTTCTTATTGGCATCACAGAACTAAATACATTTTGAATACATTTAAAATGGTGAAACGGTTTTCAAAATGATATGCCCTATATCCCCCCTACTGAGCACGTAGCTCACCCCATTTTTTGTAATCTTACAAGTATTCCGGAGTCCAAGGAGGACAAGGACGCAACGAGTTTGGGAATGCCTTAGGGGCTCTGATACAATTACTCTTTTGTTGTAGATATGTTAGATCCACGGCTAACCCGAGAACTTGTTTATCTTTTCTCGTAGTCTTATAGTTGGATGTATATCTATATAAGGCGTGTTCACATGTTATGATAGCATTTTTGGTAGCTATTGCTTAACCTTGATTAATTAGTGCATCAATATTGATTTATATTTCTTCTTATATACCTATCTTAGTTTTACTAAGATGGGTTAGTGACTCTATGTCTTAATTATAGGTGTTACCCTGTAGATTAAAACGGGAGTGTTACATTAGTACCTACGCTTCTCTTATGATAAACTCTATTATTATGATTTACTTATCTTCTGTCGGTATATTCTTTGTTGTATCATCGGGGTTGGGATAGCACTTGGTGTGCATTGCATGTAATATCGTTTTATTATATTTTAATCAAAGTACTTTGCACACACACACACATATATATATATATATATAATATGCTGAAGACATATGTAGAAATGATACAAGCCTACAAACAAAGTTTCAATTATTTTCATTAGTACACGTCGCATGTATTAGAACTAAGATATGTGTATAAGAAGTAAATAACTATACGACAACATGTAAATCAAGTGTTTTTAAACATGGGGTACAAAACATGTTATAACATCTAAACTTGCATCACGTTTATATATAAAACCAAACCACAAGTATTCCCAAAGTATGTACAGTCCTCGGGTAAGCCGTAGCTTCCCGGAAAAATATATATATACCAAAAATGAATTGTATTAGAGCTTGTATTTCGCCCCGAATCCCGTCATTTTTTTGTTCCCTTAGAACTCACGAGTACCTATAATAGTTTCAGGAAACGAGGTGAGCTATATGCTTAGTAGGGGTAAGTAATGACGAAAGTATGATGTGTAAACACAAGTCAATTTAAAACCATATGTTCGTTAAGCAATGACTGCATATGCCAATGCAGGTTACCTCCCTTGTATTAACCTTAGAACCATGTAGTCAGAATATATCAATGCTAAACTAGAGTGTAACTAGGGCCTGACCGCCTAAGAGAATAATCCAATAATAACCATAGACTGGCCCATTGGCCTCAGAGAATATCGTGAAATCACAATTGATTTGGACTACACGTCCACTAATAATATCATAACAACAGAATCATCAGTGCATTACCGTTATCTAGATTTTTGGGCTACTCACCACTGGCTCTAGACAGCCGACGCGTTGCTACCCTCCAGAAGTTTAGGAATTTTTAACCCAAGGGTACCAGGCCCTACTTATTTCCATACCGGTAGGTACCAATAAATACATAATCTTTTTACCATCGAAGGGTCGTAATAGAATCATAACAGAATCCATAACAGGATCATATCACATTCAGAACGATATAATAATCACCATCGACTTCCATCATCATAAAGATGATATACGCCCAATGTGATGGGCCATAAAAATGATACACATATGCCGAAAGTCTCCAAGCAATTGGTCAAAATGATACACATATGATGATTTGGAGCATAAATCTTTGATCGGAAACGAAAACAAGCGAAGATCGCTTAAGAACTTCTCTCTTTCTCTCTCTAGAGGCTTATAGAAATGTTTGGGTCAAAATAGGTGGAAAAATAAACAAAAAGCACTTAAAAACGAGCTAAGTTGGTGGACTGTTCCGGATGGCAGACCGGTATTCCAAAATCAGAGTATCGGTCTGCAGCACAGATTTTCCCACATTTTTATACGCTGGGTTGGTAGGCCAAAACTGCATACCGGTCTACAATCTAATTTCTCCCCCAATATTTAAACGTTGGACCGGTATGCCTAAACCTCCATACCAGTCCGCAGGCAAACTTTTTTCCCTACTACCCTGTTTTTGTTTTGGTCATAACTTCTCACTCGGAACTCCAATTGAGATGATCTTTATGCCCACGGAAAGGTAAATCAGAGACTTATAATTTTTCTAGAAGTATAAATTCCACATTAAAATATAAACATAATACACATAGTTAACATTAAGATGATCTTTATAAGCATAATACGCATACACCTACAATTTTTCTAGAAGTACAAATTTCACATTAAAATTCTCGTTCGGAACTCCGATTGAGATGATCTTTATGGACAATTTTTTTTCTAGAAGTACAAATTCCACACAATATAAACATAATACACATAGTTAACATTAAAATAAACACATAGTGTTACAATTTGGGCTTGAGGCCCAAATAGGTCTAGATTGTAAGACAAATATAAGACCTATGTTAAGAGGAGAAGCATGCTTTTGTTACCGAGAGGATGCTTTTGCTAAGTAAAAGTTATAATGCTGAGATGGTTTTGCTGATGTAATCCTATTGCCGTGATGGGCACATTGATGTCAGCAATTGCCGAGATGGCCGTGCTTACATGGAGAATGGATAAAGTTAAGACCACTATAATTTGTACTATTCTAAGATAATTGTAAAGTGTTAGAGTAATGCCCAAGTTTTGCCCTTTATAGGCATTTTACTGTTTAACTTTAATGGAGCATTGTAACCCTAATTCTTGCCCTATAAATAAAAAAGGGAAGGCTCATGACAAGGGCCCTAGGGGTCAGTTTATTGGAAATATAAAGATATATATAGAGAGAGAATGAGCTGGTTGCTTGTATTATATTCATTGTTAATTACCTTTGAACTAATAAATAAAGCGCGCACACAATCAGAGAAAGGAGGACGTACTAATGAAATAGCATAAGCGCTACTGAAGGATTTGGACAAGGTCTTGGGGGTTACGCTATTGGAAATATAAAGAGAGAGATAGAGAGAAAAGGAGTTGGTTTCTTGTATTATCTTCATTGTTATTTGCCTTTGAATTAATAAATAAAGCACACACACACACAGAGATAGAAATGAGGACGTACTACCTCTGACGCCCTGAATCCCGTTATGAGATTTATGTCTTCGGGACCCGGTTAATCATGGTGCCGTATGCGACGGCGGGTTCAAATTAGTTAAAATTAACATATATATATATATATATATATCAAATGCACATCCTGTATTAAAACTTCATTTAGAAAAATATTAGCATGTGGAGTTCGTAAAATTAACAAACCAACATGTGAATAATAAATTGGATTTCTCACTATAAATTAAACTCCACATTCATAATAAAAATTATCCTTATAACATAGTGAATTTCAATAAAAAAAAATCCTCCAACGAGGTCCCAATCTGAATTAAAGAACTTCAAATCATATACAATGATTTATACATTAAACAAATAAACTGTTAAATATTCAAAATGTCTGAATACATATAGCACATAAAACATAAGTCGTCCGAGGACGACTTCTACTGTCTAAGGTATATCATAGGTCGCTGAACTCCGCACACTTGCCATCTTGCTTAAGTACTTGCAAAACTGGTTTGAAAAATGGGAGTGAGCCAAACACGGGCTCAGTAGGAACTATAAGGTTTTTTTAATAAGAAAGTACGTTTAGAATTGCACATGCAATGTGCTAGATGAACGTAGTTCCAATCATATTTGAATGCGTGCACCATTTGTATATACATATATTTATACCACCTTTGCATATAGAAAATACTATATTGATATGCGTGAAAACCATATATGTGTAATACACACTAGGTGTTATCCCAACCCTGAAGGCATGATAAAGAATGTGCCATCAAGACATAAGTAAATCATAATAATAATAAAGTGTGTGTATATATCTCCAAGATACAAATATGCCATAATACTAAAGTACATCGTAAGATAAACGTAGGCACTAATCTTATAACTGTCAGTCTCAACCCACATCGATCATCTAAGATTTACTCTACTGTGTACAGCGATCACAATCTAAGCCCCCAAGGCTAGGGTATGCAACCCCTAAGGTTGGGTCCCCCCCGTGGACCACCTAGATGTGTAAGGTATGTAGCAAGCTGGGTCCCCTTACGGACCATAGAATATGCCGCTCGCAAAGCAGGACCCCTCTACACGGACCAGGGTGTGTAGCCACCAAGGCTATGTCCTCCCACGAACCATTAGTGCATGAAATATTGAAATATCGTTGAATGTCAAACCATATGGATTATTCAAAATATCAAATATCCAAGCCTCATAGTAACTAGCTATCTGATAGCCACACAAAATAGTATAGTTTTAAGTCATGGAGATATAAGGATATCCACCAAATAATATACTTATCTCAAATATTAACCCAATAAGGTTTGACACATAAACCAATTATGTGTTCGATAATTACATTTATTATACACCTATCAATTCATGTAGTTAACGATCATCATGAAGTAGTATAATTGTTTTACTTAAGCCAAGTCCATTGAACTTGCCATTTCATGGCTCGGTCAAAGAATTTGTCATTTAGATTCACTAATTGAGGAGTTTTATAGCAAACCATCTAATCGCCTTCAAGCCTGATATAATTCATAATTTGTAACATTTATAAGTAATATAAACTTCCTTAAATGATTCCAATACATTGTTAATATATAATAGTTGTAGAAATTTGTCCAGTAAGGTTACGGACTGGCAAACTTTATAACAACACTTGCCAGTAGCTAGCCAAAAGCTTGAATATGTCATAATTATCTTATATGTGAAGTATTATAACCAAAATAGGCTTTAAACCCACTAACCTGTCATTGTACATGCGTATTATAAGTTCTTATCCGGTATCGTATCCGTACTTGTGGGTTTTGTACAAATCTTTAATCTTAACAATAGGAAGTGGGGGATTTTAGTATAATTGACAAATTAAAGTCATATAGTACATAAATCAACGAAAAGATTAAAGGAAAAACAACCCAATGCATGTGCTTAATTTCAAAATTATACTAAAAACCCAAATTTGGTTTGAAATCATATATACAACACATAATAATTTGAAAATATGTTTGAGTATTAGTGTTCCCACCTTATTGTAACTAGATCCTCGAAGGTTAAGCGTTGAATTGAGCCGGAATTGAGTAATCACGAAATTCCCCCAAAAGCTTTAAGCCCTAGCCATGGCGGAGGTGAAAAAGATGAAGGAGATGATGAATAGTTACCAAACCCTTGATAAATCCATGATTGTTATGGAGAAATTACCCATTGTATCTCCAATTCCCCCTCTCTAACCCTCTCTAGCTCCTTAGGTCCAAATTGAGGCAATAATGGACGATTTTAGGTGTTTAAGGGATGATATATAGGTTAAGGTCGATTCAAAGCAATAAAAATCCTAGTTTTGACCAAATCTAGGGGCATCAGTCGACTAAGCAAGGTGCCTTAGTCGATTGATGCTCACTGGTGGCATTTTTGGCAGTTTAGTTACTTTGCGCTTAGTTTTGGCCATCAGGGAGTGAGAATTGGGTCTTGTCCAAAACACAAAAGTTTTAGATAATTGAATTACCTTTCCAATGGCGCAAACAGGGACTTATTTGGACTTTAGATGAGAAAATTATGGCTTTCCCAATACAGGAAGGTCACATTTCGATAAAAGCCATTTAGGCGGCATGTTTTTGAATTTTACTCGGACCATCCGAAATGGGTCACGACCTATTAGGCGAATGTAATAACATATAAATGAAGTTTGGAAAAGGTTTAAACCACTCAAGTTCCATTTGAACCCAAATTTGCCTCCTGGACATACGGTTTTTGCATAACGGGAAATTTTGAAGGGAATTAGCATGCAAATCATATAGTGGGTGTTACATTATCGAAATAGCATAAGAATTATTTGAGGAACATACCTAGCAATAAAAATCCTTGCATTCTTTACTATTTTTCAATCTTTATTGAGATTGCTTTAAACTTACCCCATAAGAAAACCCAAATTTTTTTTGGCATCCACAGATAATTAAGAACAATGCCGGCTCTCATTTCTAGGTAAAGTGTTAACAAAATAAGTTTTTCTAAATATAACTATGGCCTAATGGTATAAACTATGTAAGGTCTATTTTATAAAGACCATAAGTGTTGGGTTAATTCTATTGACAAAATCACATTTTTGTTATATGTTGAGTTCATAACGTGTTTATGAGATGCAACATCAAGCAGAAAAAGTTAATGAATAACAGTTCAAATGTAGTTTTTTGGATATTGCTGATTTTAAAATTTGAACCTGTTGACCAATTTTAAAATGCCGCTTAATTATTTTCCTACAAATAAGCGAGCAAGGTATAAGGTTTTATACTAGATCTTTCAACATATTTTTTAAAGAGAAAAAAAACTAGCTAATATAAGGGCTTGTTTGGTTTGATTTAAATAGTTTTAGGACCCACTTAAGACATTTAAGATTAAGATCTAAACTAGGGGTGTTATGGGGAATATGAAAACTGAACGACCGAACTGTATTGAGTTAAATATATTCGTAAAAAACTGAAACTGAAACAAAGAAACCGAATATGTTTGGTTCAGGTTTGGGTGAGTCATTGCAAAACCAAACCGAACAGAACAAAATTGAATCATTGCATATGTGACTTGAAAATAATATTATTTCACTATCTAAAATTTTATATTCTAAAATTTACACAGTTTAATGAGAAATCACTCTTTGAACTATCATGGATATTAGAGATAAATGTAAGAGTTAATATTTTTTTCTATCTAAAATAAGGAGGAGCAAGTATAGAGTTATTATTATAATTATTATTTTAAATAAATGTTGTATTTCAATTTATCTATTTTTTGAAAAAAAAATATAAAAACCGAACCAAACCGAAACTGAACTTTAAAATTTGTTTTAGGTTTGGGTCTCTTAATTTTGGCACCACATATGAGAACAATGCCGACTCTCATTTCTGGGTAAAGCATTGATATAATTATTTTTTCTAAATATAACAGTGGTCTAATGGTAGAAACTGTGTAAAGACTATTTTATAAAGAACATAAATGTTCGGTTAATTATGATGGAAAATCACATTTTCGTCGTATATTAAGTTCATATCGTGTTTTTAAGCTGCAACATCAGGAAGAAAGAACTAACAAATACCAGTTCAAATGTATTTTTTTGCTTATTATTGATTTCAAAATTTGAATCCCTTGACCAAATTTTTTAAGTGTCGCTTTATTATTTTCCTATAAATAAGCGCGCAAGGTTTGAGGTTTTATACCAGAGGTTTCAACACATTTTCTAAAGAGAAAAAAACTAGCTAATATAAGGGCTCATATGCTTGGATTTAAATAGTTTAGGGATCCACATAGCACATTTAAGTTTAAGATCTAAACTAGGGGTGCTATGGCGAACCCGAAAACTGAATGACCGACTTACCGAATCAAACCGAGACATAAAAAATTGCAACAAAGAAACCGAACCAAAACCGAATATGTTTGGTCTAGGTTTGGGGCATGACATTGGAAAACCGAACCTAACTGAACAAAATAGAATCATTGCATGCATGACTTGAAAATAATATTATTTCATTATCTAAAATTTTATATTCCTAAAATATACACGGTTTAACACTAGTCTTCGAGCTACCATGAATATTAGAATTATTTTATAAATGCAAGAGTTAATATTTGTTTTTTCTATCTAAAATATGGAGAAGTAAATATAGAGTTATTATTTTTTAGTTTAAATAATTGTTGTATTATAATTTATCTATTTTTTTAAAAAAAGTATGTATTAAAACCGAATAAAACTAAACCAAAACCGTATCAAAAAGTTTGATTCGGGGTTTAGGTTAGGAAGATTTAGAAACCGAAATAAACTTTTAAATTCCCTTTAGGTTTGGGTCTCGTAATTTTGACACCCAGAAATGAGAACAATGCCGTGTATCATTTCTGGGTAAAGCGTTAACATAATCAATTTTTCTAAATATAATTATGGCTAAATGGTAGAAATTGTTTAGGTCTATTTTATAAAGATCATAAGTGTTGGGTTAATTCTGTTGACAAAATCACATTTTCGTCGTGTGTTGAGTTCATATTGTGTTTATAAAATACAACATCAGGCAGAAAGAGCCAACGAATACCAGTTTAAACGTATTTTTTGAATATTGTGATTGCAAATTTTGAACCGCTTGACCAATTTTTTTAATTGTCATTTTATTATTTTCCTATAAATAAGTGTGCAATGTCTGTGGTTTTATACCAATTCTTTCAACACATTTTCTACAAAGAGAAAAATAAAACTAGCTAATATAAGGAATTGTTTGATTGGATTTAAATAGTTTAGGGACCCACTTAACACATTTAAGTTTAGGGTCTAAACTTGGGGTGTCATGGCGAACCCCAAAACTGAAAGATCGAATTGTACTGAGTCAAGCAATCCGTAAAAAACCAAAACAAAGAAACTGAACCGAAACCGAATATGTTTGGTTTGAGTTTGGGGTGTGACATTACAAAACAAAACCTAGCCGAACAGAACCGAATAATTGCATATGTGACTTGATAATAATATTACTTCACTTTCTAAAATTTTATATTCCTTAGATTTACACAGTTTAGTGGGAAATCATTCTTTTAGCTGTCATTAATATTAGAGTTATATTATAAATGTAAGATTTAATCTTTTTTCTCTCTAAAATAAGGAGGAGCAAGTATAGAGTTATTATTAGTTTATTTTTTTGTTAAATAAATGTTGTATTACAATTTATCTATTTTTTAAAAAATATATATAAAACTAAATAAAACCAAATCGAAATCGAATCGAAAAGTTTGATTCGGGTTTGGGTTAGGAAGATTTAGAAACCGAATCGAATCGAACCGAAACAAAACGTTTAATTTTGTTTTGGATTTGGGTCTCCTAATTTTGGCACCCACACATGAAAAAAATAACAACTCTTATTTCTAGGTAAATCGTTGACATAATCAATTTTTATAAATATAATTGTGGCTTAATGGTAAAAATTGTGTAGGGTCATTTTTGTAAAGATCATAAGTGTTGGGTTAATTTTGTTAACAAAATCACATTTTCTTCTTATGTTGAATTCATATCATGTTTATATGTTGCAACATTAGGCAAAAAGAGCTAACGAATACCAATTCAAATGTATTTTTTTGCATATTGCTAATTTCAAAATTTGAACCTCTTGACCAAACTTTTAAGCGTCGCTTTATTATCTTCCTATAAATAAGCGCGCAAGATCTTAAGTTTTATACCAGAACTTTCAACACATTTTCTAAAGAGAAAAAAACTAGCGAATATAAGGGCTTGTTTGGATTTAAATAGTTTAGGGACCCACTTAACAAATTTAAGTTTATGTTCAAAACTAGGGGTGTTATGTTGAACCCGAAAACCAAATGACCAAACCGAACTAAGTCAAACTAATCCGTAAAAAACCAAAATCGAAACAAATAAACCAAACCCAATACAAGAAAAAGGGCCTTTTGTGACGGATAAAAAGCCATCACAAAAGGTTAATATCCGTCACAAAAGCGTATTTGTGATTGCTTTGCGACAGTTTTTGAAGCATTACAAGTTAGGAGGGTTTCAAAAACTCGGTGATAGTAAAATTCCGTCACAAATACATTTTGTGACAGGATTATAGCGGTTTTGTCAATGTTACAAAAAACTTGTTATTTTTGCCAATCTATTGTCACAGTCTATTTGTGACGGCTTGACACGTTATTTATATTGTTATTGTGGTGACAATTGCTGTCATAAATAAGTAACTTTATTCGTTACAAATAGTATATTTGTGATAACTTGTTCTCGTTACAAACAAATATGTACCCTATTTGTGACATCTTAGTAACTGTCACGAAAAGTATTGTGCCTTATTTGTAACAACTTATATTAGCCATCACAAAAAGTGTTGAGCAGCATCACAGGATTGCTGCCTTGTCCGACTGATATTTAAATGATTTTATTATTAAAATATTAATTACAACAAACCAATTCAACATGAATAAAGCGAAACTGAATAACATCAACTACATAATCTCCATTACATTGTCATTACCAAACCAAATTATAATATCCAAAAGTATTATCTACCAAGGAACGTATCATATTGTTCAATATCAATCCAAAATTATAAAAGGGTGCAACAACATAGTTTAAAGCAAATGAAACCATTGTCTATATCTTATAATTTTTTTCCAAAAAGAAGCCCATTATTGTAATCTTTCTTGCACAACCTTCATTCCCCTTCATTCATTTCCTAAAACATAAAAAAAGGGTTATCAGGCATTAAATAGCTTAAAGTAATATTTGCAACGTTAAATTCTAGAAAAAAATATGTTAATCCCTGTTTACTAACTAAGCACTACATCAGATCTCACAAAGTTGTGAAATACCATTAAGGGGACTTGGGCATTTAAAATATTCTTGTGAAATTGACCAACATTAGTCAAAAATAAATAAATAATATTCCTTACAGTACATTTTAAGTGTGTGTAAATATTTCAAGTGTACTATTTGAATTATAAAATACACTAACCTCACGAGAAAAGCTTTCATATAGGTAAATTAAGGTCTGGGCGGTGAACACTTACTGAAGTAGGAACGTACGTGTATACAATTTGAGTTATCAAAAACTTATAACAAATATAAATATTTTGAATGTAAATTATAATACACACACATATGTGTGTGTGTGACATAAATAAAATTACATTGCCGATGCTAGATGGGCTGTTTCCACCACGCAACTCCACTAGATCTTCAACCCGAATGGAAGCTCTCATAATCATCATAGTCTCTTCAATTCTTCCATTGATCTCTGCATCACGCTCTCTAATTAGTTGATCGAGCTTTATGTTGAACTCTGTTCTAGTCTCATCGCGTATCTTATTGAACTTGTCTTCCTCAATGCTATTTCCTTTGCTAAAAACAACTTACGTGGTAACACCTTTACCATAAGTTCGCACACAACCATGCCCATCGGGACCAACAACTTAGGTAAATACCCCGTCTATAAACTCGGGGGTTTGTTCCTCTTCTGACACCGCATCCTTTTGACTCTCCATTTTCGCCTACAATTTGACATAAATTTTTTATAGATATACATTAGTAAAAATTTCATTTTAACAATATTAATGAATTCCAATAAATTCATGTAATAGTTATTACTCACAATAACAACTAATGTCTCTGGATTCATAGGGCCGCCGTTTTTGGGAGTGTGTGTTCTTCTAAACACGTTAATTCGATTAATATCCTCTCCGGGTACCTCTATTTAATATTTTATAAAAGTAACATTATTATAATCCAACAATATGAGAGTAATATAACTCATGATCTATATAATAAAACTTAAATCTACTATAATATGAGCATATGGCATTCTCCCAGTCCTGTGTTTTAGATCTTGATATCGACATTTTTTTGTTTTGAGCGAAAATAACCTACAAAATCCCCGAGGCTAATTTACAAATTTTATTTCTTAATGATTTGATGTAACTATCAAGCAAATTTATTAGATACCTGTTGCTTCTAAGTCCCCCAATAGGCAACAAGCGTCTGCCACTGATCTTGAACCACCCTAAGTGGCTTATTGTTTAAACGTTGTTCATCGGTTTCCCAAATGTCGTAGTATTGCGTTTTCACTTGACTTTTTCACTTTCTCCAAATATCTCCAACGTTTTTAGGTAATTTTCTTTATACTCTGGAGGAGTAATCGTATCATCCTATAAATAAAACTCAATTTAATCATTATTAAATGACTATAATATAATATATTAAACAACTATACTTTGATATAAATTAATGAATTTATGCATATGACACTTACTTCCACCCCTTTCCATATATAATCCAATCTATCTTAGGGCACATCTTTCCACTGCTCATAAATTAACGAAACTTGCTTCCCATTTCGAGTTATGATCCCAATATGTGTTTTAAGATGATTTTAATTGGGACCATATGCTTGCATATATTTATTAAACTCTAGCTGCAATTTTTAACTAGTGCCCCAAGTATTTAGTCATCTTGCCACGCCTCTAACCTAGTTGAGTAGAAGTAGATTAGTGAACAAAAGTACTTATGATTTAAGAAAGACTAAATGCAACAAAATAAGCTTACTAGAAAAAGCTAAATCACTCACAAATATAGCACAAGAAATTCAACAACAAAATAGTTTATAAACAATACCAAATGCAGTCCCAAAGAAATCCATAAATGTGTTAAAAAAATTTGTAAACAATTACAAATGAAATCCAAAAATGATCCCCAAAAGTTTAACAATAGTCCCCAAATACAGTCCCAAAATAGAACCTAAATTCAGTCCAAAAATAGTCCTAAAATTAAGTTCAAAACAGTCCTAAAATTAGCCCCAAAGAAAGCACCAAATTCAACAACATAACAACCTTTTTATAGTCCCTAGAACATAGTAAAACATTCTTGAATGCAGCAAATAAATAGTATTATAAAAGCGAAAAAAAAGTATGTAAACAATACCAAATGATCCCATTCTGTGATGCCCCAAATCCCGTTATGAGGTTTAGACCTCTGGGACCCAGTTAATCACAGTGCCGTATGCGATGGCAGGTCTAATGTACTTAATTTAAAACTAATATAGTAGAAAGTCACATGTAAGGCCACATTTTTCAGAAAATTTCGGCATGTGGAGTTCGTATTTTCAATAAAATCAACCTGTAAATAAGAAAATAAAGCTTCTTTAGAAAGTTAATTCCACATTCATAATGATTTGCAATCCACACAATTTAATACTTCAATATATATACCAATCTCTCCAACGAGATCCCAAAAATAATAAATGGCCTTTACAACACTTATTGAAAGAATTTAATACAAATGAATGATACAATAAAATCATCTAGTTCTAATATCTATAATCTATAAGGAATGAGTCATCTATGGACAACTACAGGCATTTAGGGTCATCAGAGGTTTTTAATTTCGTATCCGCGCCGCCCCAAGGAGGTACCTGCAAAATTGTTGGAAAATGGGAGTGAGTCAAACACGGACTCAGTGGGAATTATAGGGTTTTGTATAAGAAAATATACATTGGAAAACACATGCGACATGCAGTAATGAAAATAGTTGAAACTATGTTTATATGCTTTTACCATTTCTATATAAGTATTCAGCATATATATGAGTATAAAGCATTATGTTTAAATATAATAAAACCATGCCACATGCAATGCACGCCAAGTGCTATCTCAACCCCGAAGATACAATAAATAATATGTCGTCAAAATAGAATAAGTCACAATAATATAATATATCATAGAGAAGAGCATGCACTAATCTTATAAACAACGTCAGTCTCATCTCACAACATGCATCTAGGATTTACTCTACTGTGCACAACGATCGCGATCTAAGCCCCCAAGGCTGGGTCCCCTCGTGGACCACCTAGATGTGCAAGGTATGGCACATTGCGCGGTCCCCCTAGCTGGACCATAGAGTATGCCGCTTCCAAAGCGGGGTCCCTCTACGTGGACTAGGGTATGTAGCCATCAAGGCTAGGTCAACCCCATGGACCATTAGTGCCTTACGAAACCAAGAAATCAATAGAAAGTATTATCCTAAAGAATATACTTATTCATAGTACACGCGCGCACACACACACACACACACACACACATATATATATATATATCAAATAATATCTTTATAATAATTATGTGAACCAAAAGCATATATAGATCTATACACTAGCTATACGTATAATCGAATATGTATACGTGATTGGTAGATAGATTCAGGGATGATGAGAATAGTTCCAGCTTAAAATGTATCAAATAGACATGTGACATTTAAGAAACTAATACCCCTCATATGATTATATCCATGAAATAAACAACTCTAATATGTGGACTAATAATCCATTCCTAATAAACCATTGGTTTGATAAAATATCAATCATGGAGAAATTTATCCATTCAATAGCGGATGTATCTCATGGATATAATATCATCATGACTTTTGGTAGTGATATCATATATATATATATGTATTATACCCCCCATTTATTAAATGTATAGCTAAGTTAGAAGACAAGATTATGGCCAAAAGAGTGGGTCTCTACCAAAGTCATGATGTTAAAGTATCAATGGCATATGTATATTATCTACATCAAGCAAGCCTAACATATGTATAATTCCATCTCATTTACTAACCATATATACATATATCCAATGCTTTTTGTAGTTGTATATTTATCAAGTAATTCCCTTAACAACTTAAAACATGTATCCAAGTAAATACACATGTAATTTACTTAGTACTAGGCGCAAATCTTACAAGTATCCTCTTTTGTAAATCACAATAATAAGTATATAGTCCCAAACTATGTGTACGTGCATACGCGCTAATGGGTATTGGCTAAAACTTATATTCAATTAGTATATAATGAGATTTCTTTATAATAAGGTGCAATAGCAACGAATACACGTATAATCCAAGTAAAATAGCAATAAATTACAACCCAATACCCCATGTATGTATACATCAACTATCTTTAAAGGAAAATCCCCCAATTTACTTTGAAAATGAAGATGCAACACATAAGAGTAGAAATTGAGTTTGGATAGTAGTATTCCCACCTGAGATAAGTTATTTATCCGACGTATGAGCGACGAATCAAGCCACGAGTCCACAATTCTGAAATCCCCAAATTAGAGATTCAACCCATCATTAATGGAGGAAGATAAATTGAGGAAGATGATGATGGTGATGATGATTTGAAGATGATTTAGTTAAATTAAGTTTAGGAGTGATCAAACCTTCACCAGACTCCCAAAATCTCCCCTTAATCGCCATCTCTAAGCTCTCTAGATTGATGTATATGTTTGGGATGAAATATGCTCTGCTTTGGCTTTATAATCATGTTCAGGACCCCATTAGTTGACTGATCAATCCGCATCAGTCGACTGATGGTTGAATCTGGCGCACTATTAGTATTTTGGCTATAACTTCTTGCTCGAAACTTCGATTGAGGTGATATTTATGTCCAGGGAAAGGTAATTCAAAGGTCTAAAACTTTCTAAGAGGAAGGTTCCTCAAATTCTGGATGGATAATTCCCAAAAAATTACCAAAGACAGCGCTCTGCCAAAGTGTTCCGAACAACCAGATTTCAACAATTTGCTTACTTTGCAAGCTGATTCGACCACCAAGGAGTGTGATTTGGATTTTGGTATAAACATGAAAGTTGTAGAGGGGATTGAAATGAAGACATGGAGGCAAACGGGAAGTCATTTGTATCTCGGATGAAAAAGTTACGGCCTCTTAAAGTTGGCCAAAAATTAACTTTTTCGAAAAGTTCAAAATATGCGGTTCATTTCCCGTTTTCAACTTGGGCCGCCTGAATAATGAAACGATTGATCTCACAAACTTAATATACCTAATATGATATGCTGGAGGTGTCAGTTCAAATACAAGAGGGCTCAGCACCTAATGTTCACGATCTAGCAGTAATAAAACCTTAATCGGGCTGAAAGGGAGAACTGGCTCAAAAACGAAATACGAGACGTTACACATTCAGTTATAACAGTCCCCTATATGTGTAATATTAACAGTCCCAATTTTTTTGAATTCAAATACAAAATTAACACTTAAAATTCAGTCATAAAGTTACCATTTTGTTGAGTCGAATGGGAATCTTGTAGTTGTGAAGCCTTGGGTTGCAGCGGTGGTTATGAATGAGTATTCACTTAAGATTGAGTATTGTGCGATGGTGGCTGATGTGGTGGCTATGCGGCAGTGTGGTTTGTGGCACTGATTGTAACTGTGAAGCTTCCAGTTGTGGCTGTGATTGCAGTGGTGTTTGGGATTGAGTATTCACCCGAGATCGAGTATTGTGTGATGGTGGCTGTGACAGTGGTGGCAGTGTGGTCTATGACATTAATTGTTGCTGCGTTGACGACTGCGATTATAACATATCCATAATCGTCTTGCCGCATGGTCTTTTTGAAGGGGCCATGATAAACTTATTAATAAGAGAGCAATTAATATAATAAGTAAAATATACAATAATCAAATTAATGTAATTTTGAATATATATAAACCTATTATATGAGATTAGTGCATATAGATCAATAATTCAAGAAACGAGACAATTAAGGAAAACATAAATAAAAGCCATTAACATCCGAATTTAACACAACAATATCCTACTACAAGCACTCAAAATCATCATTCATTAATAATATCATCATTCCCTTTTGGATGTGGAACACTTATGTCAATTGTTGCCCCATTGAATCTTTTTCACCCAAGTAAACCATTATCATGGGCAAATATAGTGTCACTCAGCTGTTGGCCACTAAATGGCTCAACTTGAGGGATTGTTGTCATATCAAGAAAAAGTCCTTCGGATACATGTCAAACAAATCTCGAATTGTCATTTGAATAAAAACATGCGAATCCTGTTCTACATGGTCTTGCACATACCAGACTTGCTCTATTAGGATGCTAGGATAAAATGTTCATCAATTTCTCTATTATTCGGATATAATAGACGATTGAAATTCACTAAAGTAAACTTATACTCATCTTCCTTCGTTCTCGTTTGATAATCCACCCAGTCACTCTTGAATAAAACATATCTTATTGTGTTGGTGTAGAAAATTTCAATGATATCCGTTAACTCTTCATAAAAGTTAAGTTCACCTCCACGAGGATTCTTATTCTTTCGACTAACATAACTAATTGTATGAGATTTAAGAATAATGGCGCTGTTTTGAGTTTGTCTATTCCTATCACGATATTTTTCGTGAAACCAAAATTCATTGATAAAGTAAACTTTAAATCTTCTTCCAAATTAATTTAGACCTTTAGCCAAAATTACAACTTTCTCACGTACAGATTGATTAAACCTTATGCAAATTCTCAACCTATTAGAAAAAGATACAATAATTGTTAAACATTGATCCTTAAACCATGAAAAAAAATGAATGGTAATTTTTCACTATAACTTACTTGATCCTTAAACCATTTCGAATTTTTTTCACTATGAACGCGTTGAATATCATGCTTTGGCGAACGTCTCATTTGTTGGGCAATAATTGCATATTGTTGTCTACAAGGATTAGTAAATATCTAAAACTAATTATAAAGTTACAAAATACTAACATAAAATTTCTTATAAAGAAATTAAAGTTACACTTACTTTCTAAAAGGAGTAATGGAAACAGTATTGGCAAGCACATATTTATGTGTTTGTGTTCAGGTAACGGCATCAAGCAAAAAGCGTTTTTCTTTTTCCACGGCACAACCACTCCTATCACTTCCCTCAAAGTTCCTAACTGGTCGGTTAAACTTAGTTTCAACATCATTTAAGTATCTTGCACAAAAGGTCATGCAAGACTATTATGTACCCATTTGTAATCAATGCCTCCGGATGAGCTCGATTATGCACATATTGTTTCAATGATAGTAGATGCCTATAAATTAAAAAAAATGCAATATAATCTAAATTTTGAGCTAACTAGATTTATATTGTATATATACACACCTCTCTATTGGGTACATTGATTGAAATTGCACTGGCCTGGCAATTAGTGCTTCCACGGCTAAATGAATGGGCAAGTGTTCCATTATGTTGAAAAAAGAAGGTGGAAAGATCTTTTTAAGCCAACAAAGAGTCATGACAATGCGATCTTGAACTTTCACCAAATCGGACACCGTATTAACTTTAGAACACAATTGTCTAAAAAAATTACTTCATTCGATCAGGGCTTCAACCACATTCTTAGGCAAGATTGTGCAAATAGCCAAATGTAATAGCTGTTGCATTAAATTGTGGTGATCATGACTCTTTAGACCCGATATAGTACTGTCTTTTAAATGCACACACTTTGAGATATTAGAATAATAGCTATGTGGAACTTTAATACCCTTTAATACTAGGCAAAAAGTATCTTTTTCTTTCTTATCCATCATAAAGCATGTAGAAGGTATCTTACTAGAGCCTTGTTGTTGAGGGGTGCAATGCTTGCCTAATTTTCAACACTTCAAGATCATTTTGAGAGTTCAAGTTATCCTTAAACTTTCTATGAGTCCCTAATAAAGTAAAAAGCACATTATCGCTCACGTTATTCTCAATATGCATTACATCAAGGTTGTGGCGAATGAGATTATACTCCTAATATAGAAGTTCAAAAAAGATACTTTATTTTCCTCCAATTATATGACTTTTGAAGTTATCCCTCTCCCTCCTATTAATCAAATCATCTTTTTTATATTCGGTTAGCATTTGAATGTTATTTAATTGTTGCAACAACTTGGATCCCGACAATGACTTTGGCTTGCCTTTCAATTCATGAGTTCCATCGAAAGATACCTCATCTCTTCGTAACTTATGGGCCGGTATCAAGAATCGACGATGACCCATATAACAATATTTATGCCAATTTTTCAACCTAAAAGATCGAGTTTCTTTATTACAGTTAGGACGGGCTAATGCACCTTTTGTACTCCAACCAAATAAGTTAGCGTAGGCAAGAAAATCATTGATTGCACAACCAAGCCGCATGTAATTGAAACATATGGTTTGTTGATGCATCAAATGTATTTACACCATCGTACCACAACTCCTTCATCTCATTGATCAATGGTTGAAGATAAACATCAATCTTATTGCCAGGTCCTTTGGAGCCATCAATAAGCATCGACAATATAAAAAATGGTTGTTTTATGCATAACTACACTGGCAAGTTATACAGTATAAGCACAACATGCCATGTGCTATGAGCAATAAACATGGTCATTAATAGATTAAATCCATTAGATGATAAACCAAGTTTAATATTCCGCCCATCACTAGCAAAAATATGATTATTCTCATCAAAGGCTTTCCAAGCAGGTGAGCTTGCTGGATATCTCAACACGCCATCATTTGAGCGTTCCTCAACATGCCACTTCATTAGAGAAGCAGTATTTGATAACATATACAATCTCTTTAACCTCAGCTTTAACGGAATATACCTCACTTGTTGTGTAAGTATCCTTGTAACATCATTTGGTTGATCACCTTGTTCATATCTTAAATCGCCATAAATCTCACATATATCAAGATACTTAGCCTCCTTTCAAAGAAACATATAATGATTAGGGCATGCATCCAGAATATCATAATTGAAACCCATGTTAGAAGTTATTTTACCAACATTATAGTAGGAAGTGGGCAAATTTAACATTCTCAGGAAAAGCCTCGTTCAATAACTCCAATAACATTGTAATAGACTTATTCATCTATCCACATAAAACCTTGATGCGTAATAAACAAACAACAAATGAGAGATTCGTAAATTTCTTAAACCAGGATACAATTCAGTTTTAGCATTTTCCATAAGTTTAAGAAAAGATTTAGTTTCTTCATCAGATCCATTATTACTATCCATTCATAGCATTCCCCATCACCTCCTCTAACATTTCTACCATGTCATACCGTGTATTTAAATCCACTAATATATTATCTCCCTTTCTATCTTGGTTTTCACTAAAAGAAATATAAGATTCTTCATGATAAGTCCAATTTATATACTTGCGTAAAAAACCATTCACAAGTATATGTTATTTTACGATATCCCATGTAAATTGGCAATGATTGACACACTTCTTATATGGACAATAAATAGGCGAATCAAATTTTTTTTAGCATAAGCAAATTCGAAAAACTTCTAACTATCCATATATGCTACTGATAACCTATCCGTTAATTCAATCCAACTTTTATCCATAAATATTTAACCTAATGAAATATCAAGCACAAAATATACAATCATTAACAAGCATAATAAAACCTAAATTAAACTATATATGCATGTTTATAATAAGGATATGGTTATAAATTAAAAATTTATTTGACCAAGTTAATGGATAAAAACAATCCTATGAAAATTGTTCCAATAATTTTCTAATACTTGAATGGAATCCATATATATAGGGTGAATAAGTAAATCCTAAAACCATAAATATTAAAACTGTGAAATTTCTGAACCACTTTGTACAAACCATCAAAACACATGTTCTTATATACTATACCCAAAACCGAAACCATTTATTCTTAGCAAGTATAGTATATAATATAATATTCTATCATATCAAAAATACCTTTCTTTAAGGACTTTAAGTACTGGAAACCTCTTGTCTTCGCTCTCTCAAATACCCAAGAAGCCTTTCAGCCTGTGATAAAACCAACCAAAACACACATTAAACAAAAATGATATTACCTGATTGTAAGTTTTCTAATTAATACATATGCAATAGAAAATAAAATTAATACATATATGATTGAATCTCTAATCAAAACAAAAAAATGATATGTGTTGTATGATTTGAACCTAAACATATGAGATCATTGACAAAAAAAAAATAAGGTGACGCTAATTACACACACCACTTTACCCAGGAACACTCCATCTTATTTACTCAGTCTTATTGCACCGAGCATGTGTACATTACCTCGGTCCTATAGGGCCTAGCCAATGTTGGAGTATTATAGAGTGTTTTGGTGTATGTAATTAGCACCGATTAAAAACTAAATGACAGACACAGCCCTTGAAGCAAAGTTAGACATATATATACATTATAATAACCAAATGTGACGCCCGCAATTTCCCATAAAGAGGCAATGACCTTCGGGAGTGGGACATCACGGATGCCGTCACTGACAACGGCGTAAAGTAAACTTAAGGAGTAAATATTCAAGAAAAATGAAGAGAAACAACACACCTAGAACATATTTGTAAGCATCGTTAATTCTCATAAACTTCCACTTTACAAGATAGTCTATACTATTGCGCGGGTGGTTGACTATGGTGTAAATCAGTTGTTAATGAGAGTTAAAGAGCAACAAACAACATGTTCAAAATATAATCAACAATCCAATATAATACGAGGAGAAAACCTACTTCGAATACTAAACATATAAAGTTCAACAATCCTAGTCATAGATAGTTAACATAATAACAAATACAAGTCCTCAAGAAAACATTTCAAAGCTCAAAAGTGCTTAATTATACAACAAACATAAGCATGATACATAATCGAAAGATAACATATCCCAAACTTAAAACCATGGCCTTTCAGTAATGAAAGGCTATAGTTATAGAGAAAATCTAAGATTGCTCGCCCTTTCCTTTATCTGCTCTCCCTGTCCCAACCTTGGATGTACCTGCGTGGGAAAATAGTGAGCCAACCGGGCCCAGTGGGAATTATAGAGTTTATATATAAAAATACACCTAGACAATCACAGGCCACGTGTAATACCATAGGAGAATTTATATATATATATATATATATAGTACACTTTATAGTTTATAACGTCATGATAACACATATATGTATATAAAATGATAGAGCACCCGTACCAAGACTAGACTCGTCAATCCACAGCGAATTACTACAACTACCATCTAGGATTTAAGTTAAGTGTGCACACCGATCGTGATCTAAAGCCCCCAAGGCTGGGTCCCCCCGTGGACCACCTAGATGTGCAGGGTATGCTGCCTTAGCTGGGTCGCCCTAGCTGGACCATATCTGAATGTATCTCGTCTATCCGGTATCAAGTGGTGCGAACTATTAGTATCATAAATCCAAAATCAACTCAAAACATATATCCAAACTAGTATATATATATATATATATATATATATGATCCACACAATATTAGGTTCAAATCTTGTAATCAATCGCATTTCAAAAATATAACAATATATATATAATCATAAAAGGGGGTATACGCGCATACGCGCTAGCAGGTCATACCTAGGGCTCGTGGTATCTTAACATATAGTGAGATTCTTACATAACAACATGAAATTTTATTGAAAGCATGAATAAAATAATGAAATTAACAACAAATCTTAAGCCAATACCCCATATATGTGCGTATCAACCATCTTATAAAGAAAACCCCCAATTTTAGTATAAAAGTGAAGATGCAACACCTAAATACTTGAAATTAACTTTATATACTAGTATCCCCACCTCAAATCAAGCTATCCTCGAAGTTATGAGCGCTGGATCGAGCCGTAGTCCAACGAATCAAGAAAACCCCAATTTGAAGCTTGAAAACCTAACAATGGAGGAAAGAGATTCAAGGAGGAAGATGAAGGAGGTGATGGTGAGGGTTTAATGGAGGGTAAGGAGCTAAGTTTGATCACTCTTTATCACCTTTTATAAGAGGATTTTCGCCTCTCTCTAGCACTCCGTCGAAATGGACCAAATAGGATAGAAAGGAAGGAAGGAAATGAACTTAAAATGGAGAAGAAAGGCTTAAAAGCCCGCTGGAGCAGCTCTGATCAATCATACCTACCTCTGATCGATCAGAGGACACAGAAGCCCCTCTCATTATCTTCGAAAATCGCACTTTTCGCGGGCCGTTTTGACCCCCGAAACGCTTCTAATTCGGCTCGGCCTTTAAAACGAAAGTTGTAGAGGGCATTAAAATGAAGCCATAGGTGCTTACGGAAGTCAATTAGGGTTTAAGATGAAGAAGTTATGAATTTCCAAAGTTAGTGAAAAATTATAAATCGCGTAAAGGCAATTTACACGTCTAACGCGAAGAATGGGGTTCGGACAACCCGGAATGCTTAACGATTACTCATGCAAGTTTAAATATACATAGATAACATGTATAAAATTATAAATCATGTGGATGTCCAAAAATCAAAAATTTCACACCCGAAACAAAATTTTCCCAATGATTGGAATATAGCTCGTGGGAAGAATTCTCAACTAACTAAAAAAAAATGGGGTGTTACACCAAATTACTAGAATGTAAATAATATGTTCTCCCATCATTATTCCTCCTTCAATTCATGTTGAATCACTATATAAATATAAAAATGGAATTTTCATAATTTCAAAATAGCTATCCTCATCGTAAAATGATAAAATGGCATGGGTCAAAAAGCATGAATATGTTTGAAATTGTATAAAAATGCTTTAAACTAGTGGAATTTTTTTTTTTCAAAAATTGATGACCTAAACTACTTTTGGGGTTTCTATTGTGTTGATCTCGAAAAAATACGTGATTTCAAAAAAAATATATCGCCTCAAACGAACAACTGAGCGCAAAGTTATGATGTTTTAGAGTTTCGACGCTGCACAACGGCCTTTTATCACCTTTTTTTGTTGTATTTTGCTATGTTAAATCTCTCTCTCTCTCTCTCTCATATCGTCTTCTTATTCATTTCATTTAAGTTTAAGAATTGTGTGAATTCAAGTTTTTCTTTTGTTAAAGCAGATAAGAGAGAGAGAGAGAGAGACGTACCTTTCTGATGGTGGTGGTAAGCGACGATGCTGATGGTGGTGAGCACGCGGCTATGGTGAACAACAATGATTAGTGGATATGACGGTGGAAAAGAAAGGATTAGGGATTGGAGATGGAGAAGAGGGGATTAGGAATTCACGATGGAGAAGTGGATTCGAGATAAGAAGTATTTGAGAGGGCTTATGTTTGGGAACGAAACAAAATTGAAGTTTTCTCTAATAAGTTGTTTTTTTTAATATTCTTCAAATGAAACGATGTCATATTATTGCTTATAAAGATATTTTTGGTAACGGCTCTCTAAGCCTCGGTAAATAAAGTTATTTGTTGCAGTTCTATGTTTAACTGCTACAAATAACTTTTTATTTGTAACCGGAACGTAACCAGCTGCTACAAATAATTTTACTTGTGACGAGATAAAAACTTGGGACAAATAAATGCCTTTAGTAACGGTTTTTGAGCCGCTACAAAAACATTAGTCACAAAAGGCCATTTTTCTTGTAGTGACCAAAATCGAATATGTTTGGTTCGGGTTTAGGGCATGGCATTGCAAAACTGAACGGAATCGAATCTTTGCAAATGTGACTTAAAAATAATATTACTTCACTATCTAAAATTTTGTATTCCCAAGATTTACACGGTTTAGTGAGAAATCATTCTTTGAGCTATCATGAATATGAGAATTATATTATAAATGTAAGAGTTAATATTTTTTTACTTTTTAAATTAAGGAGGAGAAAGTATAGAGTTATTATTATTTATTTATTTTAAATAAATGTTACATTACAATTTATCTATTTAAAAAATATATATTAAAACCAAATAGAAATCGAATCGAAAAGTTTGATTCGGGTTTGGGTTAGGAAGATTTAGAAACTGAAACTGAACCGAACCGAACCGAACAGAAACATAACTTTTAAATTCGTTTTAGGTTTGGGTCCCTTAATATTGGCACCCACAGATGAGAACAATGTTGGTTCTCATTTCCGGGTAAAGCGTTGACATAATCAAATTTTCTAAATATAATTGTGGCCTAATGGAGAAAATATGTAAGGTCTATTTTATAATGATCATAAGTATTGGGTTAATTATATTGACAAAATCACATTTTCATCGTATATTGAGTTCATATCGTGTTTATAAGATGCAACATCGGGCAGAAAGAGCTAAAGAATACTATTTCAAATGTATTTTATTTTTTTTGCATATTGCTAATTTCAAAATTTGAATCTTTTGACTAAGTTTTTTAAGCGTCGCCTTATTATTTTCCTATAAATAGGTGCGCAAGGTCTGTAGTTTTATACCAGAGCTTTCAACACATTTTCTAAGGGAAAAAAATAGCTGATATAGGGGCTTGTTTGGTTGGATTTCAATAGTTTAGGGACCCACTTAACACATTTAAATTTAAGATCTAAACTAGGGGTATTATGGCGAAACCGAATATTGTACGACCAAACCATACCGAGTAAAATCGATTTGTAAAAAATTGAAACATGATATGTTTGGTTCGGGTTTTGGGCGTGTCATTGCAATACTGAACCGAACCAAACAAAACCGAACAATTGCATATGTGACTTGAAAACAATAATACTTCACTATCTAAAATTTTATTTTCCTAAAATTTACACGGTTTGGTGAGAAATCAGTATTTGGGCTTTCATTAATTTTAGAGTTATATTATAAATGTAAGAGTTAATATTTTTTTCTTTCCAAAATAAGGAGGCCAAAGCAAGTATAGAGTTATTATTATTATTATTATTATTATTAAATAAATGTTGTATTACAATTTATCTATTTTTGAAAAATAAATATATAAACCCAATCAAACCAAATCGAAAAGTTAGGTTCAAGTTTGGGTTAGGGAGATTTAAAAACGAAAACTGAACAGAAACTGAACTTTTAAATTTGTTTTAGGTTTAGGTCTCCTAATTTTTGCACCTGCAGACGAGAAAAGTGTCGGCTCTCATTTCCGGGTAAAATGTTGACATAATGAAAACTTTTAAATATAACTGTGACTTAATGGTAAAAATTGTGTAAGGCACTTTTTATAAACATCATAAGTGTTCGGTTAATTCTGTTGACAAAATCTCATTTTCATCATATGTTGAGTTCATATCGTGTTTCAAAGATACAATATCAGGCATAAAGGGCTAACGAATATTGGCAAACCCAAAAACCGAATAGTACCGAGTCAAACCGATCTGTAAAATACCAAAACCAAAACAAAGAAACTGAACCAACATCGAATATGATTGGTTCGGGTTTGAGGCGTGACATTGAAAAACTAAACCAAACCATTGCTTATGTGACTTGAAAATAATATTACTTCACTATCTAAAATTTTATATTCCTAAAATTTACACGTTTTAGTGAGAAATCACTCTTTGAGTTATCATTAATATTAATAAATGTAAGAGTTTTTTTTTTTTTTTAAAAAATTAAGGGAGGTCTAAGTCTCTCCCTTAATCCTACAAATAAAGAAAAACCCTCCCCTCCCACCCCATGAGTCGAACCCTTGACCTTAAGGTAAGGGTGGATGTTGCCTACCACTGGGCCAACCCCTCTCCTCTTAATAAATGTAAGAGTTAATATTTTTTCTATCTAAAATAAGGAGAAGCAATTATAGAGTTATTATTATTTATTAATTTTAAATAAATGTTGTATTGCAATTTATTTCTTTTTTAAAAAAATATATATTAAAACAGAATCGAAATTGAATAAAAAAATTTGGTTTGAGTTTGAGTTTGGAAGATTTAGAAACGGAAACTGAACCGAACGTTTAAATTCGTTTTAGGTTTGGGTCTCCTAATTTTGGTACCCACAGATGAGAGCAATGCCGGTTGTCATTTCCAGGTAAAGCGTTGACATAATCAATTTTTCTAAATATAATTGTGACCTAATGGTAGAAACTATGTAAGGTATATTTTATAAAGATCATAAGTATTGGGTTAATTATGTTGACAAAATCACATTTTTGTCGTATGTTAAGTTCATATCGTGTTTATAAGATGCAACATCAGGCAAAAAGAGCTAACAAATACCAGTTCAAATGAATTTACTTGCATATTGCTGATTTCAAAATTTGAACCTCTTAACTAAAGTTTTTAAGCATCGCTTTATTATTTTCCTATAAATAAGCGCGCAAGATTTGAGGTTTTATACTAGAACTTTCAACTCATTTTCTAAAGAGAAAAAAAAAACTAGTTAATATAAGGGCTTGTTTGATTGGATTTAAATAGTTTAGGGACCTCTTAACACATTTAAGTTAAAGATCTAAACTAGGGGTGTTATAATGAAACCGAAAACTGAACGACTGAACCGTACCGAGTCAAACTGATCTGGAAAAAACTAAAACCGAAACCAAACCGAAATCAAATATATTTGGTTTGGGTTTGGGGCGTGACAATGCAAAACCGAACGAACCGAACAAAACTGAATCATTGCATATGTGACTTGAAAATAATATTACTTTATTATCTAAAATTTTATATTCCTAAAATTTATACAATTTAATAAGAAATCAGTTTTTGAGATATTATGAATATTGGAGTTATATTATAAATGTAAGAGTTAATATTTTTCTATCTAAAATAAGGAGGAGCAAGTATAAAGTTGTTGTTGTTGTTGTTGTTGTTGTTGTTATTATTATTATTATTATTATTATTATTATTATTTAAATAAATGTTGTATTAAAATTTACCTATTTTAAAAACAAAATATATTAAAAACCAATAAAACTAAACCGAAACTAATTCGAAAAGTTACTTTCAGGTTTGGGTTAGGAAGATTTAGAAACCTAAACTGAACCGAAATCGAACTTTTAAATTTGTTTTAGGTTTGGGTCTCCTAATATTGGCCCCCACAAATGAGAACAATGCCGGCTCACATTTCGGGTAAAGCGTTGACATAATCAATTTTTCTAAATATAACTGTGGCCTAATGGTAGAAACTATGTAAGGTCTACTTTATAAAGATCGTAAGTGTTGGGTTAATTATGTTGACAAAATCACATTTTCGTTGTATGTTGAGTTCTTATCGTGTTTATAAGATACAACATCAAGCAGTAAGAGCTAATGAATACCAATTCAAATGTATTTTTTTTTTCATATTGCTGATTTCAAAATTTGAACTTCTTGACCAAAATTTTTAAGGGTTGTTTTATTACCTTCCTATAAATAAGCGCTCAAGGTCCGAGGTTTTGTACCAGAGCTTTCAACACATTTTCTAAAGAGAAAAAAAACTAGCAAATATATAGGCTTGTTTGGTTGGATGTAAATAGTTCAGAGACACACTTAACACATTTAAGTTTAAGATCTAAACTAGGGGTGTTATGGCGAACCCAAAAATCGAACGACCGACAGAGTCAAACCGATCCATAAAAATTAAACCAAAACAAAGAAAACGAACCAAAATTGAATTTGTTTGGTTCGGGTTTAGGGCGTGACATTGCAAAACTGTATCCAAATGAACGTAACCGAACAAAACTGAATCATTCCATACATGACTTGAAAATATTATTACTTCACTATCTAAAATTTTATATTCTTAAAAGTTACAAGGTTTAGTGAAAAATCACTTTTTGAGCTATCATAGATATTACAGTTATATTATAAATGTAAGAATTAATATTATTTTCTACTTAAAATAAGGAGGAGCGAGTATATAGTTATTATTATTAATTTTTTAAATAAATGTTGTATTACAATTTAGCTATTTAAAAAAATATATATTAAAACCAAATAAAACCGAACCGAAACAGAACTTTTAAATTTGTTTTAGGTTTGGGTCTCCTAATATGGCACCTAGGGGTGTTCAGAAACCAAACTAGATTGCCAAACTGAATGAACTGGACCAGACTGTTTGAATTTGGTCCAGTCCAGTCCAAATTTTGAAGGACCAAAACGGTTCGGTCCAATCTTCAATCTTAGATTTTTAAAACTTTGGTTGGACCAGACTGAACCGGTATTATATTATATATATATATATATATATATATTTAAATATATACAATATTAATATTAAAATCAAACCCTAGACTAAGCTAATTGTCATTCCATAAAACTAAGCCAAAATGACACTAAAAATCACAATACTAGATCCACTACCCCATAAAAATTTCTACAAATCACACTCACACAAAATATTGATTACCTGAAGATGATGCGGTGAGAAGAATCTTCTTCAGCTATCTGATGACTTGTTTCTTCAGCAACAACAAAATTCTGCTGCTCCATTTTGTTTACACAACAACAATGTGCAAAAAAAAAAGGGAGCGAGAGAAGGAAGTAATAGGGCTAAAGAAAAATTTATTAGATTAAATGCAGCTCGTGCTCGAATTACTAGAATTAAATGCAGCAATAAACTCGATGATTTGTATAATTAATATATCTAAATCTGAAATGACAAGGCTTGCCACATTTAGTAAGCACATGACATATTATAAAAAAGCCCAAAAAAAAAGCTCCGACTGAATGGACCGACTCATAGATGAGAACAATGCCGGCTCTCATCTCCAAGTAAAGCATTGACATCAAGCATAAATTGCTAACGAATACCAGTTCACATGTATTTTTTTACATGTTGTTGATTTCAAAATTTGAACCTCTAGACTAAATTTTTTAAGTGTCGCTTTATTATTTTCCTATAAATAAGTGCACAAGGTCTAAGGTTTTATACAAGAGCTTTCATCACATTTTCTAAAGCTTTCATCACATTTTCATCACATTTTATAAGGGCTTGTTTGGTTGGATTTAAATAGTTTAAGGACTTACTTAACACATTTAAGTTTAAGGTCTAAACTTGTTATGGCGAATCCAAAAACTGAACGACCGAATCGTATCGAGTCAAACCGATCTGTAAAAAACCGAAACGAAACCGAATATGTTTGGTTTATGATTGGGGCGTGACATTGCAAAATCGAATCGAGCTAAACAAAACCGAATCATTGTATATGTGACTTAAAAATAATATTATTTCACTATTTAAAATTTTATATTCCTAAAATTTACACAGTTTTATGAGAAATTACTGTTTGAGTTATCATATAAAGTTATTTTTTATGAGAAATTTTATGAGAAATTGGGAATATAAAATTTTATGAGAAATTATTTTATCATATAAAACTGTGTAAATTTTATATTCCAAATCATTGTAATCAACTATTTTTATCCTTTTCTTAGATGATTCATTAGATTCGGATAATATATGTATTCATTTTCAATATAATTATAATTATAGATACATTGTTTTATGTTTCGCTAATTTGTAAATTAGCTCAATCTTAAAAATATATCTATTTATTTGATTTATTAATTAAAACAAAATGTTTTACAAGTTATAATTTGAAAAGTAAAAGGAAGTATCGCAAAACTTGTTAAATTAACAACTAACATTTTTATATTAAACGTTGAACTCAAATAATGATTTTTATTTATTCTATATAATCAAATAGGATTTACATCAAACTATAAAATAACCATCACATAAATTCAAATAAAAAATCAAAGTTAAAAATCATTATCCCTTAATATGATATGAACTTTGAACATTTTATACTAACAAATCACATATATATTATAAGTATGACTTATGGCTTTCTATTTCTTTTACCATTTTATTTTTCTCTAAGCCTTTTTTTGTTTAATTTAAAATAATTTGATAAATTGTCAACTAGTAAACACCAAAGTAAACTTGTCCAAATTTTTCTTTTAAAGAAAAGATAATATATGTTTAATATTATTTATATGGATAATCCACTTTAAATATGAATTATTCATGTCGAATATTATTATTAACAATATCAATTTCTTTTAATATTTAAAAATACTATTTAATATTTTTTATTTAAACATCTATTCATATAATTCACTTTAGATAAGCATTATTTAGACCTACGCACTCGAACTTGAGTTCTATTTATTGGTATGAGCGAGATACCAATCGAACTGTGATGTGATCACTATTTTCCCGCATGGCCTAAACGTCCAAGCTCTCGGCTTCATTTTCTTTCTTTCATAACTGGTAAGATTTCTTGTTTCTTCAATTGGGTTTCAATTCTTAAAATAATTACTATCTTTATTACCACTATGGAGAATGGAAAATTGTCAGGTTCTTATTTCTTCTTACTATACAAGGTAATGGGCAGTGCTTGTTTCCCTTTTTAATATTGTTCTTAATGTTTGGGATGATGTTTGTTTAGTGAGAGAGGGTAGAAATGTTTAAGCGTTGGATGGATTCTTGCTTTGCCCACCAGTTGCTTGATTAAATGCTTCAGAGAGGCCTAAAAGATTTTGTACGGTTCTTTTTTACTCTTACTGGTGGTGGTTGTTGGGATTGTGTTGGTTTTTGCATATCTGCGAGTCGTCACTCATTCAGAGTAGATTTTTCACCTGTTTTGTTTCATTCATTAGTTGGGAACTTGGGTGTTACTTTTAAATAGAGATTGATTTCAACCTAATCAGTGATTAATTATGCAACATAGTTTCTATTATAGAGATTCGGTACATTGATTATGTCCCAGTTCCCAAAATGGAAATGGTATCAAATTGAGACATCCTAGAGAGGAAAGTGAGACTATTAATTTGAGACATCCCGGAAAGGATGGTGCTACTATAATTTGAGATGGTGGGATTACCTTCTTTGTTTGTGATACTACTATGTTTGATGTTGTGTAATATCCGGTTGTTGCTCTGGTGGGATGTGTTTGACCTTGAGATATCTAATCTGCCAATGCATGTTTAACCATATTTGCATCCTCTAAATAATTACAGGAGAGAGATTAGAAAGTCAATTGAATGAGATGGATTTCCGATGTGTCCAGTGTGGCTTTCATATCCGAACTCTATATATACAGTATTCACCCGGAAATATACGTCTGATGAAATGTGTAAGCCTTTTCATTTCCGTTTTACGTTTTTTCCCCTTGAATTATGAAAATCCCTTCATATTTAGATTTTGTCAGAAAATATCTCCCGCAGGAGAATTGCAAAGCCGTTGCGGACGAGTACATCGAATGTGAGATAATGGTAAAAAGAACACTATTTTGATGGCTTTTGAGTAATTTAACATTTTTCTATGCTCTTTGTTTTGTCGATGATCTAGTCTTTATCATATGCTGTAGATTCTTCTAATTGACTTGATTCTGCACAAGGAAAAGGCATACCGACATTTGTTTTATAACATGTTCAATCGAGAAACTATGAACTTTGAGGTACAAAGAATTTATCTTGTATGTATTAATTCCTTTTTCATTTTCTTTGTAGCGAATCTTTACCTGATGGATTTAAGAGGAAATTGCTTATTTGCCTATTTATTGGTATTTGTGATTGATTACTAAGCTTGATATTCCTGATAGTTACCCGCACGGTCATGACCTATATTAGTGCTAATATGTGTTCTTTTAGTTGATTTTCAATTGTTGTTCATATATGTTCTTTATGGAAAAGACCTTCTGCCACTGTTCTGGATTTTTGCATTTTGCTAATGCTATCATTGTTATGGCCATTTCTTTGACAGGGTCTGCTGTGGAAGTTAGCTTTCAGCTTTCTTCTGTTGGATGCTTGTATCCATATGATCAAGTAGTTGCTCTTCATCACACTCTGTTATCCAGTAATTCATCTAGGTTGCATTTGGATAAGTGTATATGTTAAAGATCTTGTAATTGACATCTTTCTTACCCGGAATTTCACTTTACTCCCATTACCTGTTGTTCACAACAGCGTTCTAAAATCCAGTGTAGGAACAGATCGGTAGGCTGCAGATTGCCGCTTCACCTATTATAAAATCCCCCACAAGTTTCTTGGGAGTAATTAGGCGGGATTGAATGGTTTCATATTGACATATTTACTCAAAATCCATCACTCTACCTAGGGCTCGTAGGTTTGGAGAGTGATTTTGAGTTGAAGAAATCTGGACCGCTAGTTTAGAATTTGACTGACCAGATTTTGATAGGTAGTGTCTGTCTAAATGAGTCTTTGCTAGAGCCAAACATGACTTGTTAAAATCTGAGCCATACAATTTTTCAACCATCAGTCTATATTTACCACTCTACTTTAGAATGACTTCCATCACTCTGGAGGTGCCGGATCCGGTTTTGATTGATTTGCATCAAAAACTAGTTCACAAATGCTAATGCCTCGAAATTTATATACACAATTTGCAGAAATCTAAAAAGTATGGGATTGTAAAATCTGTAAATGAGACATACCCCATCAATTGTTTAAACAAAATCCATTGTTTTCAAATACTTCAAAAGCAATGTTAGATCTTTATATTTATATATATATTTATATTCATGAAAAGGTTTTGCCTTAGCTACGTAAGACAGAGTACTCACTTTGAGTAGAAGTGGAGAGGAATGTAGTTCGTCCCCAAGCTTTGGTACAATTGTTTGGAGCTGTGGAAAGGTTTTCACATCTTTCATTTCTTTGTTAAAGACATTTTTTTTTAAATGATGGTTTTGGATTTTGCGTTGCATTGACTGTATTTTTGTCATTGTCGATGTAGATGCTGGTGGACTTACTTTTTGGAAACATCATGTGTGCTTGTGTATTAATTTTTGGGACAAGATGTTTGCTCAATGCGTCATTTGGAATCTCTGGGTACTTCTCTTCTATTTAATTTTTTTTCCCCATAATTTTTGGATCCTTTGGCATGGATTATGCAATATACGTGAGTTCTTTCTAAATGGTTCAATTTCACTATAATTATTTTTTTGGTCCAACAAAATATATATTGTAATTGAGATTATTCAAATATTCTTGTGAAATATCTTATTTAGTTTCATAAGAATTAACCTAAATTTATATGCTTTATATTTATTCATTTTTGTAAGAAAACACTGATCTGATAATTCTGAATTAAATAATTTTATCCAAATAGTAAATTGAGGGACAACCAAACAAGGCCTTTATCATTGAAGAACTTTTTCTTGGTATAAAGTTAGGCATTGAAAAGATAATCATAACTTACGCATATTAAAGTAAGGCCTTTTTTCCTTTTTAGTCGCGTGAGACACTAAAAAGTGATTTGGATGTAATTAAATGCCTCACAGAAGTTCTCTACTTCTCCTTGCTCTCTGTTCGAGCACCTGAACCAATTCTCTCTTTTCATCTCTTCTTTAGGTGTAAAGATGTTATGCTTGCACTTCTTGTCTCAAGTTACTTCAAGATCTTTCTCATTGCCATGATGGTATGCATTTCTTACTGTCTTTTGGTTTTATATACTCCATTCCAACTTAAGAGCCGGTATCCAAAAAGTTTTAACTCTTTAGAAAACACTAATTTTAATGCAGTGAAGGATTAAATCAAACTTAATTATTGAAAGATATGGTGCAAGATTTTCAAAATGTGATGTTTGATTTGGGGCATCCCACAAAGGGAAGTGCGCCTCTTACTTTGGCTCCTAATTTGGCACAGAAAATTTAGTAAATTGTATTCTCTGCATCCCTATGGGAACACCAAATTTTTAGGAGGACAATACTTTTACTGCAACTGATAATCAAAGTTGAAACTTGATTATTTTAAGATTTTGTACATTGATTTTCAAGGTGTGACTGTTGTCCTTGGACATCCCAAATAATTTGGCTCCTAAAACTTGGCACAGAGAGTATAGTAAATCATACTCCCCTTTTCCCAAAATAAGAGTCCACCTTTGCTTTTCCAGATTGCCCAAGTAAGAGTCACGTTTTAAAATGCATGTACCAAATCTAACAATAGATGATCATTGATTACATTGAAATTAGTGTATCATTAGAAAGTCGAAAAGGGATCTTTAATATGGTATGCCTCAAGTTGTAGTATAAACCCCCCGCTTTGGTGCCTTGCCTTTTCTTTTGTTAGATCGTCAATTTACTTCATATAAAAGTTATGCAACTCTCAGTATCATTCTAATTTTGACTCTGGATTCTGTAGGTCTGGGAATTTCCTTCTTCCGTGCTATTCATAGTTGATATATTTGTCCTATCATCTAATGTTGTGGCTTTGAAAGGTGAGAAGTTGTGTTCACTAATTTCATTTCCATTGGTACTTTTTTTTTTTAAAAAAAAAAACACTAATTTCAACCTAATAAATGGTCAAGGATGCAACTTATATTTCCTTGTGAGATTTGGTACATTGATTATGTCCCGAGAAGGAAATGGGATTTATTAGTTAGATACATCCCAAAGAGGAAAGTGGGACCATCAGTTTGAGATGGTGAGAGTATAATGCAAGCAAAGTATTCAAATCTATCACATTATCTAAAGGAGTAAGACTTGTGTAATCTGATTTTTTAGGCCCATTGAGCTTGATTTTATGCAATCATAATCCCTTAGTGAATTTTCAAGTACTTGGGTATTGGGTGGACATTGAAACTTTAGGTAGTGTTTTGTTCAATTTCAGGTTGTACTTTAAAAGGTAATAGAGATGATGATAGAGATCATACCCAGAGATTTTTTTTTATATGTATTATTCGGTGTGGGAATGCATTATTTTGGCTTTTCCTTTGGTCTGTTTGGTTGGAAAGAAGCAGTAGAATGATTGAGGATTGTTTCTTGGATAAGAAGAGAGTTTGGGTAGCTATATGCAGACTATTGCAAAGTGCAGTGGCAGTTTTAAGCTTGTTTTTTTGTGTCCACTACTCATTTATGCCTTGTTAAATTCTTTGACATTTTCAATAAAATGATTCTATTTATGATAAAAAGAAAATCAACTGTACCCAAATCATCTAATTCATTGAAAATTAAATCTTGAAACACGACATGTGTGAGGATTCTTATAATTTTCTTATGTATGTGTTTACATTTATGTATGGTCTAAGTGCAAAATTTAGAGGAGCATATATCTGTTGTCCCCAAAAATGCAATCATTGCACCTTTTCATTTTATTTATGTTTGAAACTACGTATTAGACAACTTTTTGAACTTATATGAATGTGTTCAAATTAAATATTCCCCCAATCTAATACACTCTCTAAGCCCACCCACTTGATGTTCAATAGTGAGTACCAAGTATGATTTGCTGGGTGCTTATGATGCCCTTGGAAGTTCATTTCATAATGATTGTGCAGATTTCTTAATACTCCTTCCATCCCCAATTAAGAGTCTGTATTTGAGTTTCACATTTTTTTAAGAATGAACTAATTTCATCACATGAATGGTTTAGAACAAAACTTGTTTCTTATGGTGAGTTTTGGTACGTTGAATATTGCTTTAAAAAACAAAGTGAACTCTCAAGTTGGAATATTCCAAAAACGAATGGTGGACTCTTTATTTGGGTCGGAGATAGTAACACTAAATGCAAAGTTTTTGAGGGTCGAATGTGAGATTTGGGGCAATCCCTTTAGTCAGAACGCGTTTGGAAGGAATTCTTCCTCTTCTTGTTCTTCAAATTCACAAGGTTTTCGAGAGTCCAGAGTTGAATGACTTCATTTTACCATATACCCTCTTATTGATTGTTTCCTTTATCTTTGATAAATCTGATTCCACACCCGCCCAGCCCTGCCCCTTCAGAACATGATCCAAGTAAATTTATTTGGAAAGTACTCTCAAAAGTCCGATTAGTGTTTAAGTTCATTTCACCCTTGGATAGGTGCTTATGGTGCCCTTGGAAGTTCATTTTGCAAGGATTGTGCAGATTTCTTAATCCATCCCCAATTAAGAGTGTGTTTGAGTTTTACATTTTTTTAAGGATGAACTAATTTCATCATATGAATAGTTTAGAACAAAACTGAGGTTTGGTACATTGATTATGTTCTAAAAAGGAAAGTGGACTCTTAAGTTGGGATATTCCAAAAACAAATAATGGACTCTTAATTTGGGTCGGAGAGAGTAACACTAAATGTAAAGTTTTTGAGGGTTGAATGTGAGATTTGGGGGCACAATCCCTTTAGTGAGAAGTGAGAACGCATTTAGAAGGAATTCTTCCTCTTATTGTTCTTCAAATTCACTAGGTATTGGAGAGTACAGAGTTGAATGAGTTCATTTCACTCTATACCCTCTTATCGATTCTTTTCCTTATCTTTGATAAATCTGATTCCACACCCGCCCAGCCCTGCCCCTTCAGAACATGATCCAAGTAAATTTATTTGGAAAGCACTATCAAAAGTCCGATTATGAGTGTTTAAGTGGAAAGTCGACATGTGAATTCATTCATAATTTCACATGAGACCTTTAGTGTAAACAAGCTTTTTTGTGCACAAGCGATACCTGTGCGACTTGCATATAGGTGATCTGGAATGAAGGGGAAATAAAAGCGCTCAGTGGTTTAGGTTCGGCGGTGAACCGCATAATTTAAGTACAAACCATGCCTAGGCAAGAGTGAAGACTTCCTAATGCTATTTTTAGTTACTTTCTTTGGGAAAAAAATGATGATAGGGTCAAAATTGGAAATGCCAAAATGTGACATTTGAAATGGGGTTTGCCATTGTAATAGTAGAGAATAGAGATATCTCCAGTTTGTTGCGTTCTTTGCAAAGACTTGGGAGAGTCCATTGATCGCCCCTTGCTGTAAATCATATCGAGTTTCCGATATATGCATCAGCCTTGTGTTTTCATTTCTTGTCTTGTTATTTTGAGATTTATTTAGACTGAAATAACTGTTAATTTCATCACGCATGTAGAACTCAAATACATTTGTAAGCATCGTCAATAACCCCTTCCTTTTGTTTGAACCAGTGATTACTGATTCGGATACAGTTAAATGCTTAGGGGTCTGCCTCAGTGCACTCGCTCTTAAGTTTCTGGTCAGTTGGGTGCTCAACATTCATCCTCTAAAGCTAGTCATTTGATTTTATACTTGGTGCTATCACATTATAATGTGCTTGATTAGTTCAGATATGAATATGCAAATACTTGAGCACTCGCAATTGTTTATAATGATGAATGTTGTTATGCTTCACTCCTCTTTGATATTTTTTAGTAGAAAAAAATCATGGCTTCTTGACTTCTATGTGATAATGTGGATTAAATATCCATCGCAACAATCATAATGGAGTAACAGATTTAGTATCGCTCGTTGGATTTGTGAAGCAAGGGTTGTGATTCTGCTGCCTGCAGGGTGGGATAGATAATTACAAAAGGGTGATCTGGACTTTTTTGATTTCGTTATTTGATGGTTGAGTGAATCAAATTATGTAAGTAGATTATTGTTTTATCTTTGTAAATTTTGTTTTGATCGTAGTGGATTAGTTGGTTAGTTCCTAGCATTAGCGAGTCACAGGAGTTGATGCCACGCAATTCTTGGTCTTGTGGGATTGCATTTTAATGTTTATATTCTTGTAGAAGAGATTAAGTGATCTAGAAGTTTGTGATTGACATTTGTTCAATCATGACCGGTTTTTCATCACTGACTTGAGCAGCATATACCTAAGATTTGTACACTGAGAACTTTTACCCAAGGATGAAGAGATATATGTATGTGAACTTGCGTAACACGACATGATTGTTGTGACATGTTTATTAATAGGTTTATGCGTCGACCCACATAACATGACTAATATATTATATCATGTTAGGGTTGAGGATGTTCATACATTTGATGAAGAGCTTTGATACTCTTTTGCTTGTCCTTCAAAAGCACATTTAATAAATATGGACATGCATTCATCTTCTGGAAGGCATTTCAATTCGTACATTAGAAATGTATACATAAATTCCGCTGTAGTTTCCTTATGCGTAGTTATGACAATTTTACTCACATGGGAACCGCAATTCAACAAATCCTCCAAGTCCATTTACTCTTTTTCAATTTCCATTACACAGTCATCAAGGACAAGCAAGAATTTCTTCTAATCCAAATTACAACGAACACATGCTTGCAGTTGTTTCAGATCTAAATGGGCATGATTAGCCCATGTGGCATCTCTCATAATTTTCTCTATAGATCAAATTCTTCTGACACACAAATCCAGAGCTTTGTTTCAATATTTGAAACAATTGCATTATCGTTGTAAACCAATTTGGCAAGCGTGGTCCTCCCAAGACCTTCGAACCTAATAATTGGAAGAACATAAATATTCTCCGTGCTAGAACCGAACTGAAGACGCTAGTGCTGCTTAACAGATTCTCTATAGCCTGTTTTTATGGAGGTCTCTTCTAATTACATCTGACGCATGAATGAAAGAATGGGGTTGTCCCTTAATGGGTATGCGACTAGGCTATCAGGAACGCGTTCAATAAAACTTGAAGAGGTTCCTTACACTTTAAGAGGTTCCTTACGATGTCAATGACTTCATGATCGAAGATTTGCTACAAAAGGTAGCGATTGAAGGAAGAAGGTGAAAAAAATATGGTAAAGAACTTCTTTTGAAGCTCCAAACTACTTGCTTTCCGTGTTACCATGAGTCGTAAATTAAAGAAGATAAGAATCAGATGGTAAATAATGCTGCTGATCCTTATCTTCTTTAATTTACGACCCTTGGTAACATGAAAAACAAGTGGGTTGGAGCTTCAGAAGAAGTTCCTTACCTTTTTCCACTTCCTTCAATCACCTCCTTTTGTCGCAAATCTTTAGACATGAAAATCATCGAGTAAATCATCAACATCGTAAAGAACATCTTGAAGCTTTTCGTGCTATCCTCCACATGTTGGCTCTTCTTCTATTGATCAGCAGCGTCCAGAAGAATGACTTTGATTGCATATAAGCACATGTGGTGAGTTCAATTCTATTGCGATTTCTTTCCCCATATTAGTCCATCACCATTTTCTTGCCCCATTTTCAGTTCTATGCGATTTCAAACACAAATGATTTTGCCATTTATGTTTTTTGCTTTTTGGCAAAGGAAAAAATAATTAGGATATTGATGAAAATTTATTATGGTAAATGAGAGAGGACTTGAAATCAAGTTTGAATATGGGGATGAACAATAAAAATTGTTGAGCTGTAAGTGAATATATATATATATGTAATCCAACTATGAATGGAAGAATAATTGTTTCTAAGAATATTAATCCACTATAAATAATAACTTAACAAATTTATTGCAATTTGCTTGATAAGTAAGCTAACTTTTTTGCTGTCAAGAAAGAGCACCTAAAACGCATAATCAAGCAAGGAACTAATACCACCCAAAAGTGTTCCCTGACAACATAGTGGAGAAAGAATATATAACTTTTGTTTTCTTTTCCTTACTTTATTCCTTTCAATTAATGTGCATGTTGTTCAAAAAAAAAAAAAATTATAATAATATAATACATAATATTTTTTTTTTTGAAATTATAATACATAATATTTAAATGTTAATCATTTCGTAGTATTCATTTCAATTTATGGTATTTAACTTGTTAAATTATCATGTTTATCGGATCATATGATTATGAGAGAGAGCTTATGAAACAAAATAGTACATTATATTTTTATTCATTTTTTTTAATATAATTTTTCATCTAGACAACAATAAAAAATAATATAAAAGAATAAAACTTGAGTTAAAAAGAAAAATGTAAGAATATTCACAGGTAACATTTATATAAACTTTAGTCTTCATACATCATAAATTAATATGTAGACATTTAAAAATGAGTGATAGTCCTATACTTGTAACAATATTTACAATTGGAGAGTGAAAAAAGTAATTGAGAGAAAAATATCATCTTTTACGGTCATTGAACCCTTATAATGTAAGTATTGAAAATTAAAAGAAAAGATAATGGGAAAAACTGTAAATCTCATCTTTCTCCTTCATGTGCACGTCTAGATGACAACAACTCTTTTTCTACTCCGTGTACACATTTGGAAGACGATAATGGTACATTGATCTTATTACGTTCTCCAAACATCGGGAACATATGATTGATTATAATTATAAAACAAAATATATAAACGTTAGAGAGTGAGAGGATATTATTAGATAATCTTCTCTCTTGTTGAAAGACTATTTATATAGTAGAATTAATTATAATAAGCATTTAACTATCATAAATCTCAAATTAATTTACATAAAGCCTAATAATATCATATGTTACAAAATCACCGGTTCTCATAAATTATATACAATTAAATTTCATAATTCATAACTTAATGGAATGTGTTTATTTTTTTTATTAAATTTTCAACAAGTTTATTTTTTTTTATTAAATTTTCAACAAAGAAACGATCCGTTCTTTTTTCTTTTTCTTTTAAAGTTAGTTAACTATTACTTTTAAGGTTATTTGGGTTTTGGCCCTCTTTTAATTTTCATAATTAAGTTTAGTACTTACTTTTGTTGGTTTTTAGTTTTGACCCCCATTTTAAATAGAACCTCACTGTGAATGTGTCAAACCATTAACAAAGAGCCAAATTAAGCAATTATCAACAAAAATAAAACCCTAGAACGAGAGTTTTGAGAGAGAATGCAGTGGTGGTAATAGAGAGAAAGAGAGGGGGACAAAAATCCTCTTCACTTCCCGCCGGGGGGGAAACAAAAATCCGCTTCACTTTCAGTGGTTTGGTTGCCGGATCGGCGGAGGAAGAGGCCGTAGTGGTAAGAGAGCAATCCTACAAATAAAGAGTTAAAATTATCTTAATACACATTAATTAAATAACACATGTCAAGCTCTTATTAAAGTAGAGCATTTTACTTATAGATAGATATATATATGATTAGAAAATAGGCCAGGGTCCCAAGTTCCTACTATTTTAGTTGGACCGCTTTTAGGACATTAAGGCTTCATTTGATAAAAAGATAAAAAAAATATGATAGAAAAAATAATTGATTTGTGTAAAAAGTTAAAAAATAAATTGAGAGTATGGTCTTTTACTTTTTGACTTTTTTCATGGATTTTATTTTTCTTTTGATAGTGAGGAAGAAAAGCTTCCATAACTCATAAAAAGTGGAGAGATCGTGTCAAGATATCACTCAATTTATTTTTCATATTTTCACAAAATTTAATTATTTTTTTGCCATTTTTTGTTTGATGAACCTAAAAAATTGTGTTTATGCAGTTAGTCCTTATTTTTAAAAAGCTGAACTTTAATTCACAAAATAGACGTGGAAACTGACTTAAATAATCTTGTTTTAATTTTGAATTTAGCCAAAAAACCCATAGGTTGAATATTTTTAAAGGAAAATGATTACATGTGCCCATGTTAAAGTTACTATAAATGAAAATATTAAAATCTTGTATGAGAATCTGTACCATATTTAATGCATGTTGGGAGTTAATTATTTCTAAAAATGGGTACTTAACATGTACCGTTAAGGAACACATTAACATGACCAATTTTTAAATAGAAAAAACAACATCTATGTTTCAAGTAGAAGAGGGTACAATAAACACTCAAACACAATATAAATTTAATATAGAAGGGAAAAAAAAGGATGGATTTAAAGATGTTCTAAGTCCGGAGGTGACGCCAGTGCATATGTGTGCTAGAATGATTGCAGTTGTACGATCACTGTACACCTTTTGACTAAAGTACCAACCTTCTTTAAAAGTTCTTTGTCTTATGTGTCGCTGCGAGACAAAGTATCATTTAAAATCTTTTTTTAATAAAGTGAAATCTCCTTTAAGCTTTTCCTTTTTCTTTTATGTCCTTGTTTTTGTCTGTGTCCCCAGATTTAGCGTAAAGATTTTCCAACCAAATCCCCGTATAATTATCCATATCTTCATTTTCTTCTTCTTCAATTAAATCAATATCTCCTGTTTTTTTGGGAGCTTGGCTTTTAGAAGAGTTAGCCATGAGATCACCATAATTTATTTCATCCAATTGGGATGCCGAAGCCATTAACATTTTTTTCTTTAATTCTGTTACAAAAAAAGGAAAAAAGAAGAAATTAACAACACAATGGTCTGCGCGCCCCCTCTTTATTTCTTTTCTTTTTTTTAAGGAAAAAAGATTAGAAGCAAAGATTGTTGCTTTCTGAGACTTTTGAGAAGAGGCAATTAGAAGCAATAGAATGAACAACATTGTTGCTTTCTCTAAAAATAAATTTAAAAATCACCCTACAATCTCAAGATTAGGCAATAATATCCGACTCAATAAAACCTAACTCAAAACGATACCCTTCATTGGTCTGCCTTTTTTGCCATAAACAACATAGTTGAAAATATATGACAAAGATAGAGGTTACATTAAGGGCAAATAAATATGGTGAATTTACAACAAATTTGACTACTTTTCACATTGTATATGTACCGAACAATCTCAATCATATACAAGATTTTTTTTTTTTGATAAAATCACTAGCCTCCATAGAGGGCTAGTGTCATGCCATAAATAACAAAAAAAGATGCATAAAGAGGGGGATACAATAAGGCCATCCCCAAGGACCAAAAAAAAAAAAAAGGAAAACTAATGAAATGAACAAAAATTACGAGATGGACTAATGGCCATCTCAATCATATACAAGATTCATTCAACACATAATTTATACAAGGTTCAAGGCAGACCAGGTGAAAAAATATCACAATCAGCATGTTAATTGAAGCCGGCAAATTTATGCATCACCATATGCATGTCAATACATTTTAGCGATTTGGAGCCGCGCAAACGTTGATTTGACTGTCAATTAAACCCAGAAATTTTGAGTAGTAGTAGTTACCCGAGGCTTCATATATTAACTAATATTATGCACCTGCCAGTTAGAAAAGAGATGCAAATTAGAAAGGCTAATCGTGCAAGCAAGCAGTACTAAATTATACTCAATTTACAAATATGCACCTGCGCCTGCGCTGCTGATTTGAATTTATACTGAGCTAGCTGAAAGAATTTATGAGACGCGACGTTTTGATTGTTGAGTCAAATCAATTGAATCTCAGGAATCTGAGATATCCAATGCCAATATTCGCCCGTTTCCCTTTCGCATTTCCTACTCAATTCCTCAGAACAGTTTTTATATGCAATGCCCATAGTGTAGTTAGCTGATGCATCCCTAACGGTAGAGATTCCAAAAGTGCGCAATTTAAAAATTGGAGTTTCAAGAGAGACATACATTTTGTCAACCACTCTGGCAAGATTTGGGAAGGACAATTGTTTATATTTGTGTATCTTATAAATAGTTGCATTAGCATTTTCAAATCCACGAGGCAACTCATTTAACTTTGGTATACCCAAAAAGTGTTAGAGACAAGAGGCCTCTTGGCAGTTCCATCATCTTCTCTTCTTCTTCTAGCCAATTAAACGTTTTTGCATTTCCAAATCCATAGTGTTTCAAGGGAAGTCAGATGCCTCATACATTGAGCTGGGAGACTTGGACAGTCAAATATATACAAAAGACGAAGAGCAGTGAGATTTCGGATTCCCTCCAACAATGATTCAAGATGATAACACTTTGAAATCCTCACGTATTGAAGAGAGCTTAAGCCCTCTGCTAGTCCCTTTTCTGGAAAACTTGTCATTTGAGAAGTTAGATGCAGACATCTGAGGCTCAATATATTACCAAAGTCCCTGGGCAAAACTTGAAGCATAAAACATCCATTAAGATCAAGGGTTTGTAAACTCACCAAGTTACAAATGGTGTTAGGGAGTGCTTTAATGTTACGGTTTCCACCAATGCTTAGATACCTTAGATGTGTTAGCGTACCAATGGAACTCGGCAACTCTTCAAACTCTGATCCACTTAAGTCCAAGACACGTAGGCACTTGAAGGTCTTTATGAGAGTATCAAGAAATGTTTTGCTAATGCACTACACCAGAATCAGTGATTTATGACTGCCAAAAACAGTCATAAATGCCGTTTGTGACTGTTTTTAACTGTCATAATTTGTACTGTGACAAATTTATTTATGACAGTCAACAACTGTCATAATTTCCTTTTATCACTGTTGCTAAGAGAGACCTAGGATAGTCGTAAGTAATGAAATTGTGACTGTTTTGTGACAGTCTGAAACAGTCACAATTTATAAAATTGTGACTGTTCATAACAGTCATAATTTTTTTCATTGTGACAGTTTTTAGCTGTCATAATTTTAATCTTTATGACTGTTCTAAACAGTCATAAGTTGATTACTAAATAGTGGTACATTTATAAAGTTACGACTGTTAACAGCAGTCATAATTTGGTGACTGCTATGTGGTACTTTTACAAGATTGTGACCGTTTATAGCAGTCATAAGTTTATGACCGAATAGTTGTACGTAGTTTTACAAACTTGTGACAGTAAATTTGTCACCGTTTTTGACAGTGACAAATTATTGAATTATTTTAAAAAAATAAAATTAAAATACTAAAAATCCAAAAAAATTTACCTGATAAAAACATAATTTAATTTCAATCTAAATATACCAGCAATATATCAATCACATACACCATCAATATATCAATCACATACACCAAAGTTCAATAATCAAACAGATCCCAAATCTATAACCTCAAATGTTGAATTAAGAATTAAAATCCCCAAGTATGTATTCCTTGGGATTATTATATAATCAAATTAGCTCTTCAAATAGGTACTCCTTTATTTTAGGATTATTACACAAACAAATTAATTAGCTCTCTAATTAAGTATCTCTCATTCACTTTGAGATTATTACATAAAGAAGTAAAATCCGTAGAAATATCATTCGTTGCAACCCATGCCAATCGACTGCTTGCTTGTTTGGAATAAGGAAAAACTCATAGTTGTTCCTGTTGGCATGATAAAGCAATTCAAAGAAATGAAGAACTACTGAATGAAGCAAAATGATATAGACTAGAACAAGAGATGAGAGGAAATTTTTGCTATTTTTGATGCTTGAACGTCAATACACCATACTAATGCCTTTAAATAGGCCAAAACTCTACCTAAAAATAGAAGAAGAAACAAATCTAAAACTAGTAAAACAAACACCTATTTACTAGGAACCAAAGTTGAAGAAACAAACTACTAAAAATAGCATGCACCCGACAAATATAAAAACAATCTGGATAACTAAAATACTTGGTCAAACACCATGTGACTCAAAGTTATTACATACCCATATCTGTTGAAAGAAAACCTGCAATTTACCATAGTCAAAATTGACTGCAAAATTCAAGTCTACGGGAAAAAACGAAAATAAGCTAAACGTGTGTTTGATTGCAATTATTTTTCTAAGAATCTTTTATATCTTCATTGGTGTTTGATTGCCTAACTTGCTATAAAAACCATTAAAATAATGGTACAACTTGGTTTTAATTGAGTCAAGTTTTTCGGTATGTGCTTTAATAGCCCTAATTCCATAATCCAATCATTCAAACATCTAAAGTGATAATAGAGCACCGAGGTGAGGCGCATGTATAAACGAATTAAAGGGCATATTATACAAGTAACGTAAAAAACACCCATTTACAGATTTAGATATAAAATGGGTGTTTTATGATATAATTTTCAAGTATATACTATAAATCACAACAATACATTACTACATGAAAAAAAGAAGGTAAGTTCAAATGTTTAAAGTTAGCTAAGTATAGTTCTCAAATAGTCCACTTAAAAATTCCATATTTTACTCACAACAACCTAGCCAATATTGAAAGAAAAGTCAAAATTCAACATACTAATTTGTTAAATGTTAAGAGCACATGCCGAGTCGATAAGAGAAACAAGACTATAATCATTCTCCAAGTCCAACTGCCTCATATTCTCCTTGTGAAAGCTTGAAAATATTCTTCTTATGAACAACAATTTTCATGGTTCCATTTGGTTGCCACTCACCAATATCCCCTGATGGAGCAGTTAATTAGGAATTTAGCAGATTAAGGAACAAGAATCCAATAAATCATGCACAAACCAAATTATCTAAAATCTAATGTATTGAATACAATCAAAGGTATCGAATATGTTGCTCTTACTTACTAGAGATATTCTTAATCAATAAAATTGACTATGTATCTTCCCCACTTAAAATCATATTTGTAAACTAGGCTCAGATTTTATAGCCTCAATTATTATCTAATATCATATTGAAATCTTCCCCAAATATCCCAAAATACAATTCTTATTGTTCGTGGAACCTTTAGTTTGCTATTTTTAAAATAAAAAAAAAATATTTTTCTAGTAAAAAGTAGATTTATAATTGTACAAAAATCCATGAACATTTAGAGTTGTATTTATTCCACTATGAAAGGAAGATAATATCTGATATAGTTGAGGCATACACATAATTATCATCATCGCCTAAGCTAATCATGCTTCCAAGCTTATATCTCATCGTGTAAACCTCGCAATAAAAGAAAAGGACATTTATAAGTAAGTAAATGTATTAACGTAATTAACCATGAAAACGTAGACTAGTGAAAGCATTTAATTAAAACTATCATGACATGAAATGCCATGAACATATAGCAAACCATTCGGAACCTAGACCATGTATCAATGACTGGCGCGTGAAGGGGTTGTTGCACAAGAGAGGTATCATTTGATATTATGTAGTCATAATATGCTTGTTGTGCTAGCTCCAAAGAATGGAAACCTCGATACATGGCACCTCGATATCCACTTACCTGGTCTTACCTCACCGAAATTAAGAACGAATCAAAGAGCGAATATACGAGTATTGGCGAAAGTCAAGTAAATATTTCTTAGCACATATATATATTCAAGTTATTCAACATATAAATACTTAGCTAGACCTAGTTATCACGTGAGGATAAGTCATATGCATTCAAGTAGTTAAGAAAAATTATAATTTATCCAACAAACAAAAATCATTCAAATGACAAAAATAAGTCATATACATTATAAGGGCTTTTACCTCACCGAAGCTAAGAACGATTCAAAGAGCGAATGTATGAGTATAGGCAGCAATCAACCACCAAATATAACCCCCAAACTTGTCTCAAACAATAGTAATTTAGACCTATTTTCACCAATGCTAATGTACCAACAACTTCTTCTCAAATCACCACTAAAGTTGCATAAAGTATAGCTGCATTACAGGAGTCAAAACATAGTGTAATTAGTGGAAATAACCCCTAAAACATAGAGCAGTTTATTATATTAAAAAAATTTCAAATGTATATGCTTGTGTATATATATAACATTCATATTATTTTAATTGTATTTTTTAGTCCCCTGTTAAAGCTATTTATGTTGCCCATCAATTCACTTTAGTATTACTAAGAATCTATTTATATAGTTGTTTTTATCAAATATTTGATTATAGGGCTCATGAAACGAGGCTAGCTAGCTAGTTCTACAAATAAATAATAAATGAGTAACTAATGAAAATCATTTTTCAACTAGTTCAATTTACCTTTAATATATGTTATAGAAAAACATTTCTTTTTAACCGGTTAGTGTACTGAAGAAAACAATGAAAAAGATAACTATTAGAAATGTATATCTTCTTCCTTTGTGTACAGTACTACAAGTAAAAAAATCCATTTTTTTTGTTATACAATAATTAAACAAACATAAAATAAATAAGAGGAGAAGGGCAACTGGATTTGCTTTCTTCTGCTCCACTAGCTTCTATTGCCCCCACGTTACCTGCTGAGGCGCCTTGCTCAAAAACGGCGTTGTCTGCCCCAACATTACCTGCAAGAGCCCGGGAAATTGATTCATGAAAGTCAACAGGAAGTCACACATTGAGGAAATAGATGAGTTCAGTAATATTTGCGCATATTTGGGTATGAAAAAACACGTAGAAATACAACCTTAATCCCCTGTTTGGGGCAGGGATGGAAGAGGAAGGAACACTTTTCCTTTGTGTAGTATATGAAGGAAATAGCCACAAAATTCCATATTCCCAAAAGTGGGAGGAAAAGAAAAACGAAAGACACATAAGTGGGGCATGATATGGTTGAATAACTCTTTTATATTTTTAATAATATGGTATTTCAATCAGATGTTTAGGTAAAAGGACATGTGTACATCATGAATTAACCAAGCAAGTAATATCGTATCCCTCCTATTTTCCATTCTTCCTACCAAACACGTCTGAAAGAAAGAAGGCTGCTTTCCATGGAAAGTTGAGCTTTCCTTCACTTCTCCTTCCATTCTGTCGTACAAACTCTAATAAGAAGGTAAGAGGCACAGCAGAGACTTTCATCCACTGGTATAGTAGCATAGATGTTCATTATGTTGGGTATGGGTATCAAAATTCAGAAGGGCTAATAATTGGCACTTTTAATCAGAAGATAAGGTGCTAGGATTGTATATGATGCAGCTAGTCATTTTGATTTGTAAACTCAATGACTACATTGTGGGTGGAAGATGGAATTTCCCTAATCTTGTGTCCCCCAACCTGATAAGGGTGTTTCAGGATCTGCCTAGTTTGAAAAGCAATGGTACTAATAGGGAGGAGTGGTTGCCTAATAGTACTAAACAGTTATCTACTACATATGCAAAGAAAGTGCTTAGAACTTATGGGGAAAAAGTTTGTGGAGTTCAAAGGATATGTTCCTCAAATGGCATTTATCTTGTTGATGGCTTTTATGAGGAAATTGCTCGCTAGAAGCTAAAAGCATGGGGATGCCTTCAAGATGATACTTGTGTCCTGTGTAATGTTAGCATTGAAAATATTCATCACCTAATTATTTGGCTATTTTTTGCTTATGAGTTTTCAAACAAGTGTGGAAAGAGGTAGTGAGTACGAATGGTTTTACAGGGGTCATTGTGTTTATTTTTTTTTTTAAAAAAAAAATAGATTCACACCCATAACAACATTAATCTCAAATTGCAAGCACGATAGTAAATCAGTCACAAATTGATGGATCTGGTGGTATTGGGTGTAATCAAATCCATACCCATAAAAATCAAAATCCTAACAAGAGTAAACTGAAGTCAAAGGCGTATAGCATGCCTCTCTCGATATACACAAACATGCAAAACGTGCATGCATATATATATATATAATATTTCAAAGTCTAGCCCCAAAAATCAATTGTTAATTGAGAGTGAAAATGAGCACTTTTCTGTACATTTAAAGCACGACCAAAATAGAAATTCTAAACCCAAAGATAGCTCTACATGAGCTTTAAACCCCAATGGCACCTTCATAGTGCTTAACAGATCACAATTCCCTTTCTATTATTCTATCTACATTCTCCTCCCCCCTATTTTCTCACTAAAAATTTTATAGAGCACCAAAAACTACACAGCGCACACACACACACATTTATGGAGCACCAAAAATATAGTATATTCAAAAGGTGATAGAGTACAAAAAACTACAACAGTTTCCATCTTATATATATATATATATATTGTCTTTATGCTAATAACCTATATATATATATTTCAAATGAAGAAATGATATTTGATATAAAAGCAGACATCAATACTAGGCGTGAAGCTCATACCATTTTTTCATCTCAGTTATCATCTAATTAAAAAGAAATAACCAACCCCAAAATATAAATGCTATCTTAACAAATGGGGTAAGAAATTAAAATTCTGTGAGGATCAAGCTGAATTTCAGAGTATACTTGCTTGGATTGGATTGAAAGGAATTGAGTATAAATAACAAGAATGTGATTATAGACGACCGTAAGAGACAAATTGGAAATGTAAAGAAAGAATAATTTTCTATATTCAACTATCCAATCCAAACAACAAGAAGAAGAATAGTTAAACATTATTAGACTGTTACTCATTTTTTATTCCACTGAACTAGTTGAATATTATTAATTAATAATTCCCTTTTAAACTGCATCTTCTATATCTAGAGGCAGATTTTGCTAGACCGTCAATCAATCAAACATCATAGAGATGGGGAAAACAGCGCAAACATACATATATATATATATGTACTTACTTTGAGAATACAAATACTACTCTTCATTTACATCCAAAAAGCCTTAGAACAAACACAATCCTAACAACACAAAATTAAACCTCAAACATATTTACAAATCTGGAAAAAGAAAAAAGGGAAAAATATATCCTATATTTTAAAATGTCCAAAACATATAACTAAAAATTATATGCCGACATCCTACAAAAATTATTTTAAAACTACTTTACTGCATTAGGTGCTGATATCCTATATTTGAAAGAAGAAGAATATATAAACTAAAATAAGCTTACAAAGTTCCCTTTCTTATTGTCTGTGTGTGAATGTTGTAAGGTTACAAAATATATCCTATATTTTAAAACTACTTACAAAGTGCCTGTGTGTGAATGTTGTAAGGTTACAAAATATATCCTATATTTAAAACTACTTACAAAGTGCCTTTTAGCTTACAAAATCTGCCTTGAGCAAGTGAAAGCATTGGAACCAAAGAAAACACACAAGAAATCAGTAGGAGAGGCTTACCAGATTTTAAACCCATCCACCCGAGGACTCGCCACTCTAGTTGTAAGGTTGTACGCTATTCATTCTTGACGAGATAAAACAGAGGACTCGCCACCCAATCACAAGCTAATTAGAAATCACGTATGAAAGATTCCTATTGCAAACAGACAAGATAAAACCCAACAGAGTTGAGATATATATATATAGATATATATATATATATATATACAAGTTTGATTTTAGATCCAAGAACAAAAAGTTAAAGAAAAAAATTAGGAGATTTTCACCTGAGATTAAGCTTGACAGATCTGGAGGAGATGCTGAGTAAAATGAGGGCTTTGAAAACAATCAATATTATACGAATTCTTCAAAGTTTCATCGAAGATTTAGGGATTTTGGACAGATCTGGGTCTACGAATTTCAGAGTTCCATCTAGCTATTAGGGATTTTTGAAAAATCTAGGTCTTTAGGGATGGGTAAAGGCTAGGGTTTTGGGTTAATGCGTGGTCACGCTGGTCGGAGAAGCATCTACAGCGAGTGAAGGTGAGATTGAGAGTGGTCGGAGTTTGGATCGCAGCTAGAGTGACAGAGAAGCGGCTGATAGTCATATACAAAGTTACAAGAGTGATATTAGGTTTTGTGGAAATAGATTTATAGGTATAATCAAACGGTGTCGTTTTAGTTAAGAATTATGACTGTTGTTTTACTGTTAATAACAGTAATAAATAATAGATAGCCAAATAGGAAAAATTGTGACTGATTTTTATAGTCGTGCACATATTATCACTGTTAAAGGCGGTTACGAGTAGTGATAAATAAAATTAAAAATTATCACTGTCATTAGCTGTCACAACATTTCAAATTATAACTATTTCTAATTTATGACAGTCTTTAGCTGTCATAAAGCTTGCGACTGCCATTGGCAGTCATAAATCGCGCGAGGTCTTTAGTCATAAAATGCCATTTTTGGTGTAGTGATGGGACCAACTTCAAACTCAAATGAAAACGACTGCACCCTATTTAGTTTGAGTAGAGATTTTGGGAATTCCTTCCTCTCTATGTTTACTGCAGAAAATAGTAAATGGCGAGTTCCTTCAAAAATGATCCTTGTATCATATTTGACATGCGAAACCTCTGTCTGCCACATATAGTGCAAGATCATGCACCAAATCATGCATTTTAACATAGATTGTTGCATTATCAAAAGCCATTTCCACGTCTTGGAAAAAGGACCTCGACAGTAACTCGTGAAAATACTGACTCCCAATATCTTCTAAACACTGGCTTCCATCAGATGATTGTATGAATCCTTGTGCCATCCACAGTTCGATCAAATAGAAATTGGCTATCTCGAGATCCTAGTAATCTGGCACAATAAGCAAAGCTTTGCTTTAAATGGAGAGGCATTTCATCGTAGCTCAACTTCAATATGGGCAAAACATCATTCTCTTTCTGCTCAATTTTCCATGTATCATTATCATTGATATAAATCCATTCACGTTCTTCCCTCTTTGCGTAAAGTAGGCTCCCTAGACTTTTTACAGCAAGTGGAAGTCCTTTGCACTTCATCTTCCAATCTCTAAGAGCTTCGGATAGTCTTTTTCTTGTCCTCCTTTAAATGCACATTTGACAAATATGGACATGCATTCATCTTCTAAAAGGCCCCCAATTCATACATCGGAAATGTGCCCATAATTTCCGCAGTTGTTTTCTTACTCGTAGTATCAACAATTTTACTCCTACAAGAACCGCAATCCGACAAATCCTTCTAGCCTACCCACTTTTTTGGATTTTCATTCCACACATCATCTAGGACAAGCAAGAATTTCTTCGAATCCAAATTTCTACGAAGACAAGCTTGCAATCGGTTGAGATATAAGTGTGTGCACGATCAGCCCCCACAGCATCATTCATGATTTTTTCAATCAGCCTTTTAAGATCAAAGTCTTCTAACACGCAAATCCAGAGTCTTGTTTCAAAATTAGAAACAATTGCATCATCGTTGTAAACCAATTTAGCAAGCGTGGTCTTCCCAAGCCCTCCGAGCCCAACTATAGGAAGAACGGAGATATTCTCAGTGCTAGAACGCAAGAAACTAGAGCTGCTTAACAAAAGCTCGATGATTCTATTTTTATAATGGTCTCTTCCAATAACATCAGATGTACGCACAAAAGAATGTACGCACAAAAGAATGAGTTTGCCCCTGTAATGGGTACGCAACTTTGCTATCGAGAACACATTCAACAAACTTAAATTTTTTCCCTATCAGCATCAATATCCTCCAATCTGCTTCTGATCTTCTTCAATTTACGAATCATGGTGACACGAAGAGCAAGCGAATTTGAGCTTGAAAAGAAGTTTCTTACCTCTTTCCGCTTGCTTCCATTGATCACCACTTTTCGTTGCAACTCATTAGTCATTAAATCATCAAGTAAGTCGTTGACATCGTAAAGAACATCGTGAAGCTTTTCAACCCAGTCCTTTGCATGTCGGCTCTTCTTCTTTTGCTCGGCTGCATCTAGAAGAACGGCTTTGATTGCAGATACGGTAAATTTAAGTTTTTTGAACTCTTTTTTCACGCCCTATATTAGTCCAATCTTGCGAAATGCGAGAGTGGTTAACTTGCCCAAGATCTGCCCTGCAGTTTGAAAGACAAATGAATCTGCCATGTATTCTTTGTGGGATATCAAACAAAGAGTTGGGGAGAAAAACTTGTTGTAGATGAACAAGAATAAGTATTGAGGTAGTGTGAAGATGAAATTTTTTAACATAACCAAGAAAGGAAAACTTAACACAAAGAAAACTAATTTTCTTTTTGCAGGCAGCTTTCACTTTTGATTAATTAGCCTGTGGATTGACTTGACTTCCCTTTCCATACTAAGCATGAATGATGCATAATGCATTAACTATTATAAATCATCTCATTCATAGCCTATTAGTCAATGACTTCTTTTTCAAATTGCAACTAAAGAACAATTAAATAAACCAAATCATTGTACATTGAATTTTTTAGGGAGGTCTGATCCATGTCCCCTTCTCTTTTCATTGTGCGCCCCCAACTTTTCAGGCTCACTTTATTTCTTTATTTTAGACCTTCCCCTTTATGTTATACCATTGGTCATCAGTTTTATCCTTCACCTTAATCAGTTCAAACACATGTTAAAACCCATTTAATAGCACAATTTAGAGATTACAAATTTGAAGAGTAATGTGTTTTCTACTTTTACCAATTGGTTAGGAATAAATTGTACTCAAGATTCTACTGTATTTGGTATTTTTGTTAAGAATATTTATTCTACTTCAAATTTTACTTTATTTGTACTTTTCATTAGGAGATTATGAATCATTAAATCACACTTTATCTTTTATTTATTTTTTGGACCTAATTATAACTCAAACTCTTTTCCTTTTTTCTTTTTTCTTTTTGTCAATTAGTTGTATTTTTGTTAATTGGTTGGAATAAATCAAATTCTATTTTTTTAGTTAAAATCCTAACTAATTATAAATCGCACTCTATCTTTTTTCGTACTTTATTTTTTTAATTAAAATCCCACTTTATTTGGTCTTTTAGTTTAGAATATTTATTCTACTCTAAATCCTACTCTATTTGTTAATTAATGAAGCTTGAGTAGGGATTAGATTGTTTTGCTATAAATAGAGTAAATTATATATCTAGGACTCTTGTGTGCATTGTGTATTTAATTGCAACGAATTAAAAATCTTTTAATTATATACTTCAAAATACAGTACTTATGATTGGTAAATATGAATTAGGATTGTTCTTTAAAAGGAAAATGCTTTTTCTTAACCTACATTGTATTTTGCGAAAATACATTTCATGTAATGCATGGTAAATGTATCATTGCTCTGAAAGTATGGTCCATTGGTCAAAATATATATGGTCAAAATGTATGGTCATTATGAATTACGGATGTAAATTCTCATGGAGGGAGTTTTTACCCATTTTTAGTATTTTTAATTAGAATATCAACTCGAACCGATCTCTAATTTTCATATGGAAAGGCCTATTAGACATGAATTAACTTTCATGTTGCAATAGTAAATTTTTACATATGTACGTTGGCGAACCGCGTTCGAATCTAAGAGGACATGACATTATATTATTTTATGAAACATGAACACAATCTATCTAAATAAGACATGGCACAACAAAAACAATCTTAATTTTTTAAGTTCTAATAAATAAGAGTACAAACATTAATTTTCATCAATATTTCAACACAAGAAGACACTATGTATTAACATAACATAACTTTAATTTTGTGTCCATTTTATTTCAAAATTTAAATACAATACAATCTTGTGTTAAAAATTCTAGTTACAAACACGAAAAAACGCGTCACAATACATAATAAAAATATTTCTCACAAATAGGAAGGGTGTGTCGTGTGTAATAATTTCAATTTGTCAAGGAAGACTCTCTTAATTGGGAAAATATGATAATGTTCCATTGATGCCACAAATAAGCTCACTGGCTCTGTATAAATATTAAAATAGACAACACTTTTTTCATAATTTGGACCATCATTTTAATATATTTAAAATACTAGCCCCTTACATAATTTGTAAAAACTTTTATTTAATTAAGGACCCTGTTCAATCGCTCACTCCTTTACACTCTCGTGGCCAATCCTATATATATATATATATATATATATGCATAGTCAAGGATGGTTATAGTTTGGAGACGATCTATATTATAAAACAAAAGTTTGACTTAGGGTGCGTTTTTTTTGTTTTTTGTTTTTACCTTTGATGGCTGAATACTAATTACTTATGATTTTGTATGAAACAATTGTTTAAATTTAGCATTAAGCATTGAGCGGAAAATGCCTCTTAATACTGAATGCTTAATCATTAAAAAAAATAGCCATTAGCCGCTTAATGATTTAAAAAAACAAATGTCATATTACACCTCTGAAAGCTTAATCCTATTTCATTAAGTATTCAACGATAAAAACAAATACCCCTTAACTATTTAAAAACCCCATTAATCTAAAGCTCACATTACAAACAATTGATATATAAGCACTTGAAGCACTTCGATCTGCTTTTCCCTCACATTTTTTTTTTCAAACGAAAGGCCCAGAAAGCGGGCAAGACAACTAAAATGAGTGGATTAACCTAATTAGTAAGGCACTCACTTGAATTTAAGAAAAATTCTGAGTTCAAATATCATTCGAGATTGGGAAGATTTTCATTATGATTATAGTAAAGAGAAAAGACTTAGACCTTCCTTTTTTCAAAAACAAAAAATGTAAGCAAGACAACTGAGAAACATCCAAAGCTAAAAGATGAAAACCGAATGGCAAAAAGAAAAAGAAGCAAAAGGACCAAATGTCATGTCCACTCACAAACAAAATATACACCCTACTCTTCTCATCCACTCTCTCATCAATTTTTTAACTACAAACTTTAAAAATGTAAAAACTTTAACTTCAAAATTCGGATTTTAATAATATTTATATTTTTGAAAGTTACTAATCAATATTTACAAAACAAAATCCATATAGAATATAAAATTGTATAAAAAATTTCATGACCAATATTCAAATATTATATATTGTGATTTTTATTAACTTTTGTAATAAACTTATGCAAATATATATTTTGAATAGTTATTTAGGCGTTAAACATTTATCTTCGAATTTATTGTCGTATTACAATTATTCATTATTTTCCATCATTATTTTTCATATCATTCTACATGGTAATTTTATTTTTAACTAACAAACTTTTTTATTTATTTAACCGTATTTATTTAACCGCGCCATGCAATACTTCGTACATTATATAGATTCAAGACTTGTATACCTGGTACATTATATGGATTAAAGACTACCATAATAGTATGGACGATGCAATAAAGTTTAAAAATGCATGCATGAGGTACGCCTGATGTAAAGCCTTCAATGTACCACATAAAAGTACACCAAGAGCAAATTTTACCTATATATATATATATATATATGGGAAGGTTCAAGTTACACTAGGTGAAAAACAAAGAAGTTTTACACTCACTAATAACTTTTTATCAATTTCATAATTTATCAATCTAACAATGAAATTAATTCATTACAATATCTCAAATAAACGTTCAAAAAATTAACGTAATTTGAGATGCATAAGTCTACCATCATAATTATGTTATATTGTGGATTATGAACCTTACGAAAATTAAGTAAAAGTAAATATAGTGATTATATGATTACAAATATCAGATTAATTTAAAACTTTACATGCTTGATAAACATAATAAAAATAACTTATCTACCAGTGAAATTGATAAATTATGAATCTGAGAAAAAAATATGGACAAGTATAAAACTTCTTAATCTTATACCAATATAACTTAAACAGTCCACACACATATATATATATATATATACCAAAAATTTCAAGTGTGGATCAGTCCATATAGATTGGACTTTTTGCGACGATTTTTTGTCGCTAAAAAATCTCCCAAATGTTTTAGTGACGAAAAACCGTCGCTAAAAAGCCTAGTCCGTACGGACCGGTCCATACCATAAATGCACTATATATATGTATAATTATATACACGAGAGAGAGAGAGAGAGAGAGAGAGAGAGAGAGAGAGATATGAGCAAATCAATCTTTACAAAGAGTTAAAATATGCATGACACTATATTACAAAAGCATATTGCTAGTTTGCTAACCTTCTTTCCAAAGTTAAATATGCTAAGTTACAATGGTAAAAGGGATTGCCCAAACATTGCTATATCTCCTCTATTTCGCCAGATTCATCTTTAAATTAGGGGTTATGGCACAATCTCAATTAAAGGGTTTACCCTGCCTAAAAAACCTCTACAACTATCAATCACAACATCTCGTCACCCTCGACTTCCTGAATGCCGGACCCTATCCTCGCCATTTTATTCACATCCGAACCTTCAATAAACCTACTAGCTTCACCCATTTCCTCGTAATGTCTTTTTCTCCGTCCTCCTCCACCTTCTCTTTCTTGGTTGATCAAATGCCCTTGTGATGAAAATCGATGCTCTCCCCTATCTGCTTCAATAGTGGATCAAAGATAAAACAAAAATTGAACCTATGTATTTCATCCCCTTTCTTATTCAAGAAACTACAATACACAGTGGATTTGAATTAAATTCCACTTGTTACAATTTTGATCGAAAAAGGTAAAAGAAGAAAATTTTGGGATACTAAAGGTCACACAACTCACAGCTAAAAATGTACATGAGAAATGAGGACATATATATATATACACAACAGAAGCTGCTTGCAGAAGTCGTTTGTTTGATATAACTTTTACTTTTCATTTTTTCATTTTTTGGTTCTAGGTCATTTTTATAGCATGGGTTATGAATAATCAATGATTACCACTTTCACCATCTGATGCAGCTTCAAGCCTCGCAATCGCGTCAATTAGGGATTGCTCGTGTTCCTGCATTTGCAAATACATTAAAACCTTGCTTGGACAAAATGCTCCCCCACCCCAGCTCTCTATTGTAAATATACATATACAGATACTTACGCATGCACGCGTTAAACAAAATGCCCGTTACTGAAGTGGCTATTAGTGATGAAAATTTTAGTCGACAAATGCACTGGCAACCAAAAAAATTTCTCCAATGCATTATTAACGAAAATAATAGTCAGTAAAAGCCAGTCCGGTTCAGAGCCTAACAGCACACACACATATATATACTAGCCTAGGGGCACACTCTACATGTGTGCTATAGGATACTTAGTAATTCTTTACATTAAGAACATATAATGACATTTGGCCTAGTGCTAAATAAGCGTGCTTGTCATGCTTAAGATCACGAGTCCAAATCCCCACCACCCCCTCTCGATGTGTTTAATATTTAGTAAGTACAGAATTATAGATATAGATATATATTAGGAGGTATACTACAACATATCTTGTTATACTTACTTTAAGTACTTTCTTTACTTTCTCAACCTCCGTAGGATCTGGATGGCTTGCGCCGAAAACTCTCTCCACCTAATAAGATTTCATCACCGTAGGGAAAACAATGTCACCACTCAACAAATCCGATACATTAAAATGCTTAAAATTTCAAATGGAACACATACCTCCTTAACAAGAGTATCAGTGTGGAGTATTTCAATATCACAAAGAGCCTTCTTTCCAATGCCATTTCGTACTGTAGTGAAATCTTTCTTTGGGTATTGACCCTTTGTGACCAACCCTCTACCTCGTCCCCCACCAGCAACAGCACCGCCACGGCCCATAGAGTTCTTAAATCCATGGCCTGGGCCTGATCCAATACGCCCACCTCTACGAGATATTCCTGGATCCTCGCCATCCCACCGTATGTCTTCAGGGGAGATCTAACAATAGTCGATAATAAGATAATCAGAGAAAATTGAATAGTCTTTACAATGACAAGATACTTCTGGAAAAGAATAGAATTACTCCCTCCGTCTCAAATTGATAGTCCCATTTTGACTTCATTACATTTTAAGAGCACTTATTTTAACCTAATCAATGGTTAAGGATACAACTTATTTTCTATTGTGAGACTATCAATTCTAGACATCTCGGAAATAAAGTGGGACTATCAATTGGAGACACAGAGTACTACAACATAGATAGACTATAGAATCGGAACTCGGAAGCAACGTAAGGCAGACCCATAACTTGTGCGGCGGTTAAAATGTGCATAAAGTTCAATACGAAAACAATAAACTGAATTTAAAGTCTGTTTGGGCCACTTTTACTGCATACAACATTCTTTCTTAAGCTGTGGCCTTCTACCAGCATCTCAGATAACTCACCAAAACAGGTAAAATTTGCAGATCATGCAGAGGTCAAACCCCTTTTAACTTGTTCGTTTTGTATGCCTATAATAAAGGCTGTAGGGCCTTAAGCTCATTGTAATCGTGTTTTTCCTTTGTGTATTTATTGGCGCATGCGCGCATGCACATAGGAAGAGAGATTTTTTTGTGATTATATTGCAGTTCCCTCTTTTTCCTTTTTTCAAATGAGGGTTGTTGTGCAAACGTCATCTCCATGAGATTTTTTCTTTCCGTCCCTTTTTTTTTTTCAACTTGACTTCGTGAGAGATATCTTTGTGATTATATTAAAGTTTCGTCTTATGTGGAACAAAAATATGTTTGCAGCGATTTTAAATAGTTGAAGGTGAAAATGTGAAGTAAAAAACCAAAAAATAGTTTACAAGTAAAACTGTTACTACCATCTCAAATTAACAGTCCCTATTTTGACTTTCTCGAAAAAAAGACTAAATTCAACATAATCTATGAAGCACAGATGTGGGTGTGGGATTCTGGTGTGACATGATGCGGGTGGAACGATTCAAAAAATCTCGAAAAAAGGATGTGGCTGTGGAAGGAAATAACGTAACAGTAAGAAATATCTTACATTATCCCTTAAATTTTATATACACTACGATGTATTGTGCATGCAATACGTACCATGACAAAGAATGATGAAGATGAAGTTATATTTGTTAATTTAGGTAAAGAACTTCAACATATTTGACCTCTAAGGCTCTAACTCTGTAATCTCATTCTATCTTGCTAAGAAATCTATGATTTTCTGTCTCTCTAACTTGAACCAAACTACAATATTTTTAATTCATAGTTTCAAGTTAGCTTAGATTCTGGAATTTCGTTTGAAGTTTACAATTCATCCTAGTCAATTTTAGAATTCTTCAAGAATCCAACAAGAATCTGTAAATAAATTTGATGAAATGATTGGATATGCAATGGGTGTGAATCGGGAAAGAATCAGAATCAGAATCAAACTTGGGTGCATTGACCCTTTCAAAGAATCCGTGCTTCATAGAACATAAGCAATGGCTAGGAATAAAAATAATTTACAGTTCTCAGATTTGGTACATTGACTATGTCCCAAAAAGAAAGTGGGATTAATTTGGGACATTCCAAAAAGGAAGGTAAGACACTCAATTAGAAACAAGAAGTTCGATAGGAAAAAATATAGTCACATAATATGCTTATGACACAGGAAAGAGTAAAAAATGCCTAACCCAAACTACAAAAGTAGTTGACCCTAGTACATTATAAGGCCAGAAAAGATGCTCAAAAGACAGGCCTAAAGATCAGACATTTCCTCATTGTACATAAACACACCTTTCCTATTTCAATGAATAATTGTAGAAAGATCCTTCAAGCATTTTGATGCTAGATCCCACAAGTATAAAGGTAGTGGCCATATTTATCAAAAGCGCCCCTAGGCGCAAGACGCAGACAATGGGTTTCGATTCGTCTGAGGTGCATTGCGTTCGAATAAGGGCACGCCTTATGCAACTAGGCTCCCGGTGCTCAATGCAAGGGATTTTGTCAAGTGAGGTGCTGATTTTTCATTTTTTATTAGTCAATATGCCAATATTTTAGATCATATTACTAATATATGTCTTAAACCCGATGAAACCCAAAAAGGGAGAGAGAGAGAGAGAGAGAAGAGGCAACGTGATTTATCTCCTCACTTGGTCGACAATTTATGCAGTCGACGATTTCTTCTCACAGGTTTTTCTTCTCCATAATCTCAGTTGTTATTTATTAGTTTACTATGTTATTTAGTTATTACTAGCTTTTGTTCTGTGCAATACCAAATAATTTGCTTCATTGTTTATTTCTTTTTATTGGTTTCTTCTACTCTTCTTGAATTAAAAAACAAATTCTATGTTTTTACTAGCTTTCCTAATTTTGTTTTTCTCAGTTATAATTTTTCTGATCATCGCTAAACAATAGGCATAAGTTTGGTTTTCTAAATTTTTTTTCCCTCCATTATAATTTGCTTGAATTCTTGGCAGTGAGTGTATTATGTATAATACATCTTGTGTTCTTAATTATTAGTATTATATTCTTTGTCACTTGAGAAAGGATCTGGCATGGCCGTATTTCACTGAAAAGAATCCCGATGATAAAAATACCACCATTTGCACTTTTGTGAAAAAGTTTTAATAGGCGGCATGTGGCATATATCGGGCAAAACATCTTATCGGTGGTTATAGGAATGCCAAAATTTGCCCAATAACGTTAGAAATGAAGTTGTCAAAAGAAGCAACAAAAAAATAATTTGAATATGGTTCCAGATTTTGATGACATGGGAGTTGGGAATGATGAAGACGTGGAGAATGAAGTAACAGAAATTTCTAGCGAGCGATGACTAATGGGAAGTTCGCATCGGGGGAGTAATATGTCAAAAGGCCCAAAACTAAAGTGACCGATGGATTGCTATTCTCACCTAACCCTGAGATGGTGGTGCGGAAAGGAAGAACCAACAAATGAAGTTAGGCATCAATAATGCGGTGAAAAAGGAGCTAGGAGATTGAGGTTGCCCAAAAGTGGCAAGGTGAATCTATGATGTGGGGATCCTTTTTAATGCGCCAAATTATGAAAGCTTTGCGCCATGATTGAAGCAATTGGACAGTATGGTCCAGGCCTAAAGCCATCGAGCAATCATGAGTTGAGAGTTCCACTACCTAAGAAAGAGGTGAAAACAACACGTGAGGCCATGAAAGATCATGAACGAAAAACAGTTGTTCCATTATGGCGGATGGTTGGAAAGACAAGGGAAAGAACATTAATACAAAATTTGGTGAATTGTTTGAAAGGAAGCATGTTTATTGAATCTGTGGTTGCATCTTCTTATTCGAAAACCAAGGAGAAGATGTTCGAGTAACTTCGAATTTCATGAAAAAGAATGGGAAGATTGGGCCAGCTAAAGTGGTGTGCAAGTTTTCGAATAAGAAGATGCTTCCAAAGATTCAATAAACATGCTTCCTATGACAATTCACTAAAAAGTTTATTATTATTGTCTTCCTCGTCTTTCCATCGATCCGCCATAATGGAACAACTGTTTTTCTCCATGCTACTTTGTGATCTTTCATGGCCTCACGTGTAGCTTCCACCTCTTTCTTAAGTAGAGGAACTCTCAACTCATAATAGCTCTACAGCTGCATGCCTGGACCATATTGTCCAATTGCTTCAATCACTATGGCAAAGGTTTCATACTTTGCCGCATTAAAAGGGATCCCGCATATAACCACCTCATTATCCGATCCTAAACCATTATTTTTGGTTTATGGCCACTTGTGTGCAAGCTCGATCCCTTAACTCATTTTTTTGCCACACTATTGATACCCAACCTCATTTCTTGGCTCTTCCTCTTTTGCACCACTGTATCAAATTGGGTGTAAAATAGCAATCCATTGTTCCCTTTGTTTTGGGCCTTTTGCCATATTAATCCCTGATGTGAACTTCCCATTTGTTATTGCTTGCTATAAACTTCCTTTACTTCGTCCTCCTCATCTTCATCATTCTCAACTCCCATGTCATCAAAATCTGGAACCATATTCAAATTATATTTTTGTTGCTTTTTTTGATCCTATTGTTCTCTAATTTCCTATCTAATATCATCGGGACACTTTTGGCATTCCTATAACCACTAATAAGATGTTTTGCCCGATATATGCCGCATAGCACCAATTAAAACCTTTTCACAAAAAGTGCAAATGGTGGTATTTTTATTATCGAGACTCTTCTTAGTGAAATATGCCCATGCCGAATCCTTTCCCGTGTGACAAACGGACAATATAATACTAGCAATTAAGAAAACAAAATATATTATACATAATGCACTCACTGCCAAAGTGCCAAGAATTCAAGCAAATTATAACTGAGGAAAAAAACCATAAAACCAAACTTATGCCTAATGTTTAGTGAGAAAATTTGAACTGGGGAAAGAGTAGGAAACCTAGTAACAACATAGAAAAAAATCTATATTTTTTCAAGAAGAGTAGTGTTAAATATTATATTAGCTGTCAACAATTCTACACTACACCATTGTCAAGTGTACACACACCACCACCACCATTGTCAACCTCATTGTCAAATATACACACCACCATTGTCAAGTGTTCTCACACCACAATTGTCAAATGTTCAACCCCCTTCATGTATATATATATATATATCCTTATGCTATTGTATAGAAAACACATCAATGAAATCAATATTCATTTCTCTCTTTAACTTTCTACATGGTATCAGAGGATAAGTGAGAAAAACCCTATTATAATCTTGTGCTTGCTGTGTTTCTTCGTTCCAGCATACCTCTCACTCAAACCCTAGCCGCCAAGCTGTGTTTTTCGTTCCAGCATACATCTCGCCCAAACCCTAGCCGCCAACAACCAAGGAGTCATCCAAACCCTAGTTGTTTTGCGTGTATCCTACCACTTTCACACCACACCACCCACACCAAGGTGGTCGGAAATCTCAGACGAGCCCACGCCGAAAGAATCACCGGAAAAATCTGCCTCACCCGCTCCCACGCGCTGTCGCTGCCCTGCGCGTGAGATCCACGCGCCATCACTTCCACACGCGCGTGTAGGCGCGTGAACAGTAGATTCGTCTCCAAATTTTCCAGGTTCCCTTTTTGGCTTGAACCCTACTGTTTTGCAATACTTTCCTGGTATTTCTTGCCCTTTACATTCTTTCTTGTGTTCATTCGTAATGAGTAATCAAACGAATATGTTGCCTAACAAATCCTTCCTAAGTTTTGCAACCACTCCTATCATATGTTCGGAAAAATTGAAGGGTCCCAATAATTATATGTCATGGTCTGCCTCTGTTGAATTGTGGTTTATGGGCCAGGGTTATGAAGAACACTTAGTAAAACATGTTACTGATATTGTTGAAAAAGAACAGTTGCAATGGAAACAAATTGATGCCTTTTTATGCAATGTTCTATGGCAATCTATTGATCAAAGCCTTGTTGGCCAGTACCGTCTTTATCGCACTTGTTATGAGGTGTGGCAAAAGGCTAAGAAACTTTATTCAAATGACATAAATCGTCTTTATACCATTGTCTCTCATATGAAGACGATTAAGAAACAGGATCATGATATGCAAGAATACCTTGGCCAAATTGAGACTCTTCGACAGGAATTTAATGAGTTAATGCCCTTGTCAACTGATGTTACGCAACAAGAAACAGATCGTGGAAAGTTTTTTATGGTTCTTGCACTCGCAGGGTTGCCCACTGAACTTGATTCAGTTCGCAATCAAATTTTGGCAAATCCTGGGGTTCCTAATATGGATACGATCTTTGAGCAGTTGATTCGTATTTCTGCACCTCTAAGCATCCCAAGCAATTCTACCACTTCCACTGATTCTGCTATACTAGCATCTCAAGTGACTCCTCGACGGGATGGTAAAGGCGGCCAACGAGGTCGAACTCGTCCCAAATGTACTCATTGCCATAATCTGGGCCATACAGTAGATCGTTGCTACAAGCTTCATGGCTATCCGCCTAAGGTTGCCAACATCTCACAATATGATCCATCCTCTGGGGATACACCTGGGACTATGACTGTACCTGCTACTGAGTATGCTGCATTTCAGAAATTTAAAGAGAGTAACCCGTCATCAGCCATAGCCTCAACCAGTCAACTTGGTAATCATATTGCTTGCATCTCTCAATCATCCTCTCTTGGGCCATGGGTTCTTGATTCGGGTGCCTCCGATCATATGTCTGGTAACAAAGATTTGTTCTCTCGTATTACTTATTCTGATACTTTATCTACTGTTACCTTAGCTGATGGTTCACAAACTAAAGTTAGAGGAATTGGACGAGCTACTCCCTTGCCTTCTCTATCTTTAGACTCTGTTCTTTTCATACCAAATTGTCCTTTTAATTTAATTTCCATTAGCAAATTAACCCAAACATTGCCTTATTCTGTTACCTTCATTGCTAATTCGGTTCTTGTGCAGGATCGGAACACCGGGAGGACGATTGGAGTAGGATGTGAGTACCGCGGACTATACTACCTTTCCCCACCACCACTCCCTGTAGCATGTGTTGCCATTGATCCACCTACCATCCTCCATCACCGTTTGGGACATCCTAGCCTATAAAAGTTACAACAGATGGTGCCGAGTCTTGCGAGTTTGTCTTCTTTAGAGTGTGAGTCTTGTCAGTTAGGAAAACATGTTCGTAACTCTTTTTCTAGTCGTCTCAATAAACAAGCAGAGTCACCTTTTGCTTTAGTTCATTCGGATATATGGGGTCCTAGTCGTGTTAAATCTACTTTGGGTTTTAGTTATTTTGTTACGTTTGTTGATGATTTTTCCCGTTGCACTTGGTTATTTTTAATGAAAAATCGTTCAGAATTATTCTCCATATTTCAAAATTTTTGTTCTGAAATTAAAACTCAATTTGGCACTATTATTCGTACTTTTCGAAGTAATAATGCACGAGAATACTTTTCTGCCCCTTTTCAATCTTTTATGGCCTCTCAAGGTATACTTCATCAATCGTCCTGTGCTCATACCCCTCAACAAAATGGGGTGGCAGAAAGGAAAAACAGACACTTGATTGAAACTACACGTACTCTCCTTATTCACACTCATGTTCCGCTGCGTTTTTGGGGAGACGCTGTTCTTACAGCATGCTATTTGATTAATCGCATGCCGTCCTCAGTTTTACAAAATCAGGTTCCTCATTCTCTGTTATTTCCTAATCAATCACTATACTATCTTCCACCTCGTGTCTTTGGATGTACATGTTTTGTTCACGATCTCACTCCGGGAAAAGACAAGTTACATGCCAAGTCTCTTAAATGTATCTTTCTAGGTTACTCTTGTTTACAGAAAGGTTATCGCTGTTTCTCTCCTCACCTTAAACGATATCTTATCTCTGCCGATGTCACGTTCTTCGAAACGACTCCTTTCTTTACGTCTTCTGAATATACTGAGTGTCCAATTGATGTTCTCCCTCTTTCAGACACTAGTTCTACTCCATTGATTGTGTCGCCTCCTGACCCTATGACTCCTACCGCAGACTCACTACCTCCTTTACTCACATACCATCGCCGGCAACAGTCCACCGAACCTAACACTGCTCCTACAACCGAACCTATGACCAACATTGCTTCATCTCCTATGCCTGAGTCTACCACCCCTGCCAATCCTATACTTGACCCAGTGGACTCATCCTCTACTCCGATCACGACTTCCGTTCCGATCTCTGACTTGGATCGTCCCATTGCTGAACGTAAAGGTATTCGTTCTACTCGAAATCCTTATCCCATTTATAATTTCCTGAGTTATCATCGTTTATCTCCATCATATACTGCCTTTGTATCGTCCTTGTCTCCTGTTTCTATTCCAAAAAATGTAGGATCAGCTCTTTTGGACCCCGGTTGGCGTCAAGCGATGGTTGATGAGATGTCTGCGTTACATTCTAATGGCACTTGGGATTTAGTCCCCCTTCCTCCTGGGAAATCTACAGTCGGTTGTCGTTGGGTTTATTCTATCAAAGTTGGTCCTGATGGAGCTATAGACCGGTTGAAAGCTCGATTGGTTGCCAAAGGTTATACACAGATTTATGGGCTTGATTATGGTGACACATTCTCTCCGGTTGCTAAAATGGCCTCTGTTCGCTTATTTCTTTCTATGGCCACCATTCATCAATGGCCTCTCTATCAGTTAGATATCAAGAATGCTTTCCTCCATGGTGAATTGCAAGAAGAAGTTTATATGGAGCAACCTCCTGGGTTTGTTGCTCAGGGGGAGTCTAGATCTCGATCTAGATTGGTGTGTCGCCTCCAACGTTCTTTATATGGACTTAAACAGTCCCCACGGGCTTGGTTTGGGCGATTCAGTTCAGTTGTTCAACAATTTGGAATGACCCGAAGCGAGTCTGATCATTCAGTGTTTTATCGCCACTCGCCCTCCAACCGATGCATCTATTTGGTTGTGTATGTGGATGACATTGTGATTCCCGGAAATGACCAGGAGGGTATACAGAAACTTAAGCAACATCTGTTCCAACACTTTCAGACAAAGGATTTGGGCACACTCAAGTACTTTTTGGGAATCGAAGTTGCTCAATCCCAACATGGCGTATTTATCTCCCAGCGAAAGTATGCCCTGGATATCTTAGAAGAAACAGGCATGTCCAACTGCAAACCCGTTAAGACTCCGATGGATCCGAATGCTAAGCTTCTACCTAATCAGGGGGAGCCTTTACCAGACCCGAGTAAATATAGGAGACTTATTGGTAAACTTAACTACCTCACGGTAACACGTCCTGATATTGCGTTTCCGATGAGTGTTCTCAGTCAATTTCTAAGTACTCCATGTGATAGTCATTGGGATGCAGCTATTCGTATTCTAAAGTATATCAAGAAAGCTCCAGGTAAAGGCTTGTTATATGAAAACAAGGGGCATACTCAGGTAATTGGCTATTCAGATGCTGATTGGGCAGGCTGTCCGTCCGATAGACGCTCAACTACTGGATACTGCATTTTTGTTGGGGGTAATCTCGTGTCTTGGAAGAGCAAGAAACAATCCGTTGTTGCTCTATCCACTGCTGAAGCAGAATATCGAGCCATGGCTAAAACAACATGTGAACTCATATGGCTGAAACAATTACTCCAGGAGCTACAATTTATAGAGATTCAGCAAATGAAGTTAATATGTGATAATCAAGCAGCTCTCCATATTGCCTCTAATCCTGTATTTCATGAGAGGACCAAGCATATAGAGATTGACTGCCATTTTATTCGAGAGAAGATTCTTTCAGGGGACATTGCTACTGGTTATGTTAAGTCAAATGATCAACTAGCAGATATATTTACCAAGTCTCTCACAGGTCCTCGAGTCAACTATATTTGTAACAAGCTGGGAACATACAACTTGTACGCTCCAGCTTGAGGGGGAGTGTTAAATATTATATTAGCTGTCAACAATTCTACACTACACCATTGTCAAGTGTACACACACCACCACCACCATTGTCAACCTCATTGTCAAATATACACACCACCATTGTCAAGTGTTCACACCACAATTGTCAAATGTTCAACCCCCTTCATGTATATATATATCCTTATGCTATTGTATAGAAAACACATCAATGAAATCAATATTCATTTCTCTCTTTAACTTTCTACAAGTAGAAACCCAAAAAAAAATCAATCAATGAAGCAATATTATTTGGTATCTCACAAAACAAGCTAGTAATAACTAATAACATAGCGAACTTATAACTGAGTGAAAAAAATTCAAAATGAGTAGGATGTAGGAAGGAGAAGGAGAATAAAGGAGACATGAGAGAAAAAACCAGTGAGAAGAAATCGTCGATCGAGTAAGAAAGAGATAAATGACGTTGTGCCGTTGCCCCTCTCTCTCTCTCTCCTTTTAGGGAGTAATACGACCGAAAATATTGGCGCTCTCTCTCTCTCTCCCCCCTTTTAAGGTTTCATCGGGTTAAAGACGTATACAAGTAATACAACCCAAAATATTGGTGCTCTCTCTCACTCCCTCCCTCTCCTTTTAAGGTTTCATCGGGTTTAAAATATATACGAGTAATACGACCTAAAATATTCGCCATATTGACCAACAAAAAAAGGATTCATATTAAAAAAAATAAAAAATCAACGCCTTACTCCGCGAAATCCCTCTCCTTGAGCACCCCGCGCCAAGAGCCTAGGCTCATAAGGCGTGCTTAGTAGAACGCATTGCACCTTGGACGAATCGAAGCCCATTGTCTGGCCTAGGTGCGTTTTAACAACTGGCGTTTTAACTCTATCCAATATAATCTCCTTCTCTTCCTCATCATTTGTCCCTTCAACCAATACAATCCATGAAAGTGCATTAACACTTCATATGCTAAAGCATTTTGTGTTCTTTTCACAAAAGCACTCACAATCAAGGTAGTCATTATTGTGTATCAGTGTCTTATTGTTTTCCAAAAAAATTGAATTGTGTATTGTGTATCACAATGTATCGTGAGATACACTTTGATTTGATATATATTTATATTATATATCTCCTTTATTACATATATATATATATATAGTCTAGAGAAAAAACAATGAAGCATTCAAATTATTAAGTTATATTTAACCATATTTACATAATTGTCCTGTGTAACATATGTATTTATTTTACTCTCTATTTTAAAATTTAAATTAGCAGTTCATTTTTCCTCTTATTTAAAAAAAAAGATTTATGAATTAGGGGGAGAGATAATAAATTACAAAGAGAAGACAAAAAGCACTTACTTTTTTTTGATATAAAGCAAAAACTTTTATTAATAAGCCAAAAGAAAAATACAGCTACATCAACGAGATAGATAGAAAACAGAGGATAAGACATCCACCGAAAACCCTAACAACCTGAACAAGAACAAACATTACTTGCCTAGGAACGAACAAACAGACCATTCAACCCCCTACCACACTAATACAATCCAAAGAGAACAAAAAACGATCTGAAACATCAAATATCCCCAAAGCTTTTGCCCACTGCCCAACAAGAAAACAAAAAAATTCCCAAATATCCTACGAATCACTGCTCCTATCTTCAAATATCCTCCGGTTGCGTTCTAACCAAATCAGCCACGCTATAGCCAAAATAGAGAATCGCCACAACTGCTTGATTTTCTTACTATTCTGCTTGAAATACCATTTAATAATCAGGAAGTTACTCCATTTCTTTGGAAAAACTCCCACCAAACCAAACAATTCTAGCACCTCTGACCGAATATACTTAACAAACTCATAATGAAGCAAAATATGATCAACACTCTCATTGGCCCTCCTACACAATGCACACCACGATGGAGAGAGACATAAAAGGCCTCCTAACTAGATCCATGTCAATTGAAAAAAAAAACGAGAGCTTCTCTCTCTAGAAGATGAAAAGTCTTCTTCCATTCCACCATCCCTAACCTTCGTTTCATCCATCCCTAACCTTCGTTTATCTTCATCTTCTCCATTTCCAAGCTCTTTCATCCCTCGTCAAACCCTAACCTTGTCAAACTCTAACACTGTTAACTAATCCACATCGTCAAATCCTAACCTCTCATCTCATCACCACAGACGATCATCACTTTAATCATCGATCATCATCATTTGCTTAATCACCAACAGTCGACCATCTCTCTCCTAGAAACGACCATCATTCTATCTATCGACAATCTTCCATCCTCTTCACCACCGTCTTTAACCTTCTCATCACCACCGTCTTTAACCATCTCATCACCCAAATCACCTCTCTACCATTTTCGTCCATCCCTCATAATCCCTAACTTCCTATCCTGCCTTTCCAGCCAATCCCCACTGCCCCTAATCATCTGATCATTTACATCGATCATCTTTCACCTTTCTTTCGAATCATTTTGGCGCTGATGAGAGGGAGAGAGGTGAGACGATTCCCAAGGGAATGGGAAAAGGTGCAATTCGCTCATCGATCGGGAAACAATATCAGACAGATTTATTCAGGTGAAAGAAGATTAACTGGAAAAAGTATAAGAGGAACAACAACAGCAGAGACGATCAATTTCAGTCGGACTAATCAGTGTATAAATCCTTGGGTTAGCACATTCAGATTCGAGTTTAAGATATTTAAGATAAGTTCAATTGACAAAGGGGCCTCTATAACAATTGTCGAAGAAAGGTATGAGAAGAAGTTTTCTGTGAAATTGGTTTTTGATGAGGCATTGTGGTTAGTCGGCAATCTACGAAAGGCAAAGATAAGGAAAGGTGAGAGCTCAATATTCAGAAAGCATAAGTTTGACAATGCTCTGTTAACATTAGAGCAGTTCGATAACATGAAGGGGAGTTTTCTACGCTTAACAAAGCTACACCAAGGAGGTAGAATCAATGTAATAGTTTTTCCAGCAGGGAAACAGGGGGAAGGGTGGGTGAAAATCGCCGATGAAATTGTGAAAGTATTAAAGGGACCCGAGCAAGCTGCTACAAACCAGAGAACAGGTATGAAGGAGGCAAGGTTATTTGACAAGGATTGTGAAGTTAAAGAGGCAACAGAAAGATCAATAAACCGAAAGCAACAGGAGAAAGCCACTTACGCAAATATAGTTCAGAGAGGTTCTAGTAATGATACAAAGGCATCGAAGGAAGAAAAAATTAACTTTGCCGGTTGGTTATTGGATCAGCAACAATGGAACAGAGCAGTTATATGTACACGAGACAGCCTGTGGGAAGATTGGAAGAAGGTTACAGAGACTTTAAACGGCCATTTTAGGAAAGATTTTGTGTTAAAACCCTTTCAACCAGATAAGGCGGTGTTTTGGTGCAAAGACGAAGCCGAAGCTATATTAGTGGCTGAGGAAAATATACTATGCATTGAAGGTTCTCCTATGATTAAATTGCAATACGGTAGCAAGACGAACGTGGCAGTTAATCATAAGCTAAGTTGTACGGGAGGGTGGATAGAAATATTTGATTTGCCTTTGAAGTGGTGGAGAATGGAGGTTTTCAAGGCGATCGGGTGGGAATGTGGCGGTTTAGAGGAAATACACAGTAGAACTTTATCCTTGGAGCAATGTTTCAGTGCTAGAATTAAGGTAGGTGGTAAGGCAAGTGGGTTTATCCCAGCGGAAATTGATCTACGACTAGGGAGCGAGACGTGTACAGTGAAGTTAAAAGTTTTGACTAATTTGAATTGCTCTCATAAAAATCGTTACAGATTCCCAACGTATATTGGTGAGTTTAATCGATGTTCAGTGGTGGTTGTGGCAAAAAATTGTGGGGATGAAGGTGAGACGCCGAAAATTTGTACCGGTAACAATAGTAGAGACAAGTTTACTTGAGAAAATGAAGAGGATGAATGCGCAGCGAACTTGAGTGAAAATCTTAAAAGAGTGGATGAAAATCCAATGACAGTGGAGAATCATGCAAAGTCCCTTGATGTTGAAGTCCCGGGATTTAAGACCAATGTTAATGATAACACGATTGTTAAATTAAGTGACGTTTTTTGGAGATTAAAGAATTCTTTGGGGAGGTTAGAGGGTGCAGTCACAGGATCTAAGAAGTTTGGACTTAAATGTACTCCAAATGAGCCGAATAATTCTGGGAAGCAGGGGGTTGGCTTTGGTATCGATAAGAAAAGGGCCAAACTATTTTTTAAGAATGGGCTTAAAGTTAAAGGTCTGAAAATTAGCAAATGGTCCTCAAATAATGGTCTCGGAGTAGCAAGCTTCAAAAGGAAATTCAAGAAGTCGAATCTGTCCATTGATGAAGGTGATAAAGAGATTAATTTTGATTTAAATGGTGACGAATCCTCAGACAACAACTTCCCTAAACAATATGTTCATCCAATGGAAATATTGCATGCCGAATTAGAGGAAAACGAGAATGAAGATGCTGCCAAGTTTGACAGAGTGGGGGATTGGGGAGGAGAATTGGTCTCACGGTTACACGAACAGGAAGATTTATCTTCAGAGGATTTGGGGCTAGAGGAGGAAGAGAATAATATGTTGCAGATTATTGAGATGGATGATACTTGCCTACCGCTGTTGTTTCATATTGATGAGGCAGGCGAAACACTTCAACAGGGTAATCCGGAACCCAAAAAGCTCTTCAAGCATAGAACCGAGGTGAATTCTTTTCCATTTCCTCTTAACTTTGGAAGGAAGGTACTATCTCCATCTCCATCCTTTGATTTAAATTTCGCTTATCATATTTCCTTTCTGCTATCTTTCCTTTATTCTCGTTTACCATTATTTGATTCGGTTTCCATAAGGAATGTATTGATATTTTCCTCAGGGGGAAAAAGTCAGGGTCTTTGTTATAACCGGTGTCAAAAATCAGTTACAAAAATTAATTCACCCATTGATATGCATTGCTTGAAACCACAAGAGCCGAATAGTGATCTAAATGTTGCAAGCACAAAGATGTCTTATGAATTTGTTAAATACCCCATGTTGGATTCTCGTCTGTTATTAAGTGAAAGTAATATCAACAGTGACATTGAACACCACTCGGTTTCTCTTATTCAAAAGCCTTTAACTAATGAGGCCTCAAACCTTAATAGAATGGTGGGATTGAGTAAGAAAGATTGGGAGCCACTGAATAGGATACTTGAGAATATGGAGGTGAACCTGGTTCCATGTCGAGGTAAAAAAGCAATTTGTAATTCGGATTCAAGTAGGAGGGACACTAGAAAAGCGAAAAGGGAATTGAAGAACCTCAATTTTGGGATCAATTACGATAGAGGAAGCGAGCCCAGGAGCGCAAGTAGGGTCCGGTTTGGTTATCAATGAAGATTTTATCATGGAACATAAGGGGGTTGGGAGATAAGAGGAAGAGAAGGAACATTAAAGAATTCATTAATATGGAGAAACCGGACGTTGTTATTTTTCAAGAGACCAAGAGAGAAAATATTGTTGCAGCAATGATTGGAGCGGTATGGGGAGTTCGATATAAGGATTGGGCATTTCTACCGTCGGTTGGGAAATCTGGTGGCATTTTAATAATCTGGGATGTTAGGAGTTTGAAAGCGGAGGAGTGTATTTCGGGTAATTTTACACTTTCTTTGAATTTTAAGATGTTAAATGGAGATATGTGGTGGCTTACAGGGGTTTATGGCCCTTGTAAATACAGGTCTCGTGGTGATTTTTGGGATGAACTAGCAAGTTTATATGGTCTTTGTGGGGACAAATGGTGTCTTGGAGGGGACTTCAATGTTGTTAGATTCTTATCAGAAAAAAAGGGGTTAAGGAATAGTGGGATAACAAGAAGTATGAGAGAATTTGATAACTTCATCAATGAGACTAATTTGAGAGATCCTTACTTAAACAATTTTGAATTCACTTGGTCAAATGGGAGAGCTTACTCAAGGATTGATCGGTTCCTGTTTACTTCAGGGTGGGAAGACTTGGCCAACTTGATTAGACAGGAGGCTTCGGTTAGGTTGATTTCAGATCATTTCCCTCTCATACTTGATACGAATCCATTCAAATGGGGGCCATCTCCATTTAGGTTCGAAAATATGTGGTTCATGCATAAAGATTTCCTTGGGGAAGTAAAGAAGTGGTGGGAGGAGTGTAGTGTCCAAGGATGGGAGGGTTTCAAATTCATGAAAAAATTGGAAAATGTGAAGTTTAATGTTAGGAAGTGGAATAAAGAAGTTTTTGGAGATGTTCGAGTTGTGAAAAAGGATATTTTGCATAGGATCAATGCAATTGATAAACTTGAGGCAGAGGGTTCCATTAGTGAGGATTTAAAGAAGGAGAGGAAGGAGTTACAACAGAAGTTTGGTGAAGTTAGCCTTAAGGAAGAAATATCATGGAATCAAAAGGCAAAAATCCGAGGTGTCAAGGAATGGGATGCTAATTCCAAGTTATTCCATAGGATAGTGAACCATAAGAAAGTAAATAAAGTCATTAGTAAGCTTGAGAGAGATGATGGTCATGTGATTGAGAATGAGGCTGAGATAGTGGGAGAAATTGTGGATTTTTTCAAGAAGCTTTATTCTAAAAGAAATGGGGTGAGCGTGGGCTTTGAGGGTTTGGATTGGAAACCCATAGATGCCGAATCTAGGGTTAGACTTGAGAGACCTTTTGATTTATAAGAAATTAAGGCAGCTTTGGATGATTGTGAAGGTGACAAAGCCCCAGGTCCAGATGGGTTCACTATGGATTTTATCAAGAAAGGATGGGAAATTATTAAAGAGGATTTACTCAAAGTTTTTAATGAGTTTTTTGAAAGTGGAGTTATTAATGCAAAAACCAACTCAACCTTTATTTGTCTCATCCCAAAGAAGGTTTCCTCTCTCAAGCTAAAGGACTATAGACCTATTAGTCTTGTAACTTGTTTGTACAAGATTATGACCAAGGTTTTAGCAGCTACACTTAAAGAAGTGTTGCATATCACCATTGGGAAGTCTCAAGGAGCTTTCGTGAGAGGTAGACAAATTTTGGATCTTGTACTTATAGCCAATGAGTGTGTGGAGGAATACCGAGAAAAGAGAAAGGAAGGCTTAGTTGTTAAAATTGATTTTGAGAAGGCTTATGATCATGTGGAATGGGATTTCATAGATCATGTTCTTGATAATAAAGGTTTTGGCTCTAGATGGAGAAGATGGATTAAAGGATGCTTATCTTCAGCCAATTTTTCTATCATGATTAATGGAAGTCCGAGAGGCTCCTTTAAGGCTACTAGGGGTATTAGGCAAGGTGATCCTTTGTCACCTTTCCTTTTTGTTTTGGTGGTCGATGTTCTTCATCGATTGGTGAGTAAAGCTTGTGATTACAATCTTGTTAAAGGTTTCGAAATTGGGAGTGATAAGGTGAGGGTATCGCATCTACAATTTGCCGATGACACAATTTTTTTTCTCTCAAATAGTGAGAGCAGTTTTAATAATCTGATGGGTATCCTCAAGATCTTTTGTCTGGCTTCTGGATTGAAAATTAATATTTCAAAGAGTACCATAGCCGGTATTCACATGAAAGAGGAGGAAATTTCAGCGTTGGCTAGAAAGTTTGGTTGTGAAGCGGGTTCGTGGCCAATGTCCTACTTAGGTATGCCACTTGGCGATAACCCTCGTAAATTAAGCTTTTGGGATCCGGTTCTTGAGAAAATTAAAAAGAGGTTAGAAGGATGGTTTAAATGTTGTTTGTCTAAAGGTGGGAGGCTAACACTTATCCAATCGGTGCTTGAAAGTTTGCCCATTTACTACCTTTCTCTATTCAAAGCACCCATTTCGATTTGCAAGAGTATTGAAAGATTGTTGAGAGATTTCTTATAGGAAGGTTTTGGAGAGTCAAAGGGTGATCATTTGGTCAATTGGAACCTTGTTTCTAATAGTAAGGAAAAGGGAGGGCTGGGTATCGGCAACATTGCTTCAAGGAATGAGGCTTTATTAGGAAAATGGCTTTGGAGATTTCCACTTGAACAAGATTCCTTTTGGTGTTCAATTATTAAGAGCAAATACGGTATGCATCCTCATGGATGGGATTCTAACGTGGTTAATCGAGGATCTCATAGGAATCCGTGGAAGGCTATCTCGGCCGGTCTTGCAACATTTAAATCACTTATTCGTCTTAAAGTGGGTAATGGTAGTGTTATCCGTTTTTGGGAGGATTTGTGGGTGGGGGTTTCTCCTTTATCTATTTCATTTCCTCGTTTATATAACCTCTCATGTGACAAAAATCTTTCTATTTCTTCGGTTGTGGAGTGGAATGAGTCGGGTTCTTTCTTTTGGGATCTTCATTTTCGTAGGAATCTTTTTGATCATGAATATGATGACTTTTCAGCTTTGATTAGTATCATTTCTAATGTCTCTTTGGCTAGAAACCTTCCAGATTCTAGAGTTTGGACGGGGGATAAATCGGGGGTGTTCTCTTGTAAATCTTTTTTCAGCAATCTCATTGACTCTCCGGGAGATGTTTTTTCCTTTCCTTTTAAGGTTATTTTTTTTTTATCAGAAACAAAGCTTATATTGATAAAAAACCAAATACAAGCAGAAGAAAGAAAAAAGTGAACGAGAGGTCCACATACAACAAACAACAGAAAACAAACCAAAACACAAAATGACCCATCTAAGACACCAAAAATCCCAACTAGAACACCACAAGCTGCAACACAGAGCGAACTAAGCTAACACCACAAAAAACAAACAACAATACAACCAAAAAAACCTCCCTAAAAGACTGAAGCTTCAAATCCCCCGCAAATCTAAATCGCTGAGAAAAACCCAAATGGTGTTTCTTTCACGCCATAGCTGCTTCCCAGTCACGAATAATATCTGACATAGAAAGAATACCAAATTTCTTAGATGAGAAAGCCCACAACGAAGCTAACGACTTGACTCTTTGCCACACCTTCTCCTCATTTTCCTCCTTATCTTCAAAAATCCTAGCATTCCTTTCCTTCCAGACACACCACATCACCGCCATGAGATTACACCTCCATAGCACTTTCGTTTTCTTCTTATCTCCTCTCAAGCACCACTTTCCGATCAACAGATCATACCAGGAACCTGGAAATACTGAAACCAGGTTGAACTCCCTTCTAATGTTGGACCAAATGTAGTGAACAAACGGGCAGTGGATCATCAAATGATCTAAACTCTCATTACTACCTTTACACATAATGCACCAAGACGGAGATAATTGTTGAAACGGCCTTCTAATTTGCAATAAATCTGCCGTATTAATCTTCCTAAGAGCTGCTAACCAAGCCAACACTCGAATCTTAGCAGGAATACCCGTCTTCCATATCATATTACACGGCGCGAATATTCTATCTTCATTCGAACTCGAAATTGTTTCGAAGAAAGACTTGACTGAAAATATTCCTGATGCATCCCCCTTCCATATTCTGGAGTCTGATCCGTATCTAGCTATCTCCCAACCGTTAATTCTGTTCAACAAGTCCATATAATCGTATTCCTCCTCTTCTGTAAAGTTCCTACGAAATATAATGTCCCACCCATAATTATCATTCACATCCCAGTTTATATAATTCTCTATTGTTGCATTATTATCATTTACCAACCTGAATAACCGAGGAAACTGATATTTAAGCTCTCTGTCCCCCACCCACAGATCACCCCAGAAACGAATTTTAGAACCATTCCCAACCTTAAACCGAATGTGTTTCTGGAACTCAACAAGCCCACCTGAAATTGCCTTCCACGGATTACGATACGTCCCTCTGACTACTTTCTTGGAATCCCACCCATTGTCATGTAATCCGTATTTACTTTCGATAATCTTGTGCCAGAAAGCTTCTATCTCTTCCGGAAACCGCCAAAGCCACTTTCCCAACAGCGCCTCATTCCTATTAATCAGCTGCCCTATACCCAACCCCCCTGTTCTCTTTCTTCTAGACACCCTTTCCCAACATACCAAGTGTTCGCCCTTCCCTTCCCCAAACCCTTCCCAAAGGAAATTCCTCATAAATTTTTCAATGGTTTTTGCAACCGATACCGGAACCTTGAAAAGAGATAGAAAATAAGTTGGGATACCCTCTAATACGGACTGAATAAGAGTCAATTTTCCTCCCCTTGAAATGCATCCCCTCGACCACCCCTGAAGCCTTCTACCCACTTTTTCAATAACCGGGCTCCAGAAACCTAACCTCTTCGGATTATCACCTAAAGGCAAACCCAAATAAGACATCGGCCAGCTACCCACCGCGCAACCTACCCTACTAGCAAGCGTCCTCAAATCCTCCTCCTCCACATTGATGCCCACCAATTCACTTTTTGCCATATTTATCTTCAACCCCGAGGCGTACCCAAAAATATCTAATATGTTGGTGAGATTCCCGATTTTCCCCTCATTTTTAGAAAGAAAGAAAATAGTATCATCGGCAAATTGCAAGTGCGACACACTAACTCTCTCTTTTCCTATCGAAAAACCTTCCACCAACCCTCTGTTTTTCGCTTTTTCGACCAATAAATTAAGCACATCCGCTACCATTACAAAGAGGAAGGGAGAAAGAGGATCTCCTTGCCTTAAACCTCGCGAAGCTTTGAAGTTACCCCTTGGCCTTCCGTTCATCATGATCGAAAAATTAACTGTCGACAAACACCCCCGAATCCACTTCCTCCATCTACTACCAAACCCTTTCCTCTCCAAAACATGATCCACAAAATCCCATTCAATATGGTCATATGCCTTCTCAAAGTCAATCTTTAAAAGAACTCCCTCCTTCTTTTTTTCCTTATACTCTTCAACCGCCTCATTAGCAATAAGGGCCAAGTCAAGAATTTGTCTACCCTTTACAAACGCTCCTTGCACTAGCCCCACCGTTTCAGCCAACACCTCCTTCAATCTAAGGGATAGCACTTTGGCCACAACTTTGTAAAGACTAGTAACTAAACTAATAGGCCTAAAATCCTTTAGTTTTAGAGAAGCAATCTTCTTCGGTATTAGACATATAAATGTTGAATTTGTGCATGCATTCACCACCCCGTTATCAAAAAAATCTTTCATCACCTTCATTAAATCTCTTTTAATCACATCCCACCCCTTACTAAAAACCTCCATCGTATATCCATCCGGCCCCAGCGCCTTGTTACCCTCGCATGAGTCAATCGCAGCTTTCACCTCCTCCTCCTCAAACGATCTTTCAAGCCACATCTTGCTTTCATTACGAATCGGATTCCAATCTAACCCATCAAAACCTACTTGAGATCGTTCCCTCTTCGAATATAACTTTCTAAAATACTCTACCAACTCCCTTTCAATCCCGGCTTCATCCACCACTGTTGAACTGTCTTCCTTCTCCAATTTATTAATAAATTTATTTGCCTTCCTTTGATTGACTATCCAATGAAAAAGCTTGGAATTTGCATCCCACTCCGACACCCCTCTCACTCTTGCCTTTTGATTCCAAGAAATTTCTTCCTTCAACAAAAGGTCTCCAAATTCCTCCTTTAGCAATTTTCTTTCAGCTAACCTCTCCTCGCCGATAGGCCCCCTTGATTCTTCCTCGTCTATAATTTGAATTTTGCGAAGGATTTGCCCTTTTTTCACTCTAACATCACCGAATACCTCCTCATTCCATTTTTTCAACTGATCTTTTACCTGTCGTAACTTCCACATAAATTTGTACCCTTCCCATCCGCTGACCGCACATCCGTCCCACCACTCTTTGAATTTGCCAATAAAGTCCCTGTGTGTCAACCACATGTTCTCAAAACGAAACGGAGTCGGGCCCCACCTAAAAGCGCTCGAGTCCAGGACCAATGGAAAGTGATCCGAGACTACCCGAACAAGCACCTCCTGCCTAGCTATAGTAAAAGCCTCCCAATCTTCTGAAAATAAAAATCTATCCAGTCTCGAATGCACCCTCCCGTTTGACCAAGTGTAATTTGCGTTACTAATTCCCGGATCGCATAATGCCGAGTTTCTAATAAAGGCATCAAACTTCCTCATGCTCCTACTCCACCTCCCATTTTCCCCATCCTTCTTCTCTGACGGAAAACGAATAATATTGAAGTCCCCTCCTAAACACCACCGATTCCCACAAAGCCCATTCAAGCTTGCCAACTCCTCCCAAAACTCATTTCTTTCCCTATACCTGCACGGCCCGTAAACCCCCGTAAGCCACCAACTCTCCCCTTCTTTTGTTCTTAGCTTAACAGTCAAAGTGAATCTCCCCTCCATACATTCCTCACAAGATACCACCCTCACATCCCACATGATCAAAATCCCTCCCGATCTCCCTATCGCCGGAATGTATGCCCAGTCTTTATACCTCACGCCCCAAATTGCACCGACCATGGCCCAATTGATCTCCTCCCTTTTTGTTTCTTGTAAAATAACTAAATCCGGCTTCTCCTTTAACAACATCTCCTTAATACTTCTCCTTTTTTCCATCCCCCCCAACCCTCTAATGTTCCAGGATACTATCTTCATTGAGAACCTCTAGCACCCCTCCTAACCGCACTATCATCCCTTCTAATGTCATAATTTACGTTGCATTTCAATTTTTCCAACTCTCGCACGCCCTTTCTTCCCTTCTCCTTCTTCTTTCTATCTCCCCTCTTATTATACCCTCCAGTAGAAATCATACGAATCTCCATTTCCTCCAATAGTTTACCGTATTTATCACGTTCTGATCCGCTCAACCCAACCCATTCCTCCTTGCCCATCATATCATTACTATTTGTACTCTCCTTGAGGCTCACTCCGAGCCGAAACCCTTTCTCCAGAGACTGTCCTTTGCTTGCATCAAAATGCAAACCATTATTTAACTCACCTCCACCGTTAATAGTCCCCTCACCTACAACTATAACTATCCCTTCCCCTTCTCCTTTCTGACCTTGCCCATAGCTGCTCCCATCCTCCACCCTGGTACCTACTCTAATTGATACTTCATTGGCAGCATTACACTCATTCACTAGCTTCTCAAAGTATAAAACCGACATCACCAAGTTATTCACCAAATTACCGACCTCTAGACCACCTCCACATATTGAAAAAATAGCGCTATAATCATTCCCGAATACATATGAAAGTGAAGAACCTGGGTAGTCCGCTCCTTCACCATGTAGCATCCACATCTTCCACTCTTTTTTAGTAGATTGTTCCCTCCTTCCACCGCCCTTAAGCCCACTGTTTGTCTCTATCTCTCCGCCTTTGAATAAAGACACTAACCAATTTTCATCCTCTGAATGCGCACTCGAACTTTCAGCTACCGAGCAGCAATCCTCAAAAGATTCATCACTGTCACTCTCCGCTTCTTCCGCCAATAGATTTTTAATATCCTCATCTTCATTTATAATTTCCCTTTCTTCCCTAAAACTCAACGCCACTTTCTTTCTTTCTTTATTACGTCTGCTATAAAATTGAATTGACTTTTTCGAAGTCCACTTCATTTTGATAAGATTGTTCTTCCTCATACTGTTCCATCCCTTTGCATTTCGACCAATTCTATGAAACTCTTCTCCCTCGTAACCACTCACGATCTCATTCTCTTGCACTTCATTACCTTTCACCCCATCATCCTCCAACTCTTCGGTTCCAACCCCAACCCCTGAATTACTCAAAACCAGTGGCTGAACAAAGTTGCTGATTACTACATGCTCATTTTCCTTATTCCCTTCGACCATCCCCCGCTTCACCCTCTCCTCATCCCCGATGTTTCCCTCCCCTACTGCCGTCCCACTCCCACTACTAACCAGCTCACTAGTCCTAGCAATAATGTTGTCCCTATCTGCACCCTTCATCTCTTCGAAACATAATAATTCCTTCCCTTTACCGCTACTCGCTCTAGAAACCCACTCTTCAAGAGCTCCTTTAGCAATTAAATTGCCTCCATCTTTTTCGCTAACCACCACCACCTGTTTCCGCCCTTGTTCTTTGCAATTATCTACAATAGTGACCGTGCATCTACCAATAGCGCCCAATTCAGTTGTCTTCCTTGTTATCTCCTTGTTTGTTAAATCTAATTTACTTAACACCTTCAAACGGATGGTGCACCGGCACTCTTTTTCCCCAAGCAAATCTATTTCCGCCGGAATGAAGCCACTATTGTTGCCTTTAACTTTGATTCTCGGAGCAAATAATCTAGACAAACTTTCTGTTCTCTTGTCAATCATTACTAGGCCTCCACATTGATTCCCAATCTTCTCAAAAACTTTTTTGCTCCACCAATTTAATGGTAAATCTACGAATTCGATCCAACCCCCTGTACATGCTAACTTCCGGTTGTGCATAACTCCCTCTTGGTCCCATTTTCGTAGGCTAATAACTCGACCTTCGAAGAAGATAGTCTCCTGCTTTCCCAGCGTCTCTATTTCTTTCTCTGTCTTGCAATGAATAATAGCTTTATCCGGTTGAAAAGGGATCAATGAAAAACCCATCTTGAATCTCCTGTTAAGAGCTTCTTCAATACTAGACCACTTATGCCATAACCTTTCCCTTGTGCACACAAATACCTTGTCCCACTCAAATACCTCGTCTAATCCTTCTTTTACTCTAGTTGTCTTCTGTTTCTCATAGACATTAACCATACTCTGTTTCCTTAAAACTTCAGCAAAAGTACCTTTACTCTCCAAGTTGACCCTACCCCATCCTATCTTATTTTCCAACTGATTGTGAGTCTGACTTTTCATAATATCATTGGGTGTATATCTACTTTCTCTGATCTCCCCTGTTCCCTCTGTAATCGATTGAAAATAAACCCGACCAATAACTGCTTGCCGAATAGCATCTGCCGCCTTAACCCACCCTTCTCCATTCTTACATGCTGGAAAAACGATAACCCTACAAACTGTGCCTCTCCTTAGTTCCATCAAACTTATAAAAACACCTTTGTCATTGCAATATTTCTGTAACAGCAATAAAGCCGTCGATGACTGGTATTTGCTAACAAACCATCTTTCTCCCATGCTACTCACTGCCTTCTTCAATTCTCTGCCAACCCAATCAGCCACCTTGAAATCAATGTTGATTCTATAAGATCCACCTCTAGTAATCTCTATTATTGATAATGATTTTCCATCCTCAGTTACCTGAAATCTGAATTCCTTAAACTCCAACCTAATCGAAAGAACCTTCCTAGTCTGATCACAAGATCTTATCCCATCCTCCATCGCCTTCAACTTAGTTGATCTTGGGAGATAACGGCCACTAACTCTTGGTATTCCATTGAAAAACCGACTCTGAAGATTGCCATTAACATTGCTTTGGTGTCTATTTCCAGCTATACGAAAGTACTGGCTCTTCATCTCCTTATCACGTTCACATTCTCAATACACCTGTTGTAACGTTCATAGACACCAAATCAAGGCTAGGAAAGTGGTCGGAACAAGGAGACGAGCCGGACTGGAAAGTTTGGCTTCGGTCGGAGCATACACGCGCTTTCACGCGCCGGTGATGGTGACGGCGAGTGAGATCCACGCGCGGAGGCGGTGGCGCGTGAGGGCGCGTGAACCGTCAATCTCCGGAGCTGCTTACTGGGATTGCCTCGTCTAAGTATTTAAGGTTATTTGGAAAGCAGGAATTCCCAATAAGGTTAAATTTTTTGTTTGGCTTGCTTTTTGGAAGAAGGTTAATACCTGTGATGTGCTACAGATTAGAAGACCGAACATGGTGCTCTCACCGTCTTGTTGTATTTTGTGTCAGAAGAATGCAGAAAATATTGATCATTTGCTTCTACATTGTAATTTTGTATCTAAGTTGTGGTGGAAGGCGTGCAATATTTTCAGTATGGTCGGGGCTTTCCCAAAATCATGGGGGATTTTTTGAGTATTAAATGGTTCCTTAAAGGATTCAAGAAGAGGGCAATAGTTCTTTGGAGATGTTGTTGCTTGGCTATTGCTTGGTGCACTTGGCTAGAAAGAAACTCCAGATTATTTGTAAATAAGGTTAGGCAGGAAGATGAAGTCTGGAGCAGAGTGGTAATTTTAGCCTCGTTGTGGGCTAAATCTTCTTCGGTTTTCCATGATTTGTCCTTTTCAGTTCTGGCTAGCAACTGGGCTGCTGCCATCACTTGATGCTTCGAATTCTTTTGTAGCTAATTCTGTTTTACTGTTTTCATGTTTTAAATTTTTGTTTTCTTTTCTTGAGCCCTCTTTTGGTGGACTTCTGGTTCCCCGTAGAGGCCTCTTGTATCGCCTTTTCTTGATGATTCAATAAAATGCGTTTGTGTTTTTGATCAAAAAAAACTAGATCCATGTCACACGTACTCACCTTCCCCAAAGAGGCCAGCCATACAAACACTTTAATTCTGTAGGAATTCCACCTTTCCAAATAACGCTGAATTGAGGGAAGGTGGAGAATGAAGAAGGACATGAAAGATTTCAAAGAGGATTTGCAAGAAAATTCCCTCGATGGATGCCCCACCCAAGCTCTCTTGTCCAAAACCTCACAATTAATGCGGATGTTATAAATGGAGCTTAATAAAGAAATTAATTCATCACTCCCTATCCTTGAAGTTTCTAGAAAAGGACAATCCCCACAAACGACTAGATGGACTTACCCAAGAGATAATAAATTGGATGCACATGTTACGATTCAGGGACAGACAATATAACCGAGGAAAGGATTCTTTTAGAGGAGAATTACCCACCCATGAGTTTTCCCAAAATCGAATTCTATTACCTTTTCCCGCTACCCACTTACTGTTCTCCAAAAAGGAATCCCACCCTTTCACTATAGATTTCCAAGGAGATTGAAGAGAAGCATTGAAGTTTACATTCACATCCCACCCATTACGATGAGTGCCATGGTTGCAATAATAGAGTGCCACAATGAATCTTGTTTGAAAGGAAACCTCCATAACCATTTATCAAGCAAAGCCAAATTCCTTTGACTCAAATTCCCCACCCCAAGGCCCCCAGATTTTTTAGGTTCAAAAACAATCTCCCATTTTACTAAATGATCTTTCTTTCCCTGACCCTTCCCCTCCCAAAAGAAATCCCTCATTCTTTTTTCTAAAAGAGATGCCACTTTGGCTGGAATTTTGAATAATGAAAGGAAGTATGTGGGAATACTACCTAGAACAAATTGGATCAAGACCAACCTACCGCCTCTAGAAAATCAACCTTTGTTCCGCCCGTCCAACTTTTAGAGACTCTCTACAACCGGATCCCGAAAAGAACTATTAGGATTACCACCTAATGGCAAACCTAAATAGCTTAATGGCCACAACCCACTAACACAACCCAATTCTTCGGCTATGCTAGTCAGCTTCTCGGGATCTATGTTAAGACCGGCCACAATGCTCTTAGACATGTTAATCTTTAAAACAGATAAAAAGAGCTCACAGCATCTATTATGCCTATAGGTAAGCATGTTTCTCTTCAAGTGGGTTTACATGTTTTATTGAAGTGGGTTTCTAGAAAAACAGAAGAAACAAAAGAAAAGGAGCGACACCGTTAATTTTGCTGCCAAAAATAAACACCGATGAAAATAACGTACGATAAAACTTTTTATGCACACACCATGTACCGTATGGTACATAGTAGAGTATCACACGATACACAAAAATTGGCGATACACATTGAGATACGTATCTATTTGCCTTCAATACAATATGTATCATTCGATATTGCGTACCATACGATAATGACTACCATGCTTACAGCACAAGTAATCCCCTATAAAATCAAAAAACTAGTTGAACAACTACGAAGCAAGTGGTCAATGATCTTTTATATAAAGATGACAAAAAAAAAGAATATGCCAACCTGAAGATAATTGATTCCTATTTCGTATAATTTATGAGTTCAAATAGCAAGAATAACGTGGATAAATAAAAGGAATAGAACCAATGGAGGCGTTGTGATGAAACAATTCTAGTATTAAGGAATCAATAAAGTTAAACAGTGGGAGGAAATTTTCATGGACCAAAATAAAGCCCGTTCTATCTCTTGCAAATCACCCCATTGTAATGGATACATTTTTTTTCTTCATTATAGAGTACCATAGTTATCCTTGGTCAAGAGGAAATTTCCATAATGCTCTATTATTCTCCACGGGCAACCTATATGTAATCCCCCCCCACCCAAACCCCCATTTTTTTCCTTTATACATCTTGACAATTCATTCCTATTTAACTAAAAATTCCTTTTTACACTTGGCACATCCTTCACACAGAAATACCCAGATCATTGCTCCAAAGATCTAGCTACCTTATGAAAAAGATTGAAAATGACGATAAAATAAGAGGGAATTCTAGCCAATACCCCTAGATAAAATGGCATGCTTCAACCTTACAATGCATTGTAGATTGCGAAATGGTGAAGATAGATGTAGTAACACTTGCTAGAAAAACACATGCAACAGAAAAATATGAAACCAAAATTCACAATTTCTTCCTAGCTACTAAGAAACCAAGGGCCATCCACATAAAGGCAAAACAAAAGGATACATCAAGAAGTGATTTATTGTTATAAGACTCGCAAGAATATAGTTCCATGTTACCTCTTTGAGGTTGACCCATTCCCATGTTTCGTCAGCCGTACTAATATCATAAACCAGAGCATGCCGACCCTGGCAAAGTTTTTAAAAGCAAGTCAAAAGTGCAAACCCACTAAATCATTGGAATAGTAAACGGCTTTTTTTACTTTGTGCCATCTTTAATGCAAAATTAGACTAACCCCTGCATGCAGGGGAATCTTAAAGAATTGGGTTAAAGTGGGGAGCAATGTCTAATATTTTTTACAGCAATCCTTCATGAATCACCCTAACCCCACCCCTGGGCCCCAATTTTAATGTAACTTTTTCGGATTCCCTCTAATGATTAAGGAATCAGGGGGCTAAGTCTAATTTCTCTTGTAAATGGGGGATGAAGTCAAAAGGTCCACAGTAAACAGTTAAAACATACATCAATAGGGTTATAGTCTGTTACAACAGCCTCATAGAAGCTGTTGTCTTCAGGCCATCTTGTCCAAACTTTCCTTCCAATTAATGGGTCAAAGTTAGCATCAGCAGGTTCGTTTACCGCGAAGGCACCTGCAGGACCCCGATTGGCAACTTGAGGCCTGCCAGCAAAACCTGCAGAACCATACTGCATGGGCTTTGTTCAGAATGCAGCATGCAAGTGTTGGACTTGGTTAACCAAGCTACCAAAGACAAAAGATATTGGAAACAGAAGAAATATCAGTTTATCTTTCACACACACACATACGGGTGTTCATGGGAACTGGCAAATCTGAGAATTAACCAAACCGACGTGTTTGGATTGGGTTGGGTTTTTTAATCAAGGGGTTGGTTTATTTCCAAAAAATGGAGAACCAAATATTTTGGTTCAGTTTTGGGTCCAACCCCTGGAAAAACCGAACTAACTCGAGAACCGCACCACAACTTAACCATGGAACCGAAATTTAACTATATAAATTAAAAATATGTATATATATTTATATTAATAATCACACACTGTCCTATATTTTTTTTAAAGATTCTCTAGACATTTAGTCATCTAAATATTGTTATGTTTTTTGTCATTTGTTGGTTGGCATGTGTGTAAATTTTGATGTTTTCTTAATTTCACCCCAAGAAGAAAATTTTGGAATAAAAAAAAATCAAGTGAAAGAACTGAAAATGGACCCAAACGAACCCAAGCTGGATGGGTCCGTTCAGTTCTCGTTCTAGGTTTAGGTTGGACCTGAACCATCACCCTTACACACATGTTTATTATGTGCAGGAAAACGTGGTTTTATTGATATAATCCTGCGATTAAGTGTTTTTGCGTCTTAAATAGTCTTGTCAATCTAATGCTAGACCTTTGTGTATATAGATTTGGGGTTTACCGTTAAACTACCATGTTACATTATGGACTCGTTTGGTTCAAGCTTTGGGAATGGAATTGGCATTTAAAATTCCAGCAAAGCTCCTTTCTCGGAATGTAGGATTCCTTTCCATTGTTTGGTTCCATAACAATGCTTCTTTTTTGGCATTCTAAATTATTTTTAATTTACCAACATACCCTTCAACATACTTTAATGAGAAAAAACAAAGAACTCAGACATATATATATATACTCAGACATATATATATATACTCAGACATATATATAAAGGAAATCTCGTCGAAGGAGATGAAGAGCGGCGACGGAGGAGATGAAGAACAGATCTCGCCGGCAACAGATGAGATGAAGAGCGACGGAGGAGATGAAGAACAGATCTCGCTGGCGACAGAGATGAAGAACGGATCTCGTCGGTGACGGAGGAGATGAAGTTCGTGAAAAAACAGAGTGGCTTCATCGGTGCCATTTGATGAATGGTGAATAAGAAAAAAATGTTGGTTTTTAGGTTAGGGTAGATTTGTTATCTGATGAAAAAATAGGAGGATTCCCTTGGAATCCTCGGCTTTCCTCCCAAATTTGAAGGGAATAAAAATTGATAAAATGGAGGAATTTAGCTTTCCTAGGAATCATGGGTTCCCTCCTAAAACTCCAACCAAACACCGGAATCCTATCTAGAATGGAATCTAGGATTCATCAAAAACTCGAACCAAACGGACCCTATAGTCTATCCTATAATTGGACTAGGGATCTTCTTTATCATTGAAACTTTTTCATTGAATGGCAAATTTGTTTCCATGTAGTCTTGCCTACGGCACCTCATGTCTATGGTGCACATCCCCACATACAGCTTGCATACATAAATTCTTCTACACATTCATGAGACCACCAAGTGTGTTGTGCTTGAGACGAGGCATTAGCATTAGATTATATAATCTTCTTTGGTATTTGAGGGCAACTATAGGAACCTGTGGTTTATTGGAGTAATCCTTGTTTAGGGATCACCGCTTATTTAGTATAGTTTACATTTTTTTAATTATTTTATTTTTTCCCCTTCTAGTTTCCTATCATCCCCGAGTGTTCAATATATTTGTACATATATATACCCACTAGTCTCGCAGCATATTGTACCTAGTAATTTTTTATATTATGTGTAGATATTTTAAAACAGAATAAACATCGTTGATGGTATTCAGTGAAGTGGTAATAACATGCATTTTCATCCTTAAGGTCATGGGTTTGAGTCCATCAATAATCACATTACTTTTATCCTAATTTCCGAAGCGTGAAGGGAAATTTTGTAATTTCAAACCTAACAAAAATCCTCACACTTTAGATATTGATTATCAAGGTTGTCTATCGTTTGAGAAAATCCACTACTTTACATGATCCTTGTATGAATGTAGTGTGTGTATATATGCATATACTAAATTTCCATGCACACACATGCATGTGCAATTCGCACAGCTGATTAAAAAAAAAGAGTAATGAGCAGCCCAGTAGTATGCATCCTTGCTATTGGGGCTCAAATCACCTTGCTTATTCAAGTATATTTAGTTCTTTTTAGAAGGAAAAAAATAACTTGTAGGGCTAAGTTTGGAAAACACAATATTGACTGCACTCATATATATATATATAATTACATAAAAGTTAAAACTTACTGATTTTGGTTTCTTGCCCCTCCCTGCTGACACATGGCCTCGTTTCAAGGCCGACGAAGATGGCTGCTGCAATGACGCATGAAGTGCTGGAGATGGTGTGCCCAAGGATGACTGTGATGTCTTCTGTTTTTTACGTGAAGCAGAAACGGTAGGACTAGGTATAGGCTCACAAACAGGCAGCTGTCTACTGTTAACCATGCCAGTTTGAAGTCCATTTCCCTTCCTCCACTCCCTGTCAACAACATGCAAAACAATCTCATTCCAATGGGCAACAAACTGAAGATTCTCGATAGCACAATGAAACCGTTCTAAGCAAAGAAAAAGATAAAAAGATGAAGTTATATTCTTGGACCTTATCTGCCTGATAGTATCATCGGCATTAACCTTTGATAGAAGCTCTCTGTGTTCTTCATCAGATACTCTCAGCTCTTTTCTGAGTTCTGTAATTAAACTTTCCTTTTCCTGCAGTATACAGTAGAAAGATGATACCAATATTTAATTCAGAATGATGCCCTAAAGACACTTAGGGGCCGTTTGGTTGACCATCAAATTGTGAATTAGACAATTTACAATATGTACATTTATTTGTGTTTTGTTGTGAAAATTGAATCCTAAATATGATAATTCAAGGTGATTCATGGAAACTCAAATTGAGTCATTTCAAGTAAACCTTGAAATTGCCGAATTCTAGAACTAGGGAATTCACTCCAACTCTGTACTTCAAGGAGATATTGTGTTTACACTTGATGTTGATGCCTCCGAACATAATTTTAAATAACATAGTGGAATTTAGAATAAATTTCTATTCTGACCTTCAGAGTTTCTCATTTACGCCTCCATCCACTCCTCTCCATGGAATTGAATTATTCAAAAATGCACAAATTTATAATTCATTAATTGAGGTGAACTAATTCTTAATTTAGGCAAGCAAAAAGGTGGATTATTTTGTGAAAGAATTTTTGGGCCTATCAAAAGTGGAATTTATGCTTGTGGAAATTATTCAGTAATCGGAGATATATGTTACCAAACGGGCCCTTAAGAAATTAAAAAAAATGAACTTTAAACTGACTGAATACAAAGATAGCTATAAGTTTGTATAAAAGTTCTGAATAGAAATCCCCCTTTTTTAATTAGAAACAAATTGAATTTTATTAAATCTAATAAAGATCAATTACAAGAGCTGAAAGTTGGACCAGAAATTCACCAAAAGAAAGCAAAAAACAACAACAACAACAACAACATCAACAACAAAAACTAGAATCAAGAAGAGAAATTAAAGCAATGACGCAGCCCAATTGTTGTGAACATCCAAAATAGACAAATCCCCTCTCTATAGCATGCTCAATTAAATATGATGGATTGAAAGAATTATAATTTATACCCAAGTAATGGCATCAGATTGAGCTTTGAAGGCCCGCAGGACTGAACTATATGCTTCTTGCTCTATGAGGTGGATCTGTGTCTCCATATCACCACGCATCCGAGGGAATGGAGGAGCATTAGTACCTACAACTGCAGATCTTCCATTCCTAGAAGTTCGCCCTGCACTTCTAAATCTATTTGGATGTGACAGAGGAAGATCATCATCTGTACCTGCGTTATATGTCAAGGAGAATTGTAATTTAAAAAAAATCTTAATATTTCAACTAAAGATTGTGAAATGCCAAATCTGCTGAAACAAAACTACTTTTTCCCTCCTGGGTGCATGAGCATGTCAGAAAATGTTTCATAGGGAATGGACTTTTTTAAGCTGCAGTGGTAATGCGGCTGCCTGCAGTGCCAACTTGCGCGCGTGCGAGAGAGAGGGAGAGCAGCTAATAAAAATGTTTGGCTGCAACCAGTGCAGGAGGATGTTCCTACTCCCTCAGTCCTCTGCATGTTCAAGTTGCACGTACAACACTACAACTCCCTTGGGTCAACTTACACGGAAAAAACAAATGTGATAGTTTCTGTTAAGTGATTCTTTTTTATTTTATATTCTCTTTTTACTCATACCTTTCATTTGTTCATCGAACACAGACAAAAAGTGGAATAGCAACCTAAAATTCTCAACAATAACCCTCTTACTCGTTGTGTTCTTCCTTACTATTAACATTAGCAACAAGATCAAATGATTTTTTTTTATCATAAACGACTGCTTTTATTGATGATAATCATAAAAAGCAAGCACCATAGTGCAATTACAAAGCCAACAGAAAGGATGATGGACCAGCAGTCCACCCAAACATCTGACAAAAATAGCTATCATATATCCTAACAATCAAAAATCTAACAAAGAAAAAAGAAACAAATTCTGCCATCTTTTAACAGTACAACCCCACTGAATAATTAAAGCAACACTGCCTCCCAATTGTTAGAAATTTCCGAAATTGATAAATTTCCAAAAAGATTGGAAGTCCTGGCCCAAAATGATGCAATCATCTTAACTTTCCAACAAGATCAAATGATTTTTTCAATTGGAAACAACATATTTATTAGAAATTAAAGAACTTTACATGCAAGTGGACCAGAAGTCCACAAGAGCATGCATACAAACAGAAATTAAACAGTTGCAAAAGCAATAGAAAAACATCCCAGCTCCACTCTACATGATCAAATAGACTTGCCATCCTTTGCATTAAAAGACAAGTGTCAATGGCTTAATGCTACCCTTTGCAGTCAACCAAGCAAAAAATTTACATTTCCAAATCTTCTTCAAAGGTTCAAAGTATAGAAAGGAAGAAGAATCAGTGAGTTGCTCAAAGAAAGTCCTACAAGAAAATTCCCCCAAAGGATGCCAGCCCCAAATCTTATTTCCAGGGACAGTTTATCTAAAGGAACCCCTTCCACTGAGGATAAAATTGAAATGAATTCCTTGAATTCTGAATCATTAAGGTTTCTCCAAAGTAAAGGTTCCATGAGTAATAATGAGAGGATGACCACAACTTCAAAGATTCAATAGAAGCATGAGCATCAAGAGCAACCGATACAGTCTACGAAAAGGCATTTGCAAAGAAGATTCCCCAAGTCAAGCATCTTCCAAAAAGCGGATTTTTGCCTCTTTTAATCACCACATCAGTTTTACCAGAAAAAGATTCAATCATTGAGGAATGAGTTTCCACAGTCACCGAAAAGTGCCTCTCTCAACTACATTAGAGCCCGGCCCATTTGGTTGAATACGGTATTTACTCCTAACGAGTGAGCAACAATGGGAGAATTGCTCAAGGCAATTTACTCAACCAAATGGGCCCATTATGTTTTGCTCAAATAATGAATTATATGTCTTTACTCAATGTTTGACTTATTGTCTTTGCCAGGGCAAATAGGATCAAAATCATCCACATTTAGAATCATTAGATTCAAAAATTTGTCAGGGAAGTGTATCATGGTGTACGAGTAGGCGAGTAGCGAAAGTGTATCAGAAATTGAATAGAAGCATGAGATTAAGAGCAATCATTTTGTCGAGTCAACAGTTCAGGTTTTGCAAGAACTAGGCACCTAAATCAAAAGGCTACTTGTTCAAGCAATGTATTGGTGCTCGAGGTGATTATGCAACCAAGTTGAGCAGTCTAGAAACGTTGTCGGAAGGTTGTCACTTAGCAACCTCCTAATACTCCCAATCAGGCCATCGCCTTCACTGATGCTCAAGCTAGCCTGCAGACCGACTGTTCGAGCAATCCATTATTGTGAGAACCACCAAGCAGTTTACTCCTACCATTGCTGATGACATTGCCGCTGCCTCCATAGGCACCAGTTCTGCCATCAAAAACACTGCAGAAGGGTTTGCGGTTAGCTCGCTACTGCTTAGTTGCAGCCCTCTACAAGGGTAAGCCATTGAATGGAGGAGAAAAACAAGTTAAAGACTCATTTGGTTCGAGTTTTAGGAAAGGAATTGGCATTTTAGATTCCAAGAAAGCTCTTCTCCTGGCATTTGAGATTCCTTTCCAATGTTTGGTTAAGACTGCAATTCCCCAATCCTCGTATTGAGAATAACTTGCCAATAATATTTATCTTTTTTCTAAAAAAAAAGGTGTTAAATTATATTTTCTTATTTCTTATTATTTATTTAGTTATTTCCTTTTCCTTGATGAATTAGATTAGTTTCCTTTTCCTTGTTGAATTATACTAGTTTCCTTTTCCTTGTTAAATTAGGTTAGCTTCCTTTTCCTTGTTAGATTAGTTATTTCCTTTTCTATTATCTTGTAAGGCTCTATAAATAGAGTTCTCCCTTTATGTAATACAATCAATTCAATACAATAAATTTAATAATATTTTTTCTCTCTCCTATAATCTTAACATTAACTATAAATTTAAATTAACTAAAATTAGTTATTGTGTTATGATATGTAGTTAAAATTACTTTATTATAATGCAAAATAAAATGTTGTTAAAAATACGGGTAATTTTGTCAAAGAAAAATACAAAAGGGTTACCGGGAATCCTTTAAGACCCCCCCCCCCCCCTCCTTTTTTCCTCTTTTATCTCCCCATTAAATATGAGAATATATGTAGGGAATTCTCCCTTCCTAGAAATAGTGGATTCCTTCACAAAACTCCAACCAAACATTGGAATCCTAATTCCTAAGTGAATAGGAACTGGGGATTCCAAGAACAATCCAAAGAACGAACTAAATGGAACCCCAAAGGTCAACTAGAGGGACCAGAAAATGAGAAAGCCGGCACTTTCAATTTTGTTGATTCGGAAGTTTTTTGTTTCTGATAAAGTTCAAGTATCAGGGGGAGTCATGTAATGTAGGAAGGTTACGTGACAAGGTGTACTCTCCATTGTGAGGGTACAAGGTGAAACCCGTGAAATGTGGAAGGAATCGAGATTCAGATAAACCATCCAGATATTCCTTGAAAATGTTGACAAAGAGGTTGTGAGAATAGGCACTCTCAACTGAGAGAGAGAGAGAGAGAGAGAGAGAGAGAGAAGAGAGAGAGAGAGAGAGTTAAGAGCTTTATAGGGTCAAGAAATCAATAACAAGGTTAGGCAACGGAGTGTTTGGTATTGCAAGCGCCAGAAAAGGCGGGGTAGAAAAGGATTGAACTCTAGGCAATTGAAATGCTAGCAGTCTAAGGTAGTGGAAACCTGTAAGGGAAACGTATCTTTTTCAAAAACAATTGTATCACATATATGTCTCATAACATATCATAAGATACACAGTCCATAATTAACTTGTATAAAATCTCTTTTTGGTATATAAAATGCCTACATTTATATAGGTCCATAAAATTTAATATATATTTTGTTCACAATAATATGGTTAACATCATCATATATGATAGGATAGACTTCCAAAATTCAAGAACACCGATTAGAGAGGAAGAGATAGAACTGAGCGCATTACAAAATTTTGGACCATTTTGCATCTTTGCAAAAAACAATATTACAATAATATATTTTTACTACACAAATAACATAATATACATAAGCCTAGTATTAAATAGACTACAAAAGATAACAAAAAAATAATAAAGAGATGTTTTCAAATAAGGAAAGGAGTTGTCAAAGTTCAACAAAAAAATCAAGTCAATTGTCGCATATAGGGGGTAAATGACGAAATAGCAGAGAGACAGAGAGATCGAAGCACAGAAAGGAGCAAATCTAAACAAATCAAAAGAAGTAGAAGATTTACCTTTCATCCATCTGTTGCCAAAGCTATGATGCCGAGGTAGTTAAATTAGGTTTTGAGGTAGATACATATTTTGTGGTGCGATACATCGCGTTTTGTATAGTACATACAAGTGTCTTGCTGATACACGCAAATTTGTGATACAAGGTGAGAATACATATCATTTCCGTTTCGATATGATATGGTATATACTGCAATATCTTACGCCATACGGAAATGACTACCTTGCAAGCAATTGGTTCCACAGAAATGTCTTCTTGAGATGTTTAATTGACCTTATATTCAACATAGATAATGATTTATTTCGCATCATTTAGTGCCAATCATTTGCCAAAAGATGAAAAAGTAAGATTGTGCGGAGTAAAATTCAGGTTGTCCTCGAAAGGCAAGAATCAAAATTCTAGCACTCCTAGACGCAAGGATTATTTTTTTCTTCTCCTGATAAGATAGGAAATATATACTATTAATTAAGGGAAAAGAGTACAAAAGCTTGATAGCCTAAAGAAGAGAGGATAAGATAACTGCGGAAACTATAGGCAGCAGAAATACATTCAAATAAGGTACACCATGAAGCTCAAAATAGAGAAATTTTCAAATCCCATGGGATTGATGCATAGATCCTTCCCAGTTCAAAAGCAATAGAGCTGCCTCACTGCTGCCAAAAAATTTAGATGATGAAACCCAAAGAGAAGCCAACAACGAATCTTCTCCCATAAATCCTCTACCTTGCCGCATTTTCCATCGAAAACTCTGTGATTTCTCTCTTTCCAAACAGCCCATCCACAGGACCACAAGCAAGCACAGCATACTTCCAAAGCGATTCAGCTTTCTTATACTATTTCTACTGAAGCTCCAATTAATGAGGAAATCAGACCACTTTTCAGGAAAAGCGCCCACTATACCGAATATCTAAAGCAATCCAGACCAAATTATAATAGTGAAATTGCGATGGAGCAAAATGTGATCGATGCTCTCACCATCTTTTCTACAAAGCGAACACCATGATGGAGATGAGCACATGTAAGGTCATCTTATTTGAATCATATCACTAGTGTCACTTCCCCCAAAGTGGCAAGCAAAGACTTCGACTTTAGAAGGCTATATCCCCTCTCCAAATCATTTTAAATTGACGAAACAAAGGAACAGAAGATGAATTCTATCAAATTTCCAAAATACAATTTACAAGAAAAATTACTGGAAGAATGACCCACCAAAATTTACAAGAGACCATATTTGCAAAAAAAATGAATACCAAAGTGAATTTTGTTCCATAGGAAAGCTCCATAACCATTTTCCAAGTAAGGCCAAATTCTTTTTAATCAAATCACCCACACCAATGCCCCTTTTACCTTTGCTCTATAAGCTATCTCCCAATAGAGTAAGCAATCACTCCTAAAAACAAATCTCAAAATTATTTTCCAAAGATTCGAGACAAGTTATTTTCGTCACCCCAGCAAAAGAAGTCCTGGCTTTGGCCAAATTTATCACTATAGTGCATTAAAAGTTTATATTCACTAACAGACAAAATCTCTCGGCCCACCTCCAATATTGAGTGAAAAGAAAAAAAAAACAGTGGAGCTTTCCTAATGCACATACGCCACATTAGCCAAACCATAGAATATTCCTTTGCTGTTATTTCCGTGTCTGTGCAATTTTCTCTCTCGTCTTTTGATGCCAATATTTAATAAACAGCAGCCTTAGCTAGCCTGGCATCAATTGACTACCACTCGCTGTAAAACAGCATATTCGGGTAAGGGGAAAACAAATAAATATACCCTCTTAGAAATCATAAGCTGTTAATCTTAGAAAAAATCCCTAAACATTGAAATTCAGAAATTTGATAGAAATGCAGCAAGATACCCACAAAACAATTGAGCCCTTAAACATACACTTTTACAATGAGAATGCTTAACACCACAAACCAAGGAAACCATGAACTAGATCCATGAAAGAAACCTCTAGCAACCCTAAAAACAACAGCCAATAAAAAAGTAATCCCTTTAGATTACAACAAATACATACATATCTATAAACAACCGTTTAAAAAGATGAACTTGGTTAAACTCACCACTGCTATCGGAAAGCTCGTAGTCCATTTCCGTTAAATTAAACAGTGAAAAACAATTTAACATCATCCTAGAAGTTCGAGAACGGTTAACGATCAAACAATTGCATAATTAGATACTGTTGGACATCATAAGCTGGTCATCTTGAAATCAAGCCCTAAACATTAAAATTCAAAATTTTCATGGAAACTCAGCAAAACACCCACAAAATAATGACACTCGTTACAATTCCTTCTGTTTCAAACACTTTTACAACACACCAAAAAACAAGGAAACCATAAACCTAAAATCATGAAGGAAAACCTCTAGCAAACCCTAAACATTAAAATCCAGGAATTTGCAAATACGCAAAATACGCACAACACAACAGAACTCTTAAATTGTTTTTGTTTCAAAACACTTTTACAATTAAACCCAAAATCATGAAAGAAGCCTCTAGCAAACTCTAAAAATAACAACCAAAATAAAATGGTTCCTATTAATTATAGATACATACATACATACATACATACATATATAATCATATAAAAACACGAACTTGGTTAATCTCACCGCTGCTATCCGAAAGCTCGTACTCCATTTCCCAATTTAAATGGCATCCCAAAAGTCCAAGAACAGTCGAAAAACGAAAAAGAATTTGAAGCAGAGACAACCAGAAAACCTGCAATTTTTTCTTACATAAAAATCAAAAGCAAGAAAGAGAGGAAATTGAAACAAAGTCCAAGAAAATTAATTATTGGTACCTCGTTTTTCTGCAGTATCTAGGGTTACGTCCCAGGTCAACGGTTGTAGCGAGGCGGTCAACGGTGGTTCGGCAAGAGAGAGAGTGGGGGTGGAGAGAGAATGGGAGATGCGAGGGCTCGATTCGGAGACCACAGATGCGAGGATCCGACTCCAGGACCCACCGCAACGACGTCGTACTAGCACAAAGTGCACATATGATAAACTTTTACGGAGTTGGTTTTTTTTTTTTTTTTTTTTCCACCCTCATTAATCTAGGACGGTATTATTTACGCCCGCTATTTCTATCACAAATAATATCATTTTCACAAACATCTTGTTTAATGAAAGTTAAGTGCAAATGTACACACTCGCCCCATTTAAGAAAAGTTTATTTATAATAATTCTTCTAATATCAGGCAATGGATAATTGGAGTATTTTTCAAATAAGGCTTGCCTAATGAGAGGTGAGTGCATTTTCATAAACTCGGCTCACATGTGGAGAGTTTGTTGCTAAGCAATCACCTAACATCAGGGCAATGAAAGGGAGTGTTTATGACAAATAAAGTAATGTTAAAATACGTTTTTAGTTAAATTTTGAATAGTGGTATTTGTGACAGAAATAAGGGGTATAAATAACACCGCCCTTAATCTAATAGATCCTGGTTGTTCGGTCGATAAACGCTCAAAGTAATCCAAGAATTATAATTTTTAAAGATTGCAACTATAATATGTGAATTCTGCTAAATTTACAAATTATTTTAAGTTCATATAAAATTTGAAAGATTTTAATGCATGAATTCTTAAATATTTTTGTAAATTCTAATAAATATATAAATTATAATTATAATAATAATGACTATAAAATTAACAAAAAGACAATTAGTAGAATAAAAAAACTTACAACTTTAAAATATCACATTATCAAAAATGTAAAAATAATTAATGAAATACACAATGTTCTAAAAATCGTAAATCGGACCTAGATCGGCGAGGAGGGGATTCAGGATTTTTGGAAAAATCGGAAAAAAATCGGGGATTAATCGGCAAACCCATAATTTGAAAAATCGGGAATTAAATAATTATAATAACATGTCCATACTCATAAATAGTTTTTAAAATAAAATAATACTAATAAAATATAATATATCTTTCAAATAAACATTAATTTTTAACATTCAAGTAATAAAATATTAAAATATGCATACCTAAAATTTAAGGGGTGCTTTTATAAAATAGGAAACTTAAAATGGATCAAAATAAAATAACTTAAAATATTAGGGTTGAATACAAAAATAAAAAAATAAACATAAAAGGAATTGACTCTCTCATTCTCTCCCACTCGTTGAAAGTTGAAACCTAAGCCCGCCGCCCGTTCTTCTTCTTCTTCTTCAACGAGCTTTCTTCTTTTTCTTTTCTTCTTCTTCTTCTTCAACGAGCCTCCTTCTTCTTTTTCTTCAACTTCTTCAACGAGCTGCTGCTTCTTCTTCTTCTCCGTTTCCCCATTTTTTTCCGATTTTGGTCCGATTCTCGATTTTGGTCCGATTTTGGTCAATTTTGATCCGATTTTGGACCCAGCCGATTTTCCCAACCGATTCATGGAAATCGAATCAAGTAACCTCCGATTTTTGATTTTTGGCCGATTTATCGGCAAAAAATCCCGATTTTTAGAACACTGGAAATACATTATAAAAATGTATATTTCTCCATTTAAACCTCATTATCATCACCATAATCCTCTTTAATCTCATCATCACTTTGTTGGACATTAATTTCTTTGTCATTGTCTTGATTATTATTATTATCCTCTTGATTTCCATGATTCGTATTATATAAATTATTTCACAGTTCAATTTCGTTTTAAATTAAAACCTATAAAACATAATTGTAACTGCATATCATATGTGATAGATATCAGATTCACAAATAAAAAAACACCTCTTCAAAAATATTCACTAGTCACAAATCTTTACTGGAAAAAAAACTGAGTCGTATATTTAAGATAGAAAAGAAATTGTATTAATTTTATTATTAAGGTTCTTCAATTGCCTTTGGTTGATTTTTTTTTTTTTACATCTTGTCTTTTACAAACCTTGGTTTAGGGCCAATGGTGGATTCGGGATTTGACATTGAGGTGGGGGAAAATAAAATTTATGCATAATTAAATACATTTTCCTTTTATAGTCTAGTATTTCACAACTTGTGTAAAACGTACTCTTATAAAATATCACTTATTCACTTTACATGGTTTTAAAGTGTTGAAGTACCAAAATAAAGTGCAATTAACTATTTTTTCACTATAAATTCATGATAAGATAGGCAAAGTGAAAATTTTCTATGAAAATTTTCTCGTAAATTAAGGTAGTCCAAAGTCTAATTATTACTACAAAATTTATTTTTATATACAAAAAAAAATGGTGAAAATAAACCCATCTTAATAATTAAGGTGGGCATTTGACCACCTTCAAGTGGCTTCGCCACTTCAAGTTAGGGGTGGGTTCGGTTCGGTAACCGAACCGAATAAGACAATACCGAACCGAACCGAAGATTTCGGTAATACAAAATCAAGAACCGATCCCTTACCGAATTAAAGTCGGTAACCGATGTTGCGGTAACCGAAATTTCGGTTTGGTATAAATAAAATTTCGGTAATAACGAAAATCCTGCATTTCTTAATTTAACTAAGCAAATTGCGAAATTTTGAATTAACACACTGCTGCCAATAGGCAGCAGTTATACACAGCTACTAAGCCACATATATTTTACATTTATACACACAGCCACACAGTAGCACACACAGCAACACACACAGCACACCCAGCAGGCCAGCAGTCCAGCACACATCACACACAGCACACAGCAGTGCACAGCACACAGCACACACAGCACACAGCAGTGCACAGCACACAGCACACAGCACAGAGCACAGCACACAGCACTACAGCAATGCACACAGCACACAACACACTCAGGCCTCAGTAGCACACCCACACTCATTGGGACAGTTACAGACTTACAGTGCCACACTGCCACACATTACAAACACATTGCTGCCAGCCCACAAGCACTAAATTAACAAACTATAAACTGCCACAACTAAACAAAGTAACAAACTAATACTTGGATAAATTTACTACCAACTAAAGTGCTAAACTAAGTAACTAACAAGCACCTAAATCAATAAACACTATCAAAGTATCAATTATCAAAGAACCAAACTACCATAAGACCACAAATATTGAAAGGTTCAAGATTCAAAACAAAATACCAAAGCAAAATACCAAAGTACCAAAGAGAGTAGCCAGAGCTTGTTTATAAGTCTATAGCTATATATGCATTAATGCATTATCAAACCACAAATAAAATATAATCAAAAGAGAGTAGCCAGAGCTTGTTTCTTTAGTTTTCCCATTCATTATCTTGCATTCTTCCTCATTCAAAGCTAACCTCATAGCATGTTCTGCATTTGAAAATGAAAAGTGAAAAAAAGTATTGCTTAATATCTAAAAAGCCAAAATATAATATAAATTATAAAGGACCAATGAGAGAGCACCTTTATGATGACAAGTTAGGGCTAGATCTTAAGGTGGAGAAGTATGAGCAAGCACAAAATCAAAGTAGCCAAATAAACAAAATAAACTTCATACGAAAAAGGGGATTTCGAATTTTAGGGCTAGATCTTACGGTGGAGATGTGGAGACTGTAGTGCGTGTTGGACTGCCGCTGAGTGACTGACGATTGGTGGTGCTATTGTGGTGGGAGAGAGCGGAGGAGAGAATCTAGCAGAGGAGGGAGACTAGGAGAGAGCGGAGTGTGGAGGCCGAAGGGGAGAGCGGAGGAGAGACTGAGAGCGTAGGAGAGATTGAGAGAATATAGATTGTGTATTTGTGTTAAAGTGAGACAGTGAACACATTACACATTTACACGTGAGCTGAAGCTGCTGAAGCCTGAAGGAATGAAACTTTTTTTTTTTTTTTTAAATTTTGGTTCGGTTCGGTTTTACCGAACCTTCTACCCGATATACCGTTTTCTACCGTTTAATTTTCGGTAACCGAAATTCGGTTACCATTAAAAATCAGTTCGGTTCGGTTATGTATTTTTTACGCAGCGGTTCGGTTTTTTCGGTTCGGTTTTCGGTTTTTCGGTAAAAAATGCCAGCCCTACTTCAAGTGGTACCATTATCATTCTCAATTGTAGCATCAAACCAATCACTAGTTCATGTCACTTTTATGAATTCTAACTTTTCTTATGATTCAAATAAATAAATTTATAAAAATATAATCTATTTAATGATTATGTTTTATTTCCTAGATGGTTCATTCCTACAAGATGTCCGGGTCAAATTTTGCACACCTCAATTAATCCCCACTTGCAATTCGTGCATGCTGCTGACTTGAGAAACTCCAAGTTGAACCAAGAAAAAATCCAGAGTGGACAAGTCATTGAGCCACTGCTTATAGTTTTAATAAAAGTTTAACCCACATATAGCAAAGTTTTGTCATTATTTAATAAATGAATTTTCTTATTCCATGGATGTGTGAAACAAAGGACATAATAAGTAGAGCTATGCCTATGATATAACCAATGAGGAGGAAAGAGCCTTAAGGCGAACAAAGTGGATATGGAGGAAAACAACAACGTTTATTCTATGCATGATGATCATATTATTAGCGATGACGAAGATAATCTCTGTGTTCATCACAAAGTAGAGTACCTAGGGTTTTGAGAGGAAGTACCTAAGGTTTTGAGAAGTTTAGACACAAAAATTTTCGGTATAGGAGAAGATTTCTATGTGGAATTGGTATTTATACCAAGACCCTAAAACCCTCCACATCAATCAATAAATAAAATCATTAGAGTTTTGAATACCAAAAGATTTGAAAGGATATTTTAAAATTCTAATTGAATATCCATTGATTTCAAAAGTACAAATAAATCCTATAAATTCTAGATTGAATACACACCCCTAGCAAGTTATCTTGTATAAAGATTTTAAAACAAAAAAACTGTACCATATTTAATAGTGTTATTCATGTGGTAACCGTATGCATTTCTTACCAGAAGATCACAGTACAATTTTGTAGAAGCAGACCTCCCCTGGTCAATAACCCTTTCTATTGGCCAAGAGCCCTAATCCTCACTGAGCCAGGGATTTGGTACTTTCGCTTTAAAGTTGGTATATCAAGAGGGGAGAAAGTGGATTTGAAACATAAGGTGCTTAGAGAAGTAAGGTACTACGAATACTTCTCAAAATCGCTTTATGAGCTTTATACTGAAAGGGGTAAACAAATCCTGACTATCTTGTCGTCACTGTCAAAAATCTCAATCAACTCACCTTAGAAAAGGCCCATAAGTGGTTCTGATGGAAGAACCGACTTCTTCATGTGCACGTACCTCAGTATGGTCTTAATGTTGGGCCTGGCCTGTGTAATGAGTCATTAACCTGACTATAGAATGAAGAGGGGGTGTGGGTGCAAAGTAATGGACTCTTTAGAGAAGAACTGGTAAGGAAACACTAAAAAACCTCTTAAAGCGTTTTTTAAAGGACCTTTGTAAGCTAGAAGGACAAAAAGGAATAAGACGTGGGAGTTTTGGAGCTCTAAAAGACCTAAACCTGAGAAATGGAAAGTGAAATTTTTTCTTAAGGCAAAGATGCCTTTTATAAGACTTTTAAGGGAAGCAAATTGTAACACCCGTGTCTATTTTTCCATGCTAATTCTCCTCTTGAACTAATTAAGGCTAAACCTCCATTAGAGGAGCACATTTTCATTTTAGAGCCTTCATAATTGATCTAACACTTCTAACTACTCATATTAATGATATTAAGTATGCGTGCATAGTTGGAACATATTTCGGGAAGCCATTGTCGAATTTGGTGACTAACAGTGAAAATTGAACTTTTGCCAAAATGAGTTTTTTGCCAACTTTGAGAGGCCAAAACTTTCTCATACAAAGTCTAAATCACTCTTTATTTGTGTCTAGAGTTTTATCTTTTTCCCCTCTACAAGTTTTGTGTTCTGCCCGAGTTAAGATAACATCATTTCGAGGGTCAACAAAGCACGAAAAAGTAAAAACCTTGTGCAGAATTTCCTTTGATCGTTCAGAGTTGGGCATCGGGGTTTTTTTTGACTACTTTTGACTAGATATTTATACCCCTTTCTTCCCCCCTCCTTCCTCATTCGACTATACACCCTTAAAGAGAGTTGAGAGATCATCTGTGGGGAGTTTTTGACATATCCTTTGCCATCCATCATCATAACCCAAAATCACAACTAAATCACCTTCAAATCTTCATCTTCTTCATCCACCATGGCTAAGGTTTCAAAGTTTTATGGGAAACCTATGATAGTTTCGATTCGGCTCAATTGAACGCTCATTCTTCAAGGGTCTAGCTTCAATAAGGTGGGAACACTATTACTTTAACTTAGTTTCAAATAATTATGTGTTCTATGTTGGATTTCAAATCAAATTTGAGGGGGGTAGCTTAATTTCGAAATTAGACACATGCATAGGGGTTGGGGTGTTTTCTTTGATTCTTTTGGTGGATCTATGGTTTATATAACATTAATTTTATAATTATACAAGAAACCCCCATTGTTTATTTGCAAGCGTGAAGATTGGTATAAAACCCATATAGATGGTTACGCTATCGAATAGATAATTGCGATACATATATGTGATGATAAAAATAATGGGTTTAAAGTAGGTTTTGGTTATAATTTCACATGTATGTGATATTATTGTTGTACTTAAGCTATTGGTTAATCGTTTGTGAGATTGTTGAATAACTCACCAGTCTGTAACAATATTGGGCAGACTTTTAACACACTTTTGAATTGGTTATGGAAATGAGGAAATTGGTGGAACTTACACTAAACTTGGTTTTTGAAAACATATACACCGTTAAATGCTTTTATAATCCACCAATTAGTAATGCCTAGTTAATAGACCCTTGGATGTAAGATTAAAATAACGGACTTTGTGAAGTTCACTTAAGTATAACAATAATATCATTATGTGATAGCATATACATATATACAATTTGATACTTGTACGATTTGGTATATCGAATACATGGTTTATGTATAGAGACTTATCAAAGATAAATATTTGGTATAAAAGTATAATTCAAGTGGTACTTTCTTATCTCTAAAATTTAAGATTATAATCATTTGAGTGACTATTTGGTAGCTTAATTACTATATGGTTTGGATAATTTGTATGATTTGACACTTAACAATATTTCGGTATTTCGGGCACTAATAGTCCATGGGGGACTTAGCCACTGTAGCTACATACCTTGATCTGCATAGAGGGACCCTGCTATGGTAGCAACATACTCTATGGTCTAGTAGGGGGACCCCGCGAGGCGGTATACTCTACACATATAGGTGGTTCGTGGAGGGTACTTAGTCTTGGGGGCTGCATACCCTAGTCTTAAGAGCTTAGATCGCGATCACTATGCACAGTAAAGCAAATCCTAGATGATTGATATGGGTTGAGACTGATGGTTATAAGATTAATGCCGATGTTTATCTTGTGACATACTTTGTTATTACAGTTTACTTGGATACGTATATACTTTATTATTACTATTTACTTGTATCTCAATGATATATTCTTTATCGTATCTTTGGGGTTATGTTAGCACTTGGTGTGCGTTGCATATAAAATGATTTTCAAAATATTTAACATAGCACTACTTATGTACCTATGTGGTATATATATGGTAATGATACAAGTATATATATGATTCAAACTATGTTCTATACTGCACGTTGCATGTGTTTTCTAATATGCATTTTCTTACGCAAAACCTTATATTTCTCATTGAATCTGTGTTTGGCTCACTCCCATTTTTCAAACCAATTTTGCAAGTATTTCATTAGGGATGGCACGAATACGGAGTTTAGAGGCCTCTGATTACCTTAAACACTCATAGTCGTCCATAGATGACTTGTAGATTATGAGTTTTGTATGTTAGTACCATTTGTATTATATTTAATCAAATGTACTATAATTATTGAGAAAAGATGTAAAGCCTTTTAGTTAATGTTGCGACCTTATTGGAAGCATTGTTTATATGAATACGTTCGATTTCTATGATTAAGGACTACAAAAATGCGGACATAAATTTCAAGTTAAACTTTGTCTTATCATTACACTAGGTATTGCCTGTGCCGTCCGGCACGGTGAAATAAAAAATATTAAATACAAATAAAGAGACTCCATATTCGAATTGTACATGTCAACTTTACTAAATTCACATAATAAGCGATCATGGATAAGAATGGCATTAGGTGGGCTTATAGGTTTTTTTGCCAAATCTTAAATCATAAATGAAAAAGCATATTAATTTGAGTATAAAATGATTAGCTTGAGTGATAAAATGATACACAATGTTATGGGAGGTTAACAAAACTCATACATGAAAGGGGGGGGGGGGTAAAAACCGAACAAAATAATATTATATAGGAATATCAAAAAAGTATAAAACTCACATGCATGCATAGAAACTTTTTTATTCTTATTCCTATTGACTATAAAATGAATATTCAACACACATAAAGGAAAAAATTCAAAAGCATATGCACTATTCTTAACCTAGGCTACCACTAAAACAAATAATTATCGGATCATCAACTAAATATACATATCATAAAATAAAGCTGTGATCTCCAACTAAATGAGTTAATAATTGCTAATAAAAAATGAGCACCCATATATACATTATTCAAATGAGTTACATAAACCCATATTACATTATTCAAAAGAGTAAATAACAAAAAGAGTAGAAAATCTCAAGTATTTTGATGGGTGTTTAGCTATGAAAATCTTAAAAAATAGAGAGTATATATATATAAATATAAAGAGAGAAAGAGTGTTCTTGTATTTATAAAAAAATTGTGAGGTGAAAAAGTGAGAAAATTTGAATCTCAAATTTCAAATTGTATATTTTTATTATTATATTAAGGTGAAAAAAGACAATAAAAAAGTATTATGTAGTTGGGTAATTTGATATCTTAAAAACACATGTAAAGGGTTTACATATCTTTTTGGTTTGTAAACAAATTTTGACCATTAATTAATAATAACAAAATAAAGAAAAAAATACATCTTATAATATAGATAGAAAATTGCCGCTAGAAAAAATGAAAAAGTTTTAAGAGTAATGTGAAAATTTTATAATAAGAGTAATATACAAACTTTTATTGATAAATTTTAAATATACAAACTCTTACATGATATTTTGTTTTAAATTTAATGTATTTTGAATTTCATAAAAATAGATAAAGACAAAAGATAAGAAATTAAAACTGGTGAAATAAGAGAGATAAAAAGTTGTTGACTTTCTTGATTTGATTGGTTGAAAACACATCTAATGGTCCACATTTTTTATTTATTTTTTTGCAAATTAATATAGACCATTGATTAGATAATTTGGTGATATGATGGTTCTTTCCCTTATAATATAGATGTTTGGATTTATTGACTTCACGAACTCTACATGCCAAAATTTTCTTAAAATGAGACTTTATATGTAATTTACTATTAAATAAGTCTTAAATTGTGTAGTTTAAACCCGCCAGCGCCTACGGTACTGTGATTAGCTGTGAACCATATGCCTAAACCTCATAACAAGATTCGGAGCATTACACCAACAAACCCCTCAACTGCAAAATGTCTCCCACTAATTAGCCGCACATTCACACGACTCTTAAGAAAAATGGCATCTAGAGGGCACATTCTTCAACGAAGCAACGAAGCTCTTAAAAAAGCTCCAAAAAGTGATTATCAATCATAACGAGGTCTAGGATTCAAACACCATGTCCATCTACTGAAGATTGATAGAATATATTATTTTAAACTATGTTTCAAACATCAGACCTCTTGTAGTGTTACCCTACAAGGTTAGAGCCTCTTGGACCTTGATAGGGACACTTATCCTTCACAACCAGCTCCTCTAAACTTGTGATGCCCCAAATCCCGTTTAAAAGCTTTCTCCTCCGGGACTAGTTTGTCACGGGTGATGTATGCTAATAGCGGGTGAGATTAAAATTTTACGAATAAATTTAAATAAGTTATTTTAATTAAGAAAATTATGTCTTAGATTTTTAAAAAAAAATCAGGCCTAGTTTACTTTGTTTTATTAACCCCATGTACTTAGCAGGCACACGCCTTAACCACTTGGCCAAAGCAACAAGAACGAAAAGATTATGATGGATAAAGATAAATGTGCCACTCGCCCATAGCATTTGTAATGAATCTTAACATCAAAAATTGTGATGGAAGGTCAGAATTTGATTTCATCATAATTTAGAGAAGAATTGAAGAGATTTGTCTTAAATTTATCCTAAAATTTAGCACTCACTTGCAAATATTTCCAACTAATGAGTTCATAGACTGCTACAATCAATCATGCAAAACTTATAAATTTAGCTTATCAATTGAAAAAAATATACGTTATGAAACAGGCCAAAGGTTGCTGAGACCCAACAATATATGTCGTATTACAATTTCACCCAATTGTTTTTGAGTGCATAAACACCTCTAGGGTGCAACAGAGAAGAAGCACCACCCTTATCACTGCACAACAACACGATGTGTAAAAAATTAGATCAAAAAAGTTGGTTTTTGTAATGCTAAACACTCAAAAGCAAAAGATAACAGCCACTTCACTTACATAATCATATTTAACAAGGATTGAGTAATTTGATCAACATCAAGTTCCAAAAGTATGATTCTTACCCATGAACAACCCAATCAACATAACTGAACCTAACATATTTAGTGGTTTTACCTATATCTACATCCATAACCAAAAGCCTGAAACAACTTTTCACAACCATTCACTGCACAAAAAAAGGATCCCAACATTCATATCTAACTAGTACATACATTTCACCAGTGTAAACCTCAATTAATTCTAGTCTTTGAAGTTGCCAATTTCAGAATATTGATCTTCTGCAAACTGTTGCGGTATGACCAGGCCACGGTTCCTTGAATATTTCTTTATCGGCATATCTCGTAACAATGCTTGGGATTCCTCCGGTTTCAGGGCTGCAGAAGAACCACTGGAAAAGTTTGTTCCAACCCTGAATGGCATCAGCTCCTCTTCCTCCGGTACCAAACCCATCATCAACTGTATCCCACACATTAGCACATGTTAGTTTGTTACACATTGGAGACAATGGGTAGGAGATACATTCATAGATATGTATTAGTAATTGTTAAAACTGCACTGTTGTGAATAAAGGGCGTCTTTGGAATGTTGCAAAATGATGGGTCTATTTCAAAGGTAAATATGATTGCAAGATGCAATGTACCACATTAAAAGCAAAATGTACTTCTCTAGCCGTATTTTGCTATGAGAAAGCCATATTTGGTTTACTGATGAAGTAAATTGGTGCTTTTATGTAAATGGGGATCTTAGGCAATTAGTCCACAAATTGAAATGCTTTTGCATTTAATCTTTACTTGTTTTAGAATTAGTAAAAAGGCCCTTAGTCAAGTGATCAACGCTAAAAGCCACCAGTGCTCTAATTTCTCTGGCTATGACTTTTCTTGCACCAAAGGACCTGTAGTTCAGCCGACCTTTGGTGACAATAAGCATAAACTCAAACCAGAAGGAAAAAGACTAAATTGTCCCTTAAAGTGTTTCAAATGCAAAATGCAAAACATCATTAAAAAGTTACCTAAACTTACTAATGGCAAAACGGCCAAACACAGCGAGTTTTAACACGACCCTACCCAATTGGGGCAGGTTCAGTTGTTTCAGCGAGTTTTTAATTATTTGAGCCACCCAACCCGAATATATTATAATACCATAATGCATAAAATTCCAACATGGCGGGGTTCAGTGGGATATTTTAAAGGCAATTAATATTCGAGTTTGTGCAAACCCAACCCAATGACATCCCTATTTAAAATTATCGACAAACATTTTCAAGGGCAATTTCTTTTCATCAATAGAAAACAATGTTAGCAATGCAGTTGCTAAATGAAACATCACTTTCTGGGGAAACACTAAATAGATTCATATAATATTTAATCCATTATATCCCAATTTTTTTGCTAAAATTGCCAGCAAACAGAGAATTAATCCCATCAAAATCAAAGCCAAATGTACAATAAAACAAAGATATTAACTCAAAATGTACTAAATCAAAAGCCAAATGATCAGTTTTTGTACCTTCCAATCTTTGAAATCCAATCTGAAGACGAAATGGCCGAACTTCACTTCTCCTGAAACAACTGAACTGGAAGCAGGAGCATTCCTTGGTGCTGAAAAGAGGGGGAAAAAAATCCATAACTACACATAATCAATGAAGCTTTTGCAAAATATACATATATATATAAAGTGAAAATTTCCCATACAGACCATATATATGGATTGGGGTTTTTGAGAGGGTAAGCTGATAAATTTCATCAAATTTCAACCGGGAAGTTATTTAAAACTAAACATCTAAAATTTTAATAGCCAGACATGCGCATATATATCAACTTTTTAGTTAACCCGCTTCCTGGTTGAATTTTTTGATGAAATTTTGCATTGATCAACTAAACATGTAGATCATCTTCACTAAGTATCATCAAAAGATTCATCCGCTTACCCACTCAAAAGCCCTAATCTGTATATATGGTATATATGGAAAATATTCCCATTTATATAAATATACGTATATATTCTCAAATAACTTTTATGATTTGTATATCTTACAGACTATTTGAGAGCCCTTTTCATCCACCACTATTACAACCCTTCCATCTTTCACTAAGAAAGACAAAGCAAATAAGTTCTCTACTGTCTGAGCAAAGGACTTTCTGTTTAACAGCAGAGATTCGAGCTTGGCATTCTTCTTCTTCTTTAAGATCTCGAACATGGTTACCATGTTCTTGTCGGTATCTGCCTTCTCTTCCTTGGTATTATCAAGCTGTTCCATAAGAAATTAATGTAAGACAACCACAATAATGAGAGCAAATTGTGAAGTGTAAATTTCTCATAAGAGAAAATACAAGAAACCTGTCATTTAAAATGGTGCAAGAGAGATTTGCTATTCTGCTAACGAAAATACAATCTTTCGGTTGAAGGAAAATTCAATTTTGTATTTTTTTTCTTTTTTTTTGAATATAATAGTGAAAAGAAACACATAACACAACCCAAACAGTCACATCTTTCGGCTAGGGATGTAACAAGATACACTATTTCTTTCATGCATTTACTCTTCTTTTTCTTTCCCATTGGAGAAAATTAAAAACTAAGAAAAAGTTTGTCATTTGTTTGAAGTTCGGACAAAAACACTTTCCTTTTGAACCTTGAACCAAAAACAACCTTCCATTTGATTTTCCAATGAATAAATCCTAAGTTAGCAGTGTTCTTATTCTACGAATCTTGAAGGTAACCTATATAAATGACCATTGTGAAACTTGAGAGATTAAAGTTTAACTTATTTCATCCACCATCAAGGACATTCGAGCTGATGTTGTAATAAACAATGTACTAGCACTCAAATAAAGATGTGGAAGACCTTCATATGCGTCTTGGAGCCCGAGCTAAAACCGAAACTAAACTATTACAACTTTTGTCGAATAGATCTTCATTTTCTCCTCGAAAGACGCTTTTAGTTCCAATTATTTAGATGTCCAAAAGGTTTGATATTGTTCGTTGGTATAGTGAATATTTTTCCGACAATACCCAAATGGGAAGTAAAGCAATTTAACCTTTCGGCTTACAAGAGAAAGGTCTCAGATGAATCTTATAATTATATTTTCTTCTCTCTTCTATTTCTCTCGGTGTGCACAGGTGAAAATTTGTCCCATTCTCACACTTTTAGTCTACATGATTACAGTGGGATATTGATCAATCATCAGTATCACCCATCTTTAAAGGAAATTAAGAGGGAGAAATAGCGTAATACAACTCCGTGCGTAAGGTGTCAGATTAAAGCATTATGTTCTATTTATACAAAAACTAAAATCTCTAAAATAAAGTTTGAAAAAGAAAAACAAATAACAACCCTTAACAGAAAGTTTTGAAGCTTTTCTTTCCAAAAGCAATCATACCTCTTCAGGACGAGCACTTTCAGTTGGCCGTGCACGTTTTCTACGAACTGATACCTTCCTTTGCTTAGCTTCATTGTTCATTGCTCCAAACCTTAAGGAAAAACCCAAATTAAAAGGCGAATTTAACTAGCGCAATAACTTAAGAACATCAAAAGAAGCATAAAACCATATTTCATTAAACTCAAGACTGAATTAATGTTGGAAACTCACATAGTGCAGAACCCTCTGCCATTCCTAAAAATGGGTGATACTGAAAATCCAATATCTTTCCAAGTAATTGAATTTGCAGAATCCTTAGAGTTTGCTTTTTGACCGTGTTGTTGACCAAAGTCTCTTAGCAGACAAGAAACAAAATCTGATGGGGTAATTCCATCACTGGCATATGATTTAACTGCAGCAACCAAGTTCGTAGCAAGTCCTAACAGCGTCTCTGCATCTGTAACTTGCTCCCTCGGCAGTTTAACTGAAAACCCACAAAATATACGCTAAAAGTTACTTTAAATCTGTTTAAACATAGTTGTATTACATGTGGATTACATTTGTACAGACACTTTCAATTTGTATGCATATGGGATGTTGGTAAAGGTTACTTCGGAATTGGAACAAAGTTTTACATAAGAGAAAATGAATTAGAAGGTCTCCTCCTAAAATCACACATGTGGCTTCCTCTACAATTTGATTTAGCCACGAGGACATTTCTAAAATGTGTGCATCACAAGGACACTCCCCTATTTTGTAAACGTTAATTATACACTTGTCAAACATTATTGTTTCCTTCTCACCATGGTGGTCACTAGGCCTCGACCACCACCGGAGCTCCTACAACCTGTCAAAGCTCCAACAATAGGTCCAGTAGTTAATACAAACATCAAAACTATTAAAATTAGGCCCAATTAACTTGCTATAAACATTTTCTCAAAAAATAAAAACTTGCTATAAACATGATATCATAGCACTACACCTATGGGCCATTTGTAACATGACAATGCCTTACAAGCACCAATATTTGCAAAGTCAATAGTGCCTTAGGCACAAATGACTACTACAATAATGAATAGCACAATAGACACAAGTAATTTTTTTTGTAAAAGTGGACAATTTTTATACAGTGTTTGTGTCTAATACACAAATACTAGTGGTAACACAAGCCTAAGGCAGAATGAATGTGATTTACTCTACATCTTCCATATCAAATCCCATAAAAAGCATCATTCATCTCAACTTGACCAATCTTTTATCCATTATACATTAATCTCAACCAAGCGGTAACCCGTGTCAGATGCACTATTTTCTAATTTACCTTTTATACAGTCTTTATCTCAACTCTTTGAAACACATGTTTCATCAAGAATCTATCAATCTTTTATCACTTACACATTTGTGATCGTAACTCGTAAAATTCAAAAACCATTCTCCTAAATAGAGAAAGATGAATATTAATAATACCTAGCTGATGCAAGCCCTCAACTTCTTGTATTATGGACATGAACTTGTTCGAATCTGTGCGTGCTATATCATCTTTTCTTTCTACAACAATACAAGATGTATAAAAATTAGCAGATAATAAACAAAATAAATAGTAAGAAATGAAAGCGCATTCTATTCATCTACATACAAAATAATACCATTAATCAAATTCTGAATCGCAATGTATCCAGATCGTACAATTCTACGCTCATCATTTTGGGACATTGCTTCCATTTTTCTTCTCGGAATTTTTCTCTCTTTCTTTTGTAGACCTGTAAAAGCAAAACCCTAGGCTTATATCTAAAGTTGAAGAGAGAGAAAGACAGAGAGTCTCTTCAGTTTCTAAGATTTTGAATGAAGTTTGGGGGTTTTTAATTCTTCTCTCTGTTTCTCGTTTCAGTAAATGGAGGGATTCTTTCCCGCTCTCTCTTCATGATTTACCAAGAAAATTAAATGGTTTTTTTTAATCTCAAAATTTAGTAAGGAATCAATAATTGTGTGCTATCATATTTAAGATATTTTTTGAATTATTAGAATTTTTTGGCACAAGTTATAACGTGGTCTATGTAATAAATGCATAGTGATTTTTGAATTTTAAAAATGTATAATAAATAAAATTTGAGGGCTATTATTTAAATCTCTAATGTTGTTACTAACACCATCATATAATTTGATAAAAAATATATTTCAACACGTTATTTTTTGTCACAAACACCCTTTCACTTAATTTATTTACCCAATGGTTAAAACATTAACATATCTATTTATTTATTTTTTAATAAACTAATATAACATTAACCCAAATAATTAAACATATATTTTCCATCCCCCACCTCCCTACCACCATTCATAATCACATTCCATTACTTCAAGTAAAACGATAGAGAGAGAAGAGACTCACTTTTTTATTATTTGAGTTTTTAAAATCAAGAAATCACAACTAAATTGAAACACAAATATTATTGGTAGGAAGTTTGAAGCTTGGATTATAATAAATAAAAAACATTGTTCATGAGATGGTGGAGAAAGAAAAAGTTCAAGAAAAAGTTAGTGGTGAAATTTCACTCCAAAATGAAGTCAAATATGTATTATAATTGTTATTATTGGTGTATTAAAGTGTATATCAGCTTCCATACATCATTCGACAATATTTAAATTGAAACAAAGATGTAATCCTCAAAATAGAGTATAAAACGGGTTATGTCCAGGCTTGACTCGCTTTATATAAGGAGAATAATCTAGTTACAATCCTCCTCAAATAAGAAGAGTGTGTTAGGACACACTCAATCCATCTGAGATGAGTGTGTGTTATTAGACAAATCACTTACAACATATTCACCTGACGTGAGGTGAGAGTGTGTGAATTCACTCACCTGTCATTAGGTGAATCTAATTTAGAAATACTATAGTACACTCTGCACTCCATTACCTTATGTTAGGTGAGTCACTTACAACACATTCACCTGATGTGGGGTGAGTGTGTGTGAATTCACTCGCCTGTCATTAAGTGAGAGACGTAAATGACATCTTTCTTTTTTAATGTTAAATAGTTTTATTTTGGATTAACTACATTTTAGTACAATGTACTGGTCTCTAAATTCCATTCGATACAATATGCTTTCTTTTGGTTTTGAAAATCCCATATGTTTGGTTTTGAAACAGCTAAAAATTGCAAGGAAATAAGTCACTGAAACTAATAAAGAGCAATCCAATACATACGGGGGTTTCAGTGACTATTTTCATACAAATTTTGGCTGTTTCGGAACTAAACATATGAGGTTTTTGAAAACAAACAAGAAGTAGATTGTTATATTCAAAAAAAAAAGTATATTGTATAGAATGGAATTTGGGGACCAGTACATTGTATTAAAATGTAGTTAATTCTTTTATTTTTAATTAATGTTTATATTAACTTTTAATTGGGTGGAGGGTGTTAGTGACTAAAAATTGACATGAGGGGGGTGTTTGTGACAAAATTAGAGGGTGCAAATAATAGCCCCCTAAAATTTTGTGTCTAATACATAAAAATGTATAAGATATAAATATTTGTATGACCGAGAGTTAAAAATATTTTTTGAATAATTGATGATACTTTTAATATTGGTTACGACCCGATTTATATTCTCCCTTCAATCTTTTACATACAAAATAGTACAATTACGGATTACAACCTAGTCGATATGACAAGAAGAAATATTTATTTAAGATCAAAAGTTATTTAATCTTAAAAATCTATAAGATATAAATAATTGTATGGTCGAGAGTTAAAGATACTTTTTAAATAATTAATGATGCCTTTGACATTAGTTACGATCCGGTCTATATAATAAGGGGTAATAGTTTTTGAATCCTTACAATAGTTGATAATACCTTTGACAATGCTTACAACCTAGTCTATTTAATAAGTGATAATAAGAGGTAATGGCTTTTGAATCTTTATATTATATGAGGGATAAATAATTGTATAGCTGAGATTTAAAATAATTTTTAAAAGGTTGATAGTGCATTTAGCACAGGTACTACCTAGCTATACAATAAGGGACGATGGTTTTTGAATTTTGAAAATGTATAATGGATAAAAAATTTGTCATTGAGAATATAATATTTTTCTAATGGTTGACGGTGTATATGGCACGGGTTACAACTTAGCTTGTATAATAAAAGACAATAGTTTTTGAACCTTTACAATAGATAAAGGATAAAGAATTGTATAGTTGAGATTTAATATACTTTTTAAATGATTGATAATCCATTTGGAACGGGTTACAACTTAGTTTATATAACAAAGAGTAATGATTTGTGAATGTTAAAAATTTATAAGATAAAAAGAATTGTGCGGTCGAGGTTAAAGCTTTGAATAGTTGAAGGTGTCGTAAGCATAGGTTACGACCTAGCCTTTATAATAAGGAGAGTAATGGTGTTCGAATCTTGAAAACAATGAAAAGTTGTGTGATTGAGATTTAAGATATTTCTTTAATGATCAATAGTGTATTTGACACGAATTAGCACATATTATATATAATAAGAGATAATGATTCATGAATCTTAAAAAATGTATAAAAGATAAAAAAATAAAAAAATTGTGCGGTTGATTAAAGATTTTTTTAAAAAGTGGATATTTCATGTTGCATGGGTTACACTCTAGATAAGAGAGAATAGTTTTTGAATCTTGAAAATATATAAGGGCTAAAAATTAGTATGGCTGGAATTTAAAAACTTTTTTAATGTTGTTATTGCCTTTATGCGTGAACACTTTTTTAATGGCTGTTACAACCTAGTAATAATCTATATATTATACTAGTCTATGAGGACACTTTATGCGTGCGTAGAACAATACCTATTAATTTTTCACATTATGTATATTTTTGAAACGAAATAAATATATGAACTAATATGCGGTGAAATAGTAATTTTATAATTTCTTTTACATAAAGCGTGAAATGTAATTTCTATTAAGTTATATTATATTAGTTAACTATTACCGGTAAAATAGGTTTCCTTATTGTACATGGTTTCATTATTATGATTATTTCCAATCTCTCCTCTTGTAGGTAACCATATAAAAAGGCTTGTGACGCCTCGAATCTCATTATGAAGTTTAGACCTCTGGGACTCGGTTAATTATGGTGTTGTATGCGACAGCGGGATTGAAATGCATAACTTAAAACTTATTTAATAGTTAACTATATATAAAATCTCATTTTAGGAAAATGTTGGCATTTGGAGTTCATTTATATAACAAAACCAACACCTGTAAATAAGAAAATATAAGTTTCTACGAATCAAACTCCACATGCATAGTAATAATGTTTTGTAAAATACAAATCCTCCAACGAGGTCCCAATCTTAAATAAAAAGTTTCACATCATATACAAAGATTTGTAAATTAATACGTATGGAATGATAAATCTACAAAGTGCCCGAATACATATAGTTCATGCATAATTAGTCGTCCATGGACGACTACAAATATCTAAAGTACATAAGAGGTTTCTAGAAAGCAAAAAAATACACGTTGGAAAAGACGAGCGATGTACAGTAATGAAAGTAATTCAAACCATGCTTATAATGCTTCTACGTATATATGTATATATATGTAGATATAAATAGTACTCTTGTCAAAATGTCTTGAAAACTGTGTCATATGCAATGCACACCAAGTGTCATCCCATCCCCAAAAATATAATAAAATTTGTATCACAAAGATATAGATAAAATAATAGTATCAATGGTAAGTTTAGTTGTAAGGCAAATATAGGCACTAATCTTCTTATAACAATCTCATAATCGCCTCTTTCATATCGAACATTTAGGATTTACTCTACTGTGCAAATATAGGCTAGGGTATGCAGCCCCCAAGCCTAGGTCCCCCTATGGACCAACTAGATGTGTAGGGTATGGTGCCTCGCGAAGTCCCCCTAACTGGACCATAAAGTATTCCGCTCCTAAAGTGGGATCCCTCTATACGGATCATATAGTATGCCGCTAATATAATAGGGCCACTCTACGTGGATCAGGGTATCTAGCCATCAAGGCTAAGTCAACCCTATGGACCATTAGTACCTTTAAAAACCGAGAAATCAATATAAAGAATTTACAAAGGAATATACTCATTCATAATACACGTACATGTACACACATGTATATATATATCTCAATTTATATATATATATATATATCTCAATCTATGTGCAAATTATATATCAAACCAATAAATGTATGCGATAGATAGATAGATAGATTCAATGACATCAATAACAATTCTTATCGAAGATGCTAATATACATATGCCATTTAAGGAGCTAATACCCGTAATTTGTTGAGTATGTAACTGAGTTAGAAAAGGATTAGAAGGTTGTTGCTAAAAAGGGGGGGGGGGGTCTGCATTAAAGTCAGGATATTAATAATCCAATGGCGTGTGTATATTACCTACATCATATAAACAACATATATAAGCAATGCCCCTCTCATATACAAGATATATATATATATCAAAGCTCAACATAGTTGTATACTATTGCTAGCTAAGCACACAAATGTGCAAATGGGGTTCCTTGTATACTTATCAAAGTAGTCCCTTAACAACCCAGTGATGTATGTAGGACCTAGTAAATATACTATATATATAGTACTAACTTCATATAAAGTATGATGTAGTTCAATTCTTGTATAAATTCTCCCCATGAGATCATAGCGTGATATAAAATAATCACAAACTGAGTATACGCGCTAACGGATAGTAACGAGGGCTCGTAATATACTAGTAAGTGATGAGATTCACATATTCAATCAAATAAATACACATATGATTTACCTAGTACTAAGCTCAAATCTTACAAAACCCCTCTTTTAAAAACCATAACATTATATATATATATATAACCTCAACTAAGTATACGCGCATACACGCTAGTGGGTTCAACTAAGGCTTGCGATATTCTAGCTTATAACGAGGTTTATCCAAATAACGTGAAACTACAACAAAAACATGTATAGATCGAGAGCACTAGCAACAAATCTCAACATACAACCCCATATATGTGTATATCATCAAGCTTGTAAGAATATCCCCAATTTTTACTAAAAAAAAGATACAACACATAATATTTGAAAATTGAGTTTGGGTAATAGTGCTCCCACCTTAATTAAGCAAATCTTCCGATGGTTGAGCGATGAATTGAGCTATTGAGCTATGTCTTTCAAAACTGCAAAATCCCCAACTGGAGCTTAAAACCCTAACAATGGAGGGATATAAGAAGGTGGAGATGATGATGATGGTGGTGATGAGGATCTTGTGTGGGCTAAGAACCAATAAGAATCACTCTTTTGAACCTCTCTCATGTGTGCTCTCACCACTCTCTAGCCCTCTCTTGAGCTTGGAATCCAATGGGGTGAAAATGGGGAAGAGATGGGAAGTTATAGTAAATAAAAAAGGTGAAAATCATATTGGACCAGCTCTGATCGATCAGAGCTGCCTCTGATAAATCAAAGGCCACATTTCTGAAGCTCAACATTTTTTGACAAAAATCGCAATTTTCTCGCCCCTTTTTGACCCCCAAAATGATTTCAACTCATCTTGGCATTCAAACGAAAATTGTAGAGGGGAATGAGATGAAACCATGGCAGCAAACGGGGACTCATTTGGATTTCATATAAAGAAGTCATGGCCTTTCAAAGTTGGCCAAAAACTTATTTTGGCAAAAATTCGATTTTTCGCTGTTAGCCGCCAAATTCAACTGCGGCTTCCTGAATTACTTTATATCTACCTTATTTTACTTTAAAACTCTCACCTTGTTCTGTGTAATTGATAAGTTGTGTTTTGACTAGCGTTCTTATGATGTAAGTTACCTACTTGTAGTTTAACAGCTTGGACATGTTGTTATAGTATAATTAAGTTTGAATGACTAATCGTTTCATCATTCGGGTGGTTCGAATTGAAAACGAGATCTTAAACGCGTGTTTTGTTTTTACGCCATTTACTTAATTTTGGCAAACTTTGAGAGGTCATAACTTCTTCATCTGATGTCTAAATGACTCTCCGCTTGGGGCCAAATCTTCCTCTCATTCCCCTCTACAAGTTTCGTGTTTGGCCAGAGTCAAGATTCAGACGTTTCGAGGCTCATTTTGGGCTCCTAAGGTGACAGTTTGTTGCAGCAGTCACCATGATCGATCATGGGCAACCCAGAGCACTCCAGAACACTTCATGATCGATCACGGGGGTATAGGTCGATTTTGACCACTTTTGACCCGAAAACTCACGTTTTTAACCCTTTTTCTCCTTCACTTTCGACCAAACCTTTCCAAGGGAGAGTGAGGGCTTTTAGAGAAACCTAGGGGAGGGTTCTTTAGAGCTTGGAAGACATCTAATCCGTTGAGCCAAGCTTTGGCTTCCGAATTTCCTTTTTCTCCTTCATCTTCAACCTTCTGCACCTCTATTAAAGCTTGGCGAAGCTTTAGGGTTTCAATTTATTAAGGAGAATACAACATCACACCATCATTTTTAGAATTAAAGCTTCGTAGAGGTGGGAATTTAGTATCAAAACTATTTTTCTACCTTATTATGGTTTGATTTTCATTATACTACTTACTTGTTCAAAAACCCTAAGTTATCTACACATGTTTTGGGTTTATGGCGAGATTATGATGTAGTGTTGAAATTAATGATTCTAGTAGCCTATATATTGCTTAAATAGCGTGATTCAACAATAAATTCTTATCAAATACTTACCTTTCACTAAAACTCCACTTGGACGAGATTGTATATTGATGGTTCTTGCTGCACATATTTATATATATTGAGGTTTCTTCATAAAATACTTATTAAACGGTTTGTCCTACCTATTAAGGTGGTTTATACTAGAACTTTGATGTTGAATACATTATGAGTTTTATGTGTGACGATTGGTTTGCCTAAAGGTTTATTGTTAGCGCTAGTCCATGAACAGTCCCAAGTGTAGTCTCCTTAGATAAGGCTGTAAGTTGGGACAGAGCGCCCCTGGGTGAAAGACCCGAAACTGTGCACGAAAAATAACGGAAGGCCCTACTACCGCATGGTTGAAAGGCCATGAAATGCAGACCTGGTTGTACGCTTGGATAAATGCGGTTATCGTTGAGATTTATGATTCGATAGTTCTGGGGTGAAGCCTGTATCAGTTGTATTACAACGTTGTTAGTAAAAGCTACTTACATATGTGTGTGTATATATAATGGGTAAAGGAGGTCTCACTACTTTTCCCAAATTAATTTATTATATATGGTTCCCACTGAGTCCGTTTGACTCATTCTTACTATTATCTATATAGCTACTTCTATAGGTTCTTCAGGAAAGGGAAAGTGGAAGGACGACGCTTCTTAGACTGCCTCATTTCCTACTTCATAGTTAGCTGAGGGTCTTTCAAGTGGAAGGACCATTGATCTCAATATTTTGTTTACACCGGCAATGTGACATGTAATATATATTTCCTCTATGACTGATATGTGAATTAAGGATTGTGGACTCATCTTTTGGAACATCGTTAGAGGCTTGTTACATATACTTTATATGATATGGTTATGGTGTAAATTTTAGTTTCATGGATATAATCGCTGCTTATTGTTTTATGTTCTTCTTATTTTGGGTCGCCATTGAGTACGGCTCTATGATTAACTAGGTCCCGGAGGGTAAATTCTCTTAACGGGATTTGGGGTGTCACATACGTACACATACTTAATAATATTAAAATGATTTGTTGGAAGTGTTGGATCTATTACACAAGTTTCAGCTCTTTCAACGGAGATATTTTTGCCTTAAACGGGCTTAAGAAGAAAATGACCGCAAAGACAAATACGAGACGTTACAATGCTCCTCCTTGTATTAATTCATAATGATCAAAAATACAAATCATACTCTCTTATTCTCATTTTTTGTGTCAGGTGATTGCAAATCCTCCTTATAAAGAACCCTAGCCCTTAAATATCCCCAGAAAACCTTAGCCATCACTGTAATAATAATAATAACAACAACAACAACAACAACAACAACCACCTTTAAATCATCAAAACCTCATTGATGTTTTTTTTAAAAATAAAACTTGTTTTCTTATTCAGAATCATTGTTGCCAAACCCACTACCCAACATCAAGTCTATTGCCCAAAGCTGCCCACCAAAACCATTAAATCAATTAAAAAAAATACCGTCACGTCACCCTTCTTGCCAAGTAAGCTCTGCGGCATCAATCCCATGAGTATTTGGCTGTGTAGTGTTTGTTCACTTGCGCAAAGAACAATGAAATAACTTATAATCTGTGAGGCCCCGAATCCCGTTATGAGGATCTTTCCTCCGAGACTTGGTTAATCATAGATGCCATACGCCAACGGCGGATTAACGACACAAACTTCCTATATGAGTGGCATAAAATGTATGTTTCAATAAACAAGAACAATCCCAATCCCTGTAATCCTTCCGCTTAACTAAAGAAGTAAGCTCTACAAAACAGTTAGCCTCCAATAAGGTCCAAAGTACAAGTTCACAATTGATACAATTCTCACATAATACATATCATCGATCAATAGTACAATACATATGCTATCAACAAAACTTTTCAAGCAATGATCCTTCTATTATGAAGGATCCTCAACTAGGCAATGGTATAGAGGCAGTATAAGAGATGTGTCACCCCTCCTCCTTAACCCCAGAAGAACCTGTAGAAAGAACTGTTCGGAAAATAGGTGGGGTGAGTCAAAATGTGACGCCCCGAAATCCCATTTAGAGGACAATGCCTCCGGGACCCGGTTAGTCACGGATTCATACGCGACGATGGGTATGAAGTAATAAAATTTAAGACTTTATACCAAAAACATGTTCAAGTAGTAAAGTCATTTTATAAGAAAATCCGACATGTGGAGTCTATTCATATGGTAAACCAAAATATGTCATAATGTATAAATAAATCCATTTACAATCAATACACCACATTAATATAAAAATGTATGTACAATGCCTCCAACGAGGTCCCAATTTCATAGAAATATACATATGAAAATCCAATACACAACAAGATAATAATTTAAGGTATATAATACAAGTCTCTTCCTAAAGACTTTGGTAATCGACCATCAGAGCTAACTAGGATCCGTAAGCGTACCATCCTCGAGAAACACCTGCAAAACTATTTGGAAAATGGGAGTGAGCCAAACGGGCTCAGCGGGAACTATAAGGTTTATATATAAGAAAACATGTTAGAAAACCATGCATGCCATGCAATGCAATATAATGAAAGTAAGGTTGCTTTATATGCTGCCTCAGTGTAATAAATCTCCTCAATATAATATACGTTCCTTTATGTATGTACAAATGAAGGTATATATATAACTACATTAGTGAAGCAGCCAATGCACGGAAAACATTTCGTGAAATGCATATAGATGCCATCCTAGTTCCCAAATCATAATAAAATAGATAGAACATAGGTTTATCGGGCTTTTCTGTATCTCGTGTAAAAACCTGTATCTCCAAGATACATTTATATATTTATAAAACTGTAAGTATGAAACAATAATAATCTATAGCCCGAATATGTATAAAAGATGCCACAACACCACGACTAGATCTATCGCATCAATCTTATATGTCACACTCACGTCTAGGATTTTCATACATTTACTGTGCACAGAGATAGCCGGCAACTCGATTTTTTCTGCCCAAGGCAGGGACCACCTACCAGGTCTACCTAGACGCTACCTCACGCAGCCACACAGGCGTACGCTACCTCACGCAGCCACAAAGGCATACGCTACCAAATAATAATCACGTAGCCACTAAGGCATACGCTACGGGTAATAACCAATATCTATCTAGTATGAACGGTGTGGCTAACCGATATAGAAATCCAAGAAAATCCCAAGTACATATATATCATTTCAAAGTACCATATAGTACATTTCTCCATTGTGTATAAGCAATAAGGATATGAATATATATACATAAGACTAGGATGTTTCCAAAGATATTCATACGCATGCATATGTATCTGAAACTATGGTGGTATCCTCATCGTGCATGACTATGTTAGCCAAGTCCGTCAATTGTTAGTTTAAAGAAGGAAACACTAGAACTTGGAAGGTATAGTGGGATCGCCACAACCTGGCACTAGGTACATGAAATCAGAGTTCATATAGCATATAAATCCCATATAACCCTCCCATCGGGTTAAAATACCTTTTACATTACAAAATAGGCATATTCACTGCCCAACGTACTTACGGACTGGCTAAGTAAGTAAGAATTTCATAGAAATGGCCCAATAGCTCAAACACAACGCGAATACCATGCATATATGAAATCTTATCTTAAAAGCACATTTAAGTTTAGGTATATGCTCATATGTATGCGTATCATATCATTTGGTTCACCCTAGTACTCATACGTAAGGGTTTCGTATGAATCTTACCAGAAATAGCATATAAATTGGGGTTTCATGCCAAGGCAGTAATTTATAATCATAATATGTTAAACTCAATCGATAAAATCGGAATAAATTACCCCATAAGCCCCATGAGTATATGTTTTGAGTAGAAACCCTAGGTTATGCAAGATTTGGTATGTAATAGATACAATAAATTGAAAAAGGGGTTTAAATACTATTGTTCCCACCTTAGGAGGGTCAATACCTCGAAGTATTGTAGAAGAATCGAGCCGAAGCCGCGCATATGCGGAAACCCCCAAATTTCTCCCAAAAACCCTAGAAATGATAAACCAATGGAGAAAGAGGATGAAGATGATGTTGAAGATGATGATGATGGCGTGGGTGTGACGAGGGGGAAAGCGCCTTAGATGATCTTGGGATCTCCCCCAAAAGCGGCCCTCAATCTCTTTCTAAGAGCTCTCTAGGTTGGGTAGTGAAATGAGGAAGAAAGGAGAAGAAGAAATATATAAAAAACCTCGCCAGTACGATGTAGTCGACTCCCCATTGTTCATGTAGTCGACTACATGAGGTAGTAGACTCACCTCACTTCCATGTAGTCGACTACATGGTGTAATTTCTGCCTCCTTCAGTTTTTGGTCAACAACTCAACTTCGTATCCACTTTTTGGCATTAAGGAGTGGGAATTGGGTCTTGGCCAAAACATGAAAGTTGTAGAGGGGATTGAAATAAAGACGTTTCCAAAAACGGGGACTTATTTGGAGTTCGGATGAAGAAGTTATGATCATCCAAAGTCGGGTAAAAATAATTAATCGCGTAGGTTCGAAACTTGTGATATTCGAACCGATTTCCGTCCGAACCACCCGAAATGACTTAGGGGAATTATAACACACTTAAATAAGTTAATATGACTAGTTAGAAGTTTCCAAACCATGCCAACCTTTCCATAACCCAATTTGGCTATCCGAAGCCAAATTCTGTTTTATACACGATACGGATCGTGATTTGCAAGAGATAAGGAATCGGGGTGTTACAAAAAAGGACTCATTGAGAATCATATAATGCATTAAATGTTAAAATACTATTTGGAAATCCCTTTTTTTTTTGGTAAAATTATAGGATAAGTCATTCATGTATATAATAGTTAAGAAAGAAACCCTTTTTTTATGTATAAAACATTTTTTCCTTTAAACACCTGTGTATAACACATACCCATCATAGATGGAAATCTATTGCACAATTGACGTACATTCATCTCATGAACCTCGAATCGTAATCTCGTAGCTCTCGCAACTATCCAAGCGTACAACTAGGTCTGCATTTTGTGGCTGAAAACCCACGCGGCAGCAGGGCCTCCTGTTCATTTTCGTGCACCATTTCGGGTCTTGCATCCAGAAAATTATGTCCCAACTTTCGGCCCCAATCTTGAGAGACCAAACCTGGGACCATTATGGACTAGTGCCATAGTATAATCTCACCAAAGCATCAACCGGTCATAAGAAAAATGATCGTGCTATATTCATAATTTTCAATTATCAAAAATAACATCAAACATGTAACCAACTGGGAAAATCTTGTATAATCCATTCCATGTAGGTTAATAACTCCTAAATAAGTATTTAGTAACATATAAAGCATCACTTGAACCTTTAAGATAAAACATTAGTTTTATAATAAGAATCATATACAAAAAAAGGGTTCCAAGTGGGTTTTTATGCAAACCAACTGAATAGCCTTAATTTCTTGTTGAAACAACTTTTTTAACGTATGTCTAGGCTATTTAAATCACAAATCTCGACATTTATGCAAGATCCCAACATATACCCCAAAACCCTCTTTTAACAAGTTAGGTTTTTATGTAAACAAGTAAGAGAATCGTAATCAAACAATAATAAGTTATAAAATAGAGTTTAGTACTAGATTCCCACCTTATTAAAGTTATATCCTTGAGTGAAGGGTTGAATTGAACTGAAAGTACTAGATCGTAAAATCCCCAATTCGTTCTTGAAGTTTCAATAATGGAGGATAGAGAAAATGAGGAAGATGAAGATGGTGAAGATGGGAGTTTGATTCGAGGATAATGATGGAGTAAAAATCCCTTTGGAAACCTTCCCACGGAAGCTCTCACCTCTCTCTAGCTTCTCTGTAGTGTATTGCTCGTGGATGGGTGAAATGAGCGAAGACCCGTTTTAAAATAAATGAAGTCGGTGCACACGCCCTGAAGGCCGGATTGGTCTACCCATTTTGGGGACCGGTCCATAGGCCACAATCCCCTTAAATCATAAAAGCCAGACCGATATGGAAAATGCCCAGACATGTTCGCGTATAAAGTTGCCTTGTGCAGGTTTTGAGCAGTTTTACAAATTTGCGCTCATTTTTCACCATCGAGGTGTGGGAATTGGACTTTGGAGTTAAACACAAAAGTTTTAGTTCATTAAAATACGTTTCTAACCACACAAATAGGGACTTATTCGGACTTCAGATGAAGAAGTTATAGATTTTAAAAGAAAGGAACATCGGTTTGCCGGTAAAGTGGAAACAATCGATTTAAGAACCGATTCTTACTCGGGACCACTCAAATCACTTTGTGGCCATACAAGGGAGTTATATGACTCTAATACAACATATAGGAAGTCTCCAAACCACCTCAACTATTTCGTAACAAATTTTCACTATCCGAAACTCGAATTGACCATACTATCGATTTAGAGTCGTGATTAGCATGGAATGAAGGTACGGGGAATTACATAATCTCATTCTTTAAATTGTGTATTTTTGGGCTATGCATCTAATCATAAATGTTATCTCTACTATCTTCATCCTACATGAAAAATGTATTTGACCAAGGATGTTGTGTTTTATGAAGGAGATATGTAATTTCACAATACTGAACTTCAGGGGGAGCACTATAGTGAAGTTCAAGCTCTTGATTATGGTAATGGCAACGAAATAATTCAGGTCAAGGTCTTACCACCAAATTCGAGCTCACTGCTGAGTCCACCATCAGATTCAAGCTTGTTGTCATCACCGGCTTCGACTAATTCACAACTAACTTTAATCTCACTGCCGGGTTTGCCGTCAAACTCAAGCTCATTGACTTCAAGCTCACCATTGGCATTGGTTGATACAAATAAACCAATCGCCACCTTCGAACACATTTGAATATTGGTAACTTCTCCTGAACCTCCTATAAAACAACTCCCTAACCAAATCAATATAGGCGAGCATAAATTGACATATGGATATGATTTTACTAGTAAGGCCAAATACCGCATGAGTAACTATGTGTCTTACGATAGTTGTCTGAATTGAATAAATCATTTATAAATCAATTATCCTTTGTATCTATTTCTAATAGTGTGTAGAAAGCCTTAACTTATCCAAATAAAAATTAGTAATGGACGAGGATATGAAATACTTAAAGAATAATAGTACATGTGATATAGTTGAATTGCTAGCAACGAAGAATTGTCTTGGTTGCAAATAGGTATACATAGTGAAATATAAGGCAGACGGAACAATTGAAAGATTTAAAGCAAGACTACTCGCGAAAGGCTACACCAGACACATGGGAATGCTTTATTTGTTGCCTTACACGTGGACTTGTAATTAAAGATGGGCTTGGCCCATTTTATGATATAAAAAGAAGGCAACACGTGGATTTTTTTATTTTTTTTAAAGAAAAAGAACTTTGACTTTTCAAAGTTACATTTCTATTTATTTATTTATTTATTTTAATTAATTAATTAATTTATTTATTTTATTTTATTTTGCCATATTAAATTCGTTTAGGTACTAATTCGACTCAAATTTTAAATATAACTTTATGAAATATATTAGACATAAAAAAAAAGTTCCATTAATGATTTGTATTAACGAGACTTTTCAAATTTTGGCAAAACTTAGTAAAAATACTTAAAAATAGATTTGATTCAAAAGACTTTTAATTTGAATTTTAAACTCAACCACCACCTATATTTTGAATCAAATTATATAAACAACTTACTTTAGGTTCATAATTATATGCGATGTATTCGGCAAGTTCGACGAACTTCCGTTTACATTGTATCTTCAAATCTTTAATTCGACTCAAACCTAACACCATGGTAATTGTGGAAAAAAGAGTAAGAAATTGAAATGAAATGTGAAGAAGAATGCAAGCTAGAGAGAGAAAGAAACAAAAGGTGTGAGAAATGCAATAAAAAAACTCGATATATAAAGGGCTGAACCATCTGTCTGTCAAACAAACCCTTTTTCCACTGTTTGTACGCAAGACAAACCCTTTTACACTGTCTGTCCACAAAACCCTATTCATCCTACCTTTACCAGTAAGAATGTCATTTATGATTAATTTATCTCAACATGAAAATTTGGGGTCTGGCCTACTCCAATTCTTAAACCGAAAAACACAAGAACACACGCACAGTGATGCCAATAGTAGAGATTTTAAACAAAAACCTCCACGGGCACATGAAATGAATTCTAACACTGAGAATTGGCAGAAGAGAACAAATTGGGTACAAGAAAAAATTAAAAGAGTAGAAAAGAGGACAAATCCCACATCACTCGAATGCAAAAAATATCGAAAACAGAAAGAAAATAGATAGCGGCAAGAGCCACATCGAGAGTGACAGTTAGGTCAAAAGGCTCAGGGCTACGTCTCGGGGGAGAAAGGTTGCAGACCATGCAAAAAGAAAAAATCAGGCATAAAAAAATGGCCTCAATGTATAGATAGGAGATATAAGGGCATAAAAAAACAAAAAAAACAAAAAAGAACTAGTGCAAATAATGTACGAGGTCTACAAATCAAGGAAAAGTAACCCCAAATTTGTTCTAAAAGAAAAATTCTTCAAAAATGCATAAATTTGCCAGATAAAAGGAGTCCATTCTCCAACAGATCCCTAATATACCCACAAATAACCTCCCAAACAAAAACAATGCACCCAGCAGATAAATAGCAAATAGTTGACAGAACCGTCCTAACGAGTGGGAGTACATCAACTTAACACCGAATTTGAATTGTTCACAGAACCATCCCAGCCAATGGGAGTACATCAGTTCAACTCTGAAGCTGAATTGTTAACAGAATCGTCACTGCCAGTGGGAGTACATCAGCTTAACAATAGCGAACTGTTGACAGAACCATCCCAATTAATGGGAGTACATCAGCTCAACCTCGAATCTGAATTGTTAACAAATCTATCCCTACCAGTGGAACTAGATTAGTTTAACAAGAGTGAATCGTTGATAGAACTGTTCCATCTAGTGGGAGTACATCAACTCAACACCGAATCTGAATTGTTAACAGAAACATCCTTGCCACTATTAGTACATTAGCTTAACAATAGCAAATCGTTGACATGACAGCTAATGGGAGTACATCAGCTCAACCCCGAATCTAAATTGTTAACAGAACTATCTTTGCCAATGGGAGTACATCAGTTTAACAATAGTAAATCATTAATAAAATCATCATAATTAGTGGGAGTATATTAGCTCAACACCGAATCCAAATTGTTAACATAACCGTCCCTACCAGTGGGAGTACATTAGCTTAACAATTGTAAACAGTTGACAGAATCGTCTTAATCCAGTAGGAATACATCAGCTCAACATTGAATCGAATTATTAACAAAGTCATCTCTACCTGTGGGAGTATATCAGCTTCATAATAAAAAAATTGTTAGCACATCACAGTAAAGCACAAAACGTGTCCCGAACAGTGCCAAAGTCAAAAATCCATCTTTAGCAGATATAACAGCACAACATGGCATTATTTGCATTGTATTATTTTTTAAACATCATATATAAGTCATGCGAGCACCGCAAAATGATGCGCTCTCGTTATCGTTCTAATTTCATTGTTTCAGGAAGAACTTAGGCCGAGAAGGTCTGTAAATACCTCATTTTGCGACCCTCACAAGAACCCAATTTATTAGCAAATAAGCACACATGTATGCGCGATCATTTATACACACATGTATCCTTTGCACATGTGATACAGATTAAAAGGAGGCAAAAAGGACACCCAAACAAAAAGTTACAAGAATAACCGAAAGCTATCGGGAACCGAAAATTGTCAATCTTGTGAAAACTTGAAAAATGAGACTTCTTGATTTCTGATCATCCAAGGAAAAAGAATGGAGAGGGGGAGATCCGGCCACCTCCACCTCCACCACCACCACCACCACTAACCTTCTTCATCCCATCACTATATATCACTATATTCTTCATCCCATCACCACCACCGGTCCCCTTCCCTCCCATCGTACCCCCACCATCACCGCCACACCCTTCATCCTATCACCACCATCCCTTTCATCCGGCCTCCATTAGCACCACCACCACCACCACCTCCTCCCGACACACATATATCTTAATCTAATCTACCATACACCAAAATGATTGTTTGATTCACGATAAAACCCAAACCCCCAATTATCTCTTTAAAAAAATTTATGTATATATATGTTGAATTTGATGGTGGGTTTGGGTATGTGGGGCATTGCCCCAATCAAACATCTTCGTCGATCTCCTCCACCCACTGCCATCTTCATCATCTTTAGCGATGCTGAGCAATCCGTCCTCCCCAACCCACCATTCTTGATTTTTGCCCCAATCAAAAATTTATGTATATATATAAATATTTGTTTGAACTTAATGAAATGTTTATTTGGAGGCTCAGAATGAGGAGAGGTTTAGGGAGGTGAGGGATTGGGTCTATGTGGCGGGGAGGAGGTGGTGGTGTGGTGGAGGTGGCCGGGTCTCTCTCTTTAGTCTTTTTCCTTTCTTTTTATTTTTTTAATTTTTCTTTCATAATATTTTTTAAATCTAACTATTTTTTTTTAAAATATCTAACTAAAATGACAATTGTGCCCTTGATTTTGTCCAACTTAATGCCCAAATTGGACAATAGGGCCAATTTGAAACCCGATCAATAGTTTAAGTATTTAAATAAGGCAAAATTTTGTTTAAGGGCCAAGTGGGATAATACCAATAATTCAGGAGCTGTTAGGGTAGTTTACTCTGTAAATTAATTAACTTTGAAAAATAAAAACTATTAATAAATTAAAATAAGAACAAAAGGAGTATAAATTTCAAGCCCAAACCACTGTTTTACAGATATAGAATCATATATTACAAATTTCCAACTAGTGGATACTATACTCCACTTATAAGAAACAATAAAAAGGAAAAGAACACAAAATTAACTATTGCCCGGCTTTAGCAAAGCCAGACCTCACTCCAGACGTCAATCTTGACGTGTCGGATCTTGTTTCGGATGACAACCATGATGTGCCGGACCTCACCCCAGACAACTACGTGCCGAACAACAAACTATCATGCTGGATCTCTATCATTTTAGTCACATTTTCAAGAGCTTTCCAAACTCAAGTTGGTCACTTACAATATTTAGTTTGAGGGAATGTTAACATGTAGCTATATAGTAGAATATCTAAATATTTAGAGATATCTTATAAATTATCCTTGTTATCTTCTTTATTTATCTCTTTTATTGTAACCCTTTATATAGGGCTCTAATCAATTCAATTAGGCTAAATAATCAAAAAGTACAACCAACTTTACACTTTTTTACAAAATGGATAAGATTCATTTTTTTTTCTGACAATTTGTATATCAAAATTTTAATTTGTTTTCATTTTGGTCACACATTTTTATTTTTGATGGATAACTATTGGTGACTTTGTGACCAAAATGAAAACAAATTAAAAGTTTGATGTCAAAATTATCAGAGAAAAAGTATGTTACCCATTTTGTAAAAAATTATAAAGTTCGTTGTACTTTTTGATCATTTACCCATTCAATTGTAAAAATTATATTTTCCTCTATTTTTAACAATAACAAATATGAGTTCTTTCAGTGGAAAACTAAAAATGGAAAAAATATTGCCCCTTCAACTTTTCTCTCAACAATAATTCTATATCTCAGTGTTTTAAATTCTTTATAACAAAATAAAAAAAATATATAATAACAAAATGTTAACTAATTGTAAATAAATTAAATAAGCCACGGCGTAGGCTTGTGTTATATGAATGAAATAAGAAATATTCAAATTTAAAGGTTTTGAAATGATAAATTTAGAAGTGATAAAAAATATGGAAATTTTTTTTTCCCAACAATTCTTATATTTTATCTTTACCAAATACATTATTATAATTGTACTTTAATTATATTTTGTTAAAATATAACTCCTTTAACGTACACTTACCCAAAATGCATACATTTTGACCATCATTATACGAATATAAAACATGTAGTCCAAACTTAATTTTGCACTATTGCATAAGAAAATATAATTTAAAAATATACTACAAAGTTAACTTTGCACTCTTTTTGGAGTTTGGTCAAATATAGGCCTTTAATTTACAAAATATTGTTACTTGGTTTATTTGTAAAAAACTTTTTTATATAAGCCCTATTTTCCAATATCGCCTTTTAATTATATATATATATATATATATTATATAATCTGATTAGTTTGAACAACTCCCAATTATGTATGAGCAAAGGATCAAAGAGAGTGATTTGATTTGAATAACAGAAAAAAAGTCAAGCCTCTAATTGGTGATGATGTGTTGATCAACCACATATTCATGAGACTACCAGTCAAGTCTTATTGGTTTTTGGGCCTGTTGGTTTAGCCCAACAGGGACACTCATAGTGGGTCTTAGGGTTTCAAAGCCCTTTAAGCCTAATGATATATATTTAGGTCTTTAGACCTAAATAATAATACACAGCACAACATAATTAGAGGCGGCCGTCATCTCTTCTCAAGCACATCCTAGGGTTGTTTGTAGAGAGTACTTGAAACTGTGGGCACAGTGCTAGTCATTCGTGTAACACTACACAACGCAAGTATCGTAAGGCCAATCGCATAAGATCCAAATCAATCCGCTGCGTATACAGGTATGGGATACTTGTATTATTTTTTCTAACATTGGTATCAAAGCGAGATTATTGGTCTTCATACATAAATCACACATTTGTATATACTGATATGCTGTGTATAAATAGATTTGTTATTTTTGTATGCATAAATCTGGTTTTTGCTTGAATAGATCTACATATGTATATATGTATATTATGTTCTTTGATTTCATAGTACACGTGTATATTCTCTTCTCGGTATTTTTCCATATGACGGCGCTGGTGTTAGTACGAAAAAAAAGGGAAAGAAAGAGAATACATACTATGGCCGCTGTTTTTGTTTAGGGGCACGGTTTTTCAAATGCAAAAAAAGGGGGAGGGGGGCCCACTGCATATTATAATGATACATAGATTAACTTTAAAAGAAAAACAAAAGATTTTTTTTTGTTCATTGATGTTTTTGCCATGCTAAGCCCAGAAAGTGGGATTTTTTTTCGTCGTGTGTGGCAAGTTTCTAAAGGCAGAGAGTATATATGATTTTTTTTCTCTCCTTTTTCTCCCCTATCCACACATAACGATAGCTGGCTTTCGTAATCCCTATCATGGGTGTTTTTTTTTCTAGTCATTTTTGATTAAAAAAAAATTAATTTTTTGGGTTATTGTAGTACCATGCATTTTTTTTTGATATAATTCACTGTTATATATCATTGTATTGCATGTTTTTTACCTGTTTTATATATAGTGGGAGTGTAGTGGTAGCTTAAAGCTCCTATAAAATTTTGCGCGTAATTTAAATTTAAATTTAAATTTAATAATATCACATGGTGGGGGAGATGATTTTGAGCGTAGCGATCTTTTGATCTCGTGTCATGTGTGAACATTTAAATTTTATTTAAGATTTGTACTGCAAAATATTATGTGTGTTGTGCTGATAATAATATCCTTATTAAATATCCTTATTTTTGCGCATATTAGATGACTTCTAAAAGCATTGTTGCCGACTTGAACAAAGGAGAGAAATTGGATGGTGACAATTATGATATTTGGTACTGTAAGATCCAATATCTCCTTGATGAATGAGAGGTTTTGGAAACCTTGATCCAGTCCTTGACTCCACCACCGAAGGATGGCAATGGTGCCCAACCATGGTTCAAAGTATTAGCCGAAACCGATCCGAGATGACCGATACCGAGTTAGAATAGGGGGTGCCGAACTGCTATTATGACCCGATACGATTAAAATCGCAGTATTTCAAAATATCATCAATATTTTACCGAAATCACGCTGAGTTGCCGATATTTCACTGATATTGAATAATTGAATAAAGTGACTAAAGTTCGAAAAAAAAAGGTTACTACTCCATGTTTGACTTTAGAGACTTGAAGTATAAATTAGTATTTATTGAAAAAAAAAATGTTGATATTGTTCCAAGATAATTTGTTAATCTTTATTTAATTAAATTGACAACTATTAAAAAAATGTCAATTTGTTCAATTGTTCCAAAGTAATTTATTAATTTTTACTTAATTAAATATGCTTAATGACCTTAATCCTAAAAAAGAGAAGATGATAAGAAGGAAGAAAAGAAAGAAGAAAAATAAACGGAGAAGGAAAAAATAAAACAAAAAGAAAGAAAATAAAAAAAGCAAAAGAATGAAGAAAAGACACCAAAAGCCTGACATGGCTTGTTGGAAAACTCAATAATATTCTTGTCTATATTACTAGCAAACAACTGATGAAAAGAAAGACCAATGGAGTAGGGGTTGAAAAACAAAAGGGAATAAGGTCACGAGATTTCTACAATTATTTATAACTTCATATTCTTAAAGACAACCGTGTCTTTCTTTCCTTCCTTTTGCATATGCTCTGCCTCCAGGTATGTCTTTCTTTCCTTCTTTTTCTTTTTTTTTTGTTCTATACAACATATACAAATTTAAATACAATATATATATATATATAGATGATGGTAGATACCTTCTAATTTTACACATTTTTGTTGTGTTTAAGGATAATGATTCATCAAATATTGTTATATTAAATATATATATGATGATTAATATGAAAAAAACACTTTATGTACTTGCTAATTTTTTTTCCAATGTAAGTGCTCTTTATATTAATATGATAAAATACTTTATGATTAATATATAGATATTTATTTATATATAGATATTAAAATATTTAAAAGATCATATGTCATATTAAGAATTAGGTTGGATTTAGAATCATAGGAATGAAATTAAAAAAAAAATAGTAATAATAAATTGCTTGTTCTTTAGTAGAATGGCTCCAAAAACTAATTTAGGTTGTAAACATGGGAAATAACTTGTTAAATGGGATAAATGAAAAGTGGTGTGCAATTAATATCAAAAAATTATTTTTAGTGGTATCACTATATTCAAGGAACATATAGCATAGCATGTATACCAAGGAATGTTCTTGCTAATTTTTATGTTCTTGCTCTTTTTTTTTCAATGTAAGTGCTCTTTATATTAATATGATAAAACACTTTATGATTAATATATAGATATTAAAATATTTAAAAAGTCATACCTCATATTAAGAATTAGGTTGGATTTAGAATCATAGGAATGAAATTAAAAAAAAAATAGTAATAATAAATTGCTTGTTCTTTTGTAAAATGGCTTCAAAAATTGATTTAGGTTGTAAACATGGGAAAGAACTTGTTAAAGGGGATAAATAAAAAGTCGTGTGCAATTAATATCAAAAAATTATTTCTAATGGTATCACCATATTCAAGGAACATATAGCATGTATACCAAGGAATGTTCTTGCTAATTTTTTTTTCAATGTAAGTACTCTTTATATTAATATGATAAAATAATTTATGATTAATATATAGATATTTATTTATATATAGTTATTAAAATATTTCAAAGGTCATACGTCATATTAAGAATTATGTTAGATTTAAAATCATAAGAATGAAATAAAAAAATAGTTTTAATAAATATTTTGTTTGGTGTTTTTTTTTTTTTTTTTTTTTTTTTGTAGAATGGCTCCAAAAACTGATTTAGTTTGGAAACATGGGAAAGAACTTGTTAAAGGGGATAAAAGAAAAGTGGTGTGCAATTACTGTCAGAAAATTATTTCTGGTGGTATCACTAGATTCAAGGAACCTATAGCATGTATACCAGGGAATGTTGAAGCATGTCCTTGTGCACCTGAAGAAGTAACAAGTATGATGAGAGAGCTTCTAACCAAAGGTTTAAAACAAAGAGCTTTAGAAAAAAGGAAAAAAAAAAACTAAGAGCTAATTTGCGTGGTGAAGATTTTTATAATATAAATTCCAGTGGAGATGATGATAATGAGGAAGATATAGAAAGAATGAATTATCTTGAAAGATCACATCTAAAAAAAGTAATGAAAGAAAGTAGGCAGATGGCACACTTAGCAGAAGAGGAACGGAGACATTCTGTTTCAGGATCACGACCATCTATTTTCGGGACTAAGCGGCCACAAATGTCAAAAGCTTGGTCAGTTAAGGAAGGATTCAATATGCCATCAACTAGAATTGATTCCCAAATGTTCAGGCCTAAAAAAGCTTATCAGAAAACGCTGAAGGGAATGTTCTTCGCTGATGGCGTAAAGAAAGTAAGAAAGGCAATAAGCAAATTTTTTCACTTCAATGTAGCTGATAGTGAACCTTATTATCAAACAATGATTGATACAATTGCTGAGGTTGGCCCAGGGATTAAAGGTCCTTCCGGTTATCAAATTGGTGGTGTATACTTAGATGAGGAGGTACATGAGACTAAGGCTTATATCAACACTCTTAAGGCAAAATGGCCAGAATATGGTTGCACTATTATGTGTGATGGGTGGAGTTCAAGAACAAATAAGCCAATCATTAACTTCATGATTTATTCAGACCGGAACATGATATACCACACCTCAGTAGGCACAACAATTAAAATCAAGAATGCAAATTATATCTTTTCACTTATGGATAAAGTGGTGGAAGAAGTTGGGGAGAGTAATGTCGTATAAGTCATAACTGACAACGAGCCTAACTTTAAAGCATCTGGAAAATTGTTAATAGATAAGAGAAAGCATTTATTTTGGTCCCCCTGTGCTTCTCATTGTTTAGATTTAATGCTTGAAGACATAGGCAACATGAAGTCCATTAAATCTACATTGAATGAAGCCAAGACGATCACGTCTTTCATTTATAATAGTCAAAAAGTTGTGAATCTAATGAAGCAGTATACCAATGATAGAGAGTTGTTAAGACCGGGCATTACAAGATTTGCAACTGAATATATTGCCCTTGAAAGTCTTATACGACATCAAATTGAATTAAAGCGAATGTGCACAACAATTGAATGGGTTGAATTCAATCGAGAAAAGAATCGAAGGGGAGTATCATCAAAGGTCGCTGATTTAATTTTAAATGATCGATTTTGGCAACGAGCGGCTGAAGTTATGTTGGTTATGGAACCATTGGTGCTGCTTTTAAAGGTGGTTGATCAAGATAAAAAGCCTACACTTTCTGTTATATACCAAGGAATGGCTATGATTAAACTTCGCATAAAAGATAACATTAGCAATTGGAAAAAGTACTGGAATTTAATTGAAGATAGATGGGATCGTCAATTACATGCACACTTACATGTAACAGGTACTTCCATTTTTAAGTTTAAATGCTTTTCTATGTTTAATAAAATTTATAATTACTAACATATACTTATTTTATCTTATCGCATCATATTTTTTGAATCCAATGTTTCAATATGAAGGCAACATTTCAAGTGACGAAGAAGTAAGAACAGGAATAAAAGAGGCTATCAAAAGATTGGAACCTGACTTAGAAAAACAAGTGCAAGCAATGAATGAGATCAGACAATTTGTTAATCATAATGGAGAGTTTGGATCTGTTCTTACAAAAAAAGCAGTGAAAAGTTCTCTTCCCGTTATTACTATCTAAATTATCTTTTTAAATTAAACATAATATTATAAGCATATGCAATGTGATAATAGTAATACTAATATATATATTTTTTACTTATACTTATTTTTATGTAGCTGAGTGGTGGTATAACTATGGTGAATCGGCTCCTAACCTCAGGCGCATTGCCATAAGAATCCTAAGTCAAACATGTTCATCTTCTAATTGTGAAAAAAATTGGAGCACGTGGTCAATAATCCATGCAAAACTTCGCAATCGATTAGCAATGAAAAAGTTGCATAAACTAGTGTATGTGCACTATAATATGCGCCTTAAAGTTAGAAATTTGATGTACATGAGTGATCCAGACGATTATTATAACCTAGTCGACCTAAAAAATATATTTGATGATGGTGATATATTGGATGAGTGGGTAAGGGAGAATAAGGTAAAGATTTTAGAATCCGTTGATTTAGCATGGTTGGATGAGGGTATTCAAAAGAGCAAAGAAGAGATGGAGGGTGGTCTCCGTCGTAAGCAACCGCAAAAACTTACCGTTTTCTCAAGTGATGACGACGATGACGACGGAGGGGATGATGATGATGATGCTAATAATGATGGTAGAGGTGGGCTAGGTAGTGGTGCTATACGAGGTACTAATAGTGGTAGTAGAGGTGGTGCTTACAATCATGATACTGATAACCAACAAGATGGTGGTATGAAATGGCGTGGAGATGATAATTATTATGCCACACAAGACACAGATCACGGATATCGACCTGGAATAAGTGAGCAGCGTAGGCATCTAGTAGATTTAACTAGGTTCCCTAGTTATGATGAGTATTCTAGTGTCTATGATTCTCATTCACAAATGGTATTGGCGCATTGATGATCAACTACAAAGCTTGAACTTAGGCCAACACTATTACGGTAGACATGGATATGACTATGATTATGATAGTTGTAGACATAGCATATCCGGAGGTGGAATATCTAGTTATGGTTTTGGCACTGGTTATGGAGGTTCTGCACAAGATTTGCTAGTAATGGGGGATCAAATAATAGTATTGCTGCTCGTGGTGGTTGTTATGGAAGTGGTCGTGGAACGTATCATGATGGATTTTCAAGTAGCAACGATTATCGAGGATTTGGGTACTATCATCACGATGGTCAACCAAATTTTCCTGATTATGGGTCATCTAGCTATTCATCTCATCCCTATGGGTCATCTAGCCATTCATCTCATCCTTATCTCACAAGTGCTAATTCCCAACCTCCTTTATTTCCTCATTCCTCATCACTGGAGTTCTTGAGTAATAATGATAATGATAATTTATATCATTATACTAGGCCTAATTGAACTTATATTTAAGATATTTGTACTTTATAAGATTGTATGGTTATATATTTATTGAATTACAATGTAATATTATATTATCAAGTGTGACAGATGATGGTATTTTGATCTAAGATACGTAATTTGTATTAGATAATGTTAGTATGCTTATCTAATTGATCAATCTTATTAATCTTATAGTTTAAATTTTTTTCATATTATTTTTGTTATTTTTTGGGCTTTTTAAAAAATAAATCGGTCCATATCGCCGAAACCAAAATCGATACCAATATTCGAGTTAAAAATTGAGTGCCCGACTTAACCACCGAAACCGCAACTTTGAACCATGCATGGGATCCAATATTTGGAAACATTGCACTAGTGGCAAAATTTAATATTGTGCGTGTCTTGCTCTTTTTAATGGTAAATCTGGATTGGCCACTACAATAATTTGATGTGAAGAATGCATTCTTGCACAGGGATTTAGAAGATGAGGTATACATGGAGCTCCCACTAGGGTACAATGTTCCGGTGGAGCATAGAAACAAAGTAAGTAAATTGAAAAAGTCTTTGTATGGCTTAAAAAAATCTTTAAAAGCTTGGTTTAGGAGATTTACTAGATTAGTGAGAAAGTTCGGTTATAAGCAGAGCAATTTCAATCATATATTAAAGTGACATGGGAAGATCAACACTCAAATGTTTATGTTGATGACATAGTGGTTACCAGGAATGACCCATATAAATGAGAAGCACAGAAGAAATACTTATTTTGGGACTTTGAGATGAAAGATCTTGGCAAACCAAAGTATTTTCTAGGAACTGAGTTGTCCAAATCTTCAAAGGCAATCTTCATATCTTATAGAAAGTATGTTTCAGATTTACTAAGTGAGATTGGAATGTCTGCCGGTTAGCCATCAGATATACCATGGAAGAAGGTTTGAAGTTGGAAATTGAAGCTGATAAAGTGCCAGTTGATAAAGGGCATTATTAGATATTGGTGGAAAGATTAATGTACTTAGCGCATACCAGACTCGATATTTCCTATACATTGAGTCCAACTGGTCAATTCATGCATAATCATGGAGAGAAATATATGTTGGCCGTTATGAAGATTATTAGTTACTTGAAAGCAACTCCTGGAAAAGGATTTTGTTTATAAAGAACAATGATTTTTTGAAAGTTGAAGGGTAAATTGATACTTATTAGGTTAAAAATGTATGTGACAGATGGACTACATCAGGATATTTGACATTTGTTGGTGGAAATCACGTCACATAGAGAAGTAAGAAACAAAATATTGTTTCTCGATCAATTAAGCACTGAAGTAGAATATTGGGGAATGGTAGTTGGAGTCCAGGAAGTATTATGGTTAAAGCTACTATTGACTGATCAAGGCTATCCGCCGAGAGAACATATTATGTTATATTGTAATAACAAGGCAGCGTGATATATTGCTTAAAACCTAGTAGTACAACATGAGCCATAGATAAGGATCGAGCTCGCTCGCCTCATCGATACTAGTGGCCAAGTATGAATCCGCAACGGCATGTTAGGTGAATACTGAAGTATTACCCGCTCTCCCAAGTAGAAAACCATCCCGTACTCGTGGAAGAACAACCGCCGCGATCGTGTCACTACCAACGCGTTTGCATAACCCCACTGCTGCGTCACAAACGTGGGCCAAGACTCCAAGTCACATATACATGATTCAATCATAACCATCATTTATATTTATAAGTTAAACAACTAACATAATTGGATAAATTAAGATATATACCTGCTCCTTAAGTAATCATGTAACATCACCCGCGCTTAAATCAGCGGTGATGTATCGATAATGACCCATCGTGTTCTGCTATGATAATGGCAGAATAATTTCCATTGTAGATTATTGCACCCAAAAAGTATTTTTTTCATGTCTTTCTCCCATCAAAAGGCTTCATTTTGAATGCCAATCACACTAAGATTTTGAAATTCGAATTTTGAACCTCTATGATAGGTTCAACACATGTTACTTGTCCATTTTGTCGTTTTTGACCTTTTATCGGTTTAAAATTCATTTGTAGATCATTACGCCCATAAAGTGTTTTTTTCGCGTCTTTCTCCCGTCAAAAGGCTTCATTTTGAGTGAAAATCACTCTAAGATTTTAAAATTCAAATTATGAATGTCTGTGATGGGTTAAACACGCGCTACTTGTGCACTTTGTCCTTTTTGACCTTTTATCGGTGTAGAATTCCATTGTAGATCATTACGCCCATAAAGTATTTTCTTTGCTTCTTTCTCCCATTAAAAGGCTTCATTTTGAATGCCAATCATACTAAGCTTTTGAAATTCGAATTTTGAACCTTTATGATAGGTTCAACACACATTACTTGTCCACTTTGTAGTTTTTGACCTTTTAAATTTTTTGAATTCCGTTGTAGATCATTACGCCCATAAAGTATTTTTTTCTCGTCTTTCTCCCATCAAAAGGCTTCATTTTGAATGACAATCACTCTAAGATTTTTCAATTCGAATTCTAAACGTCTGTGATGGGTAAAACACGCGCTAATTGTGCACTGTGTCGTTTTTTACCTTTTATCCGTTTAGAATTCCGTTGTAGATCATTACGCCCATAAAGTGTTTTTTTCGTGTTTTTCTCCCATCAAAAGGCTTCATTTTGAAAGAAAAACACACTAAGATTTTGAAATTCGAATTCTGATCCTCTATGATGAACCACACGCGCTACTTGTCCACTTTGTCATTTTTGACCTTTTAATGGTTTAGAATTCCGTTGTAGATCGTTACGCCCATAAAATGTTTTTTTTTCGTGTCTTTCTCCCTTCAAAAGGCTTCATTTTGAATGACAATCACACTAAGATTTTGAAATTAGAATTTTGATCCTCTATGATGAACCACACGCGCTACTTATCTACTTTGTCGTTTTTGATCATTTATCGGTTTAGAATTCCGCTGTAGATCATTACGCCCATAAAGTATTTTTTCGCTTCTTTCTCCCATCAAAAGGCTTCATTTTAAATGCCAATCACAGTAAGATTTTGAAATTTGAATTTTGGACCTATATGATAGGTTCAACACACGTTACTTGTCCACTTTGTCGTTTTTAACCTTTTAAATTTTTTGAATTCCGTCGTAGATTATTACGCCCATAAAGTATTTTTTCTGCGTCTTTCTCCTATCAAAAGGCTTCATTTTGAATGACAATCACTCTAAGATTTTTAAATTCGAATTCTGAATGTCTGTGATGGGTTAAACACGCACTAATTGTGCACTGTGTCGTTTTTGACCATTTATCGGTTGATAATTCCGTTGTAGATCATTACGCCCATACAGTGTTTTTTTTGCGTCTTTCTATCATCAAAAGGCTTCATTTTGAATGGTAATCACACTAAGATTTTGAAATTTGATTTATGATCCTCTCTGATGAACCACACGCGCTACTTGTTCACTTTGTCGTTTTTGACCTTTTATCGGTTTAGAATTCCGCTGTAGATCATTACGACCATAAAGTGTTTTTTTCGCGCCTTTCTCCCATCAAAAGGCTTCATTTTGAATGACAATCACTCTAAGATTTTAAAATTCAAATTGTGAACGTCTGTGATGGGTTAAACACACCCCAATTGTGCACTGTGTCGTTTTTGACCTTTTATCGGTTTAGAATTCCGTTGTAGATCATTATGCCCATAAAGTTTCGCGCCTTTCTCCTATCAAAAGGCTTCATTTTGAATGACAATCACACTAAGATTTTGAAATTCGAATTCTGATCCTTTATGATGAACTACACGCGCTACTTGTCCACTTTGTCGTTTTTGACCTTTTATCGGTTTAGAATTCCGTTGTAAATCATTACGCCCATAAAGTGTTTTTTTCGTGTCTTTCTCCCATCAAAACGCTTCATTTTGAATGGCAATCACTCTAAGATTTTAAAATTCGAATTCTGAACATCTATGATGGGTTAAACACGCCCCAACTATGCACTGTGTCATTTTTGACCTTTTATCGATTTAGAATTCCGTTGTAGATCATTATGCCCATAAAGTGTTTTTTTCGCGTCTTTCTCCCATCAAAAGGATTCATTTTGAATGACAAACACACTAAAATTTTTAAATTTGAATTATGATCCTCTATGATGAACCACATGCGCTACTTGTCCACTTTGTCGTTTTTGACCTTTTATCGGTTTAAAATTCCATTGTAGATCATTACGCCCATAAAGTATTTTTTTCGCATCTTTTTCCCATCAAAAGGCTTCATTTTGAATGGGAATCACACTAAGATTTTGAAATTTGAATTTTGAACCTCTATGATAGGTTCAACACACGTTACTTGTCCACTTTGTCGTTTTTGACCTTTTATCGGTTTAAAATTCTTTTCTTAAAGGATTTTTTTCACGTGTTTCTCCCAACTAAAGGCTTCATTTTGAATTACATTCATTCTACGATTTTGAAATTCGAATTTTAAACGTCCGTGATGGGGTTAAACACGCGCTAATGTGCACTTTGTCGCTTTTGACCTTTTATCGGTTTAGAATTCCGTTGTAGATCATTACGCCCATAAAGTATTTTTTTTGCTTCTTTCTCCCGTCAAAAGGCTTCATTTTGAATGCCAATCACAGAGATTTTGAAATTCTAATTTTGAACCTCTATGATAGGTTCAACACACGTTACTTGTCCACTTCGTCGTTTTTGACCTTTTAAATTTTTTAAATTTCGTTGTAGATCATTACGCCCATAAAGTAATTTTTCCGCGTCTTTCTCCCATCAAAAGGCTTCATTTTGAATGACAATCACTCTAAGATTTTTAAATTCAAATTCTGAACGTCTGTGATGGGTTAAACATGCGCTAATTGTGCACTGTGTCGTTTTTGACCATTTATCGGTTTAGAATTCCGTTGTAGATCATTACGCCCATAAAGTGTTTTTTTTTGCGTCATTCTCCCATCAAAAGGCTTCATTTTGAATGACAATCACACTAAGATTTTGAAATTCGATTTTTGATCCTTTATGATGGATCACACACACTACTTGTCCACTTTGTCATTTTTGACCTTTTATCGGTTTAGAATTCCGTTGTAGATCTTTACGCCCATAAAGTGTTATTTTCGCGTCTTTCTCCCATCAAAAGGCTTCATTTTGAATGACAATCATTCTAAGATTTTAAAATTTGAATTCTGATCCTCTATGATGAACCACACACGAGACTTATCCACTTTGTCGTTTTTGACCATTTATCAATTTAGAATTCCGTTGTAGATCATTGCGCCTATAAAGTGTTTTTTCGCGTCTTTCTCGCATCAAAAGGCTTCATTTTGAATGACAATCACTCAAAGATTTTAAAATTAGAATTCTGAACATCCGTGGTGGGTTCAATACGTGCTACTTGTGCACTTTGTCGTTTTTGACCTTTTATCGGTTTAGAATTCCATTGTAGATCACTACGCCCAAAAAGTATTTTTTTCGCGTCTTTCTCCCATCAAAAGGCTTCATTTTGAATGACAATCACTCTAAGATTTTAAAATTCAAATTCTGAACGTATGTGATGGGATTAACACGCGTTACTTGTGGACTTTGTCGTTTTGGACCTTTTAAATTTTGAGAATTCCGTTGTAGATGATTATGCCCATAAAGTATTTTTGTCGCGTCTTTCTCCCATCAAAAGGCTTGATTTTGAATGAAAATCACATTAAGATTTTCAAATTCGAATTCTTAACCGCTATGATGGGTTCAACACGCGCTACTTATGGACTTTGTCGTTTTTGACCTTTTATCGGTTTAGAATTATGTTGTAGATCATTACGCCCATAAAGTGTTTTTTTCACGTTTTTTACCCACCAAATGGCTTCATTTTGAATGATAATCACACTAAGATTTTAAAATTCGAATTCGGAACATCTGTGACATGTTAAACACGTGCTACTTGTGCACTTTGTCATTTTTAACCTTTTATCGGTGTAAAATTCCGTTGTAGATCATTACGCCCATAAAGTATTTTTTTCGCGTCTTTCTCCCATCAAAAGGCTTCATTTTGAATGCCAATCATGCTAAGATTTTGAAATTCGAATTTTGAATCTCTATGATAGGTTCAATACTCTAATATTTGTTTTATTATATATGATAATTGCATTATCTGCGTGATTCATAGTTCCACAAACAATAATATGTATTCGCCAAAAATTAGGGCTTGTGACAACCAAAAACATTTAAAATAACAACTAATAGATCGAGTATGAAGACATCTTTGATTTTAAAATAATATAACATTACCTATTCTATCTTGTTAGCCATTCCGAGCACCTCAAAATGGGGTGTTGCAGCTTTGATGCTTATTTCACGTATACTGTGTAATGCTTTGCGAAGATTACCTATTTATATCCTAACTAACCCTGAGCAATGGAGTAAGAAATTGACTGGTGATTGAAATATGTTTGCTGATGTGATTCCGTATCTGTTTATAATATAATTAGGAGCAAGATTTTAGGAGACGAGCTATTTGGTCGATTACTTTTGGTTAACTGTGTAATTATGATTTTAATATCCTAATCTTTTAATGTAAATATAGATACAATTTGAATATCGAGAGTTGAAAGTTTAATACTCTGTAAATATGAGGATAAAAGATACAAATTTGGAACCGTATCGGGTACAATGGTGGACCACATCTTCGGTGTGACACCTCGAATCCCATTAAGAGGATCAACCCTTCAGGACCCAATTAATCATGGGTGCCGTGCACCGATGGCAGGTAGATAAAACAATTATCTCTAAATACATGAAATACTAAGTAGCAACTCAAGATAAAAATGACAAGATTAAGATTTATAACATAAACTTTCTCATACAAACTAAGCCCTACACAGGAAAACAAAGCCTCCAACGAGGTCTCACATACTAAGTTTAGAATCTCCTTATAATAATAAGTCTAAAGAAAAATATGCAACACACATAACATTCACAAAGTTTAAAAGCATTGGTCCTTCAATCATGAAGGGCCCTCGAGTCGGTAATGGCATAGAGGCAACCAAAGATGTGGTGTCCTTTCCTTTCCCTTTCCCAGAAGACCGTGTGGAGGTACTTGTGTAGGAAAACAATAGGGGTGAGTCAAACGGACTAAGTGGGAATCATATATAATAAATTTATGATGAATATAATATATAAAATCTTTTAAGTAACTACATGAGACTAGCTCATGGCGCAGTTATATATATATATATCATTTCATAGACTCCAAGCCGCAACGATGGTAATTGTCACACTATCCAAGCGTACACTAGGTCTGTGTTTCGTAACCTTTCACCCACGCAGCTATAGAGCCTCGCGATCATTTTTGTGCACGGTTTTGGGTCTTGCAACCAGGAGACGTTGTCCCAACTTCTGAGCCATTTGAATGAGACTTTACCTGGGACCATTTAAGGACTAGTGCCAATGTGTGTAACATCCGTTCCTTCATTCCACACGTATCAAAGTCCTTAGCAGAAATTTAGTCAAATTCGAGCCTCGAGAGATGAAATTGTGTTCCGAAGGGGTCGGCATGACTCAAAGGATTTTAATTAGTTATATTAGTGTATTTAAGTGTATTAGAATGACCACAAGTCATTTCGGATGGATCGAGTAAAAAATCGGTTCCTAACTCGCAAATTTGATTCTACGCGATTAAGGATTTTTAGTCAATTTTGGAACATTGTAACTCCCTCATCTGAACACCAAATAAGGCCCTATTGGTGCCATTAGAAAGGTATTTCAATGTTCTACAATTTTCTTGTTTTGGCCGAGACCCAATTCCAGCTCCTTGATGCCTGAAAATAAAGCCATGTAGTCGACTACATGAGAAAAATGTAGTCGGCTACATCGACCTGGCGATTTTTTATATATTTCTTCTTCTCTTTTCTTCCTCATTTGACACATTCATTTGGAGAGCTTTTGAGAGAGATGTAAGGTGGCAAATTTGGGAGATTTTAAGGGATCATTTGAGGGTGCATCTTCCACACAAGATTCTCATCAACATCATCATCTCTATCCTCCTCTTCATCCTCTTTAACATCAAGCTACACCATATCTAGGTTGAAGAGAATTTAGGGGTTTTCGCATCTACGTGTTTCCGACTCGATTTCTCTCCGAGTCTTCTAGGGATTGATCCTCCTAAGGTGGGAACAATAGTATTTAAACTTCTTTTTCAACTTATTATATCTATTTTACACCAAATCAAACAAAACCTAGGGTTTCTACTAAAACTTGTATGTGCATGGGGCTTGGGTCAATTTCTTTGGATAACTTTGATAGATTTGCATCATATATGACATCAATCACGATTTTTAACAAAAAGCCCTATTTGGAAATGATTTATAAGAAAGTTTGGTATATGACCTTTAAGTACGCATACGATTATATATGCTAAGCTTTGATACACTTATGTATGATGTCATATATGGGATTTAGAGTATATTTTGGACAAAGTTACATATATTGGTGGTATTGTTGTTGTGTTTAAGTTGTGAGCTATATTTATGAGATTTTCTACTTACCTAGCCAGTCTGTAAGTATGCTAGTCAAATACAGAAATATGTTTTGAATAAATGAAGTCTTTAAATCTAAAAGGGAGGCTATTTGAGAACTCATATACATTGTTCGATTGTATTAGACTTGGCTTGGGGAAAATTGATGAAAACATATGAAACCTCCCAAACTGATGATTTTCTGGTTTCTCTTAATAATTGACGGACTTGGCGAATCTTGTTTAAGCTTAACAAAAATACCACTATAGATCCTAAGGCATATTTGCATACACACTTTTTATACATTTTGTTGAGATTGTATTTGGATATTCCCAACTATATTATATACTTTGATGAGATGACTATTGTGATTTCATATCAGTTAGCCACACCGTTCATAACAGATAGAGATTCGGTTAATACCTATAGCGTATAGCCTTGTTGGCTACGTGAGATTATTATATTGCCTTGGGGAATTTTCCATCTGTGTGGACCTGGTAGGTGGTCCCTTCCTTAGGGGCAGAAGAAACCGAGTTCGCCAGATATCTCTGTGCACAGTAGATTTAAAATCCTAGATGTGACGTGTGTATATGATATGACATGATGATAGATCTGGTCGCGGTGTTGTGGCATCTTTTATATAGATTCGGCCTATAGATTATTACTGTTTCATAACTAAAACTTTATAAAGATATAAATGTATCTTGGAGATACATGTTTTTACATGATATACATAAAAGCCTGATAAACCTATGTTCTATCTATGTTATTGCGATTTGGGGACTGGGATAGCATCTATATGCATTTCACGAAATGTTTTCATTGCATTGGCTGCTTCAAAAATGTAGTACATATATATTTATACTTGTACATATGTAAAAAGGAATGTATTTTACCCAGAGGAGATTTATTATAGAGATGCAGCATATAAACTAACTTTACTTTCATTATATTGCATTGCATGGCATGCATAGCTTTCGAAACTATTTTCTTATTCAAACCTTTATAGTTCCCACTGAGCCCGTTTGGCTCACTCCCATTTTCCAAACAATTTTGCAGGTGTTTCTCGGGGGCGGTATGCTTACGGATCCTAGTTAACTTTGATGGCCGGTTGCCAAAATCGTTAGGAAACGACTTTTATTATATACTTTAAAGTGTTATCTTATTATTTATTGGATTTCCAAATGTATAATTTCCATGACAATTGGGACCTCATTGGAGGCTTTGTACAAACATTCTTATATAAATGTGGAGTATCGATTGCAAATGGATTTACTTATATCTTATGACAGGTTTTGGTTTGCCTTATGAATAAACTCCACATGCCAGATTTTCTTTTAAAATGACTTAATTACTTGAACATGTTTTTGGTATAAAATTGTAAATTTTATTACTTCATACCCGTCATCGCGTATGACTCCGTGGCTAACTGGGTCTCCGGAGGTATAATCCTCTAAACGGGATTTCGAGGAGTCACAAGTTGGTATCAGAGCTATAGGTTTAATGTTTCCTCGTAGGGTTCAAGGTAGATCCTAGATTAGTAATGTGAACGTTGGTGGTGTCCCTTAAAAGGTAGTAACACTCTCATGCTATAGGATTCTATCGTTAGGATTTTTGGAAAATGGGAGTATTGTGAAATGTGACGTGGCTTGTCTTGGCTACATCCATTCACAAAGTTTTGGTTTAATCCTTTTGGCCTCTTTTACAAATTACTTAAGTCATTGGCCCTCATATCATTCGTTGCATCTACACATTTTGTACTCATGATTAGTTCTGCCACTACGCGAGCAAAAGGCGACTGTTGGATTATGTTATAGTCATCCGCTGGCCAACGGTTGACTATTTGATTAATCACCAGTCCACTGTTGCTAACTGAGGTTAGAACGTGGCACACTCATGGATGAGTGGCTGTTAAAGTCCTTTCCCCCGCATTTACCCCGTTGCTTTTTCCTTGTTTTTTTCAAGGGGTAAACCTATTATGTGGTTAATCATTCCTCTTCTTATTCGTACGACAATGTCCGAGCTAGTAAGCCTAGTTAGGAGATAGGGAACATGTAGATTATCCCTAACTTAGTTATTCCGACACAAGCGAACATTCATTCTCTTTTTGAAATCACCTCGTTTAAGAGGCTGTCTATGTTGAAGGACTACTCTCATTTGTGATGGCAAGGAAAGATCTCTTAATAACTAGTGTGGGAGTAGTAAAACGATCAAGTTCGGTTATGTATGAGATAGTGTCCCAGCTCGAAAATCTTGAATTGACATGGGTTATGCGTGGATTTTTTAAATGGTCCTAATGACTAGTAAATGCCTATACATGTGGTATCCCTCGAAGTAGGGGGTATATACATGTGGAGTGACTTAACCACCGTAATTACTTTCATGTGTGGTCCATTCATTTTATTTCTGACTAAAATGACGTTGAGTATGCTTCTTCTTAAATCTAATTCTAGTTACCCTAGCCAAGCGAGCTTATAGGAGAATGAGAAACCCATTTAGTCACCTTGTACTCAACAAATCTGTGATATACACTGTTCTTTAGGTAGAGGGAGAAAATCCTCAGTAACATCCGCGAGGGGGTCATTCATTACTCGCTTGCGAACCTATCTTGCCTTGTGGAGAGGAATCCATTATGGATCTGTTTAGAGTATAACTCTCATTCTTTCTTGATTAGGGGGAGTTATCAGAGTAACGCAGCGAAAGCTAGGTGGCTTGTCGACCCGAGGTCGTGTTAATTAGAGATTTGAAACCTTTTTACTATTAAGAAGTATCGCTTCTGGACATTTAGAAATTCAGGGTAAGGAAGGAGTTAGAAGTAAGCTCCCTTAGTAGATTTTGGCATTTAGTATCGACGTATTAGTCATACCTCTCGGCGTAAGGGATGGAACCCTCAGTAGAATCTATCTATTATATATTAATTCTTATGAGATCTTATACTCATTTTTTGTTGAATTCCCTTGGTGGATCTTGACATTTAGTATTTGCCAAATAGTAGTACCTTTTGGACTAATGGGATAGAACTTTTAGTATAACTTACCTAGTATGTATTCAGCTTCATAAAGATCCAATACTTCCTTCCTTTGTTATTTCCTTAAGCTGAGCTTTGAGGACCCATTCAATTTAAGTGCAGTTCCTTATTTTCGATTGAAAAGGCTTGTTATAATTGTTCAACGATAGCCTGATGACTCACCTATTATGACTGAGTGAACCATATTTCAAAACTTTCTCATAATAGAAGGGTATAGCGCCTCGGAGACACAAGGCAGATCATTATTTGATCCTTATTAAGACAGCACGTATGTGATGAGCATTTTTTTAAGAATCATTTTGACCTTTCTGTGTTGATACCCATCTAGGGTGGTATGCATGTTAGTAGTGAGGCGAGGTTTCGCTAATAGAAAGATTAGAGCAGAAATCATATCTTAAGTTTTAAAAGACTGGTAGCCTTCCGACCCCATTTTGACTATTAAAGAAATTATTAGGTTGGTATTTCAAGCTGGAGATGTTCCTACTCTATCTTTAATTCTATCTTGGAGATTGAAGTGGTGCTTTAGATTCAATCTTTATCGATATCGATTTCAGAAAAAATCTTTAAGGAAGAGAGTTGGCACTTAACCATGAGAGGTGGGCCTTGTTCCCCCACCATTTCTTTATTTTTCTTTACTTATTTATAATTGTCGAAACTTGTTTAGCTTTAGTATAACCTAAGTTGTTACACTCCTAGGAGAGTGCAAGTTCGCCATACAACATACTTGAAGTACACAATCTACCATAATTTCTACATGCATGGTGAATTTCTGACAAAATCCCGAAGTGCATCCTTCATCAGATGACAGATTGCGAATCCCAAATGGGACTCAGAAGGTCTTATTTTTCTTTCTTCTTCAATCCTTGTTTAGCAAAAGTTTAAACTGTGACCAGGAGGTGTATATTATTTGCATATTGAATAGGAGAACATGTCATTGCATAACTCATTTTTTTGAACAATGACATTCATCACTAGCTCGATCTCAAGAAAATTTTACATTTTGGAATAATGATTTTTGAAGGATGACTAAATTATGGGCACATGTCAATGATCCTAGTGGAGCTTTGATGTTCTCATAAGCTCTTAGTGATTCAATCTATCATGTTTGCTTAAAGTTTGATCTATTCCACCGTGAATTCTATCCCTAGATATTTCACGCGGCATGGTAGATTTCATTTTATCTTGAAATCTATTAAAATTTTACATGTTAAGGAAATTTTATCCTTGAGTGACTAAGCCTTCACTGTATATATCCTGCTTTTATGTAGGGCAAGGGATCTGGGTGTCGAGAAGCGAGATATTTTTACATAGCCCTTAGGATTAAGTTAGCCCCGTAGGTTTGATGTACTATCACCTCATGTTTTTCTCATTCCTAAGAACGAATTAACTCTCTAAGAGTAAATTCCTTATTGGCAAGGAGGAGCCTTATAAGCATTATCATTTTTGGATCAGTACAAAATCCTCCGAATGCACTAGTGTATGTTAAAAATTCTAGTTCTTACACTTCTATTGATGAATTTTATATATACTTCCTCTTGAAAGTAATGAACTCTGATTTATACAACTGTTCTTATTTTGTACCATTATAATTAGATTTATCGGAGATTGGATGACAACATTATGACTCAGGGACGAGCCTTAAAAGCTTGAACAGTTTGATTGATGCTTCGTGCATGGGATTACAGAATTGGAGACTGTGAATTTTGGTATTTAACATTTTTCCACTAGTAATTCATGTTATATATTTAGTTATTGACTTCAATGCGAGTTCTAGATTATGAGTTGATCTAATACATGTTAAAGGGTCTAACGCTATATTATACAAGCATATCGTGTCGAGAGTTCTCCTTTCGAGAGTAAGTTCGGAGAGTTCTATTTCGGTGGTCCTGTTTTGTTATTTTTAACTGAGATCATGCTTTTCAATTTGTAAACTCAAAGTGAGTATATCCCGTTTGTGGGTGCAAATCCTCTTTTAAGGAGGGGAGGCCACGGGAAAATTGAAATCCGCGTGTTCTTTTGCCTCATAAACCTCCAACTAGAATTTTGAGGACGAAATTGTTTAAGGAGGGGAGATTGTAACAACCCGTTCCTTCATTCCACGCGTATCGAAGTCCTTAGTAGAAATGTAGTCAAATTTGAGCCTCAGGAGATGAAATTGTGTTTCGAAGGGGTTGGTGTAACTCAAAGGATTTCAATTAGTTATATTAGTGTATTTAAGTATGTTAGAATGACCACAAGTAATTTCGAATGGATCGAGTAAGAAATCGGTTCCTAACTCGCAAATTCGATTATACGCAATTAAGAATTTTTAGTCAATTTTGGAATATCGTAACTTCCTCATCCGAACTCCAAATGAGATCCCGTTGATGTCATCGAAAAGGTATTTCAACGTTCTAGAATTTTTGTGTTTTGGCCGAGACCCAATTCCAGCTCCTTGATGCCCGAAAATGGGTGCGAAGTCGAGCTGTTGACCAAAAACTAAAGGGGGCAGAAATAAAGCCATGTAGTCGACTACATGGTGAAGGGGTGAGTCGATCACTTCATGTAGTCGACTACATCGACCTGGCAAGATTTATTATATATTTCTTTTTCTCCTTTCTTCTTCATTTGACACATGCATTTGGAGAGCTCTTGAGAGAGATGTAAGGGGGTGGATTTGGGAGATTTTAAGGGATCATTTGAGGGTGCATCTTCCACACAAGATTCTCATTAACATCGTCACCTTCATCCTCTTTTATATCAAGCTACACCATTTATAGGGTTTTGAAAGAATTTGGGGATTTTCGAGGGATTGACCCTCCCAAGGTGGGAACAATAGTATTTAAACTTCTTTTTCAACTTATTATATCTATTTCACACCAAATCAAACAAAACTTAGGGTTTCTACTTAAACTTGCCTGTGCATGGGGCTTGGGTCAATTTCTTTGGATAACTTTAATAGATTTGCATCATATATGACATCAATAACTATATTTAACAAAAATCCTTAATTAGAAAAGATTTATAAGAAAGTTTGGTATATGACTTTCAAGTACGCATGCGATTATATACGCTAAGCTTTGATACGCTTATGTATGATGTCATATATGGGATTTAGAGTATATTTTGGACAAAGTTACATATATTGGTGGTATTGTTGTTGTGTTTAAGTTGTGAGTTATATTTATGAGATTTTCTACTTAACTAGCCAGTCTGTAAGTATGCTGGTCAAATACATAAATATGTTTTGAATAAATGAAGTCTTTAAATTTAAAAGGGAGGTTATTTGAGAACTCATATACATTGTTGGATTGTATTAGACTTGGCTTGGGGACAAATTGATGAAAACATATGAAACCTCCCAAACTGATGATTTTCTGGTTTTTCTTACTAATTAAGGACTTGGCGAATCTTGTTTAAGCTCAATAATAATGCCAGTACAGATCCAATGGCGTATTTGCATACACACTTTTTATACATTATGTTGAGATTGTATTTGGATATTCCCTACTATATTATATACTTTGATGAGAGGACTATTGTGATTTCATATCGGTTAGCCACACCGTTCGTACTAGATAAGATTCGGTTATTACCTGTAGCGTATAGCCTTGGTGGCTACGTGAGATTATTATATTGCCTTGGGAGCATTTTCCATTTAGGTGAACTTGGTAGGTGGTCCCTGCCTTGGGGGCAGAAGAAACCGAGTTCGCCGGCTGTCTCTTTTCACAGTAGATTTAAAATCCTAGATATGACGTGTGTATATGATATAACATGATGATAGATCTGGTCGCGGTGTTGTGGCATCTTTTATACAGATTCAGACAATAGATTATTACTGTTTCATAACTACAGCTTTATAAAGATATAAATGTATCTTGGAGATACATGTTTATACATAATATACATCAAAACCCGATAAACCTATGTTCTATTTACTTTATTACGATTTGGGGACTGGGATAACATCTATATGCATTCCACGAAATGTTTTCATTGCATTGGCTGCTTTAGAAATGTAGTACATATATATTTACATTTGTACATACGTAAAAAGGAATGTATATTACCCAGAGGAGTTTTATTACAGAGAAGTAGCATATAAATTAACCTTATTTTCATTATATTGCATTGCATGGCATGCATAGCTTCCCAAACTATTTTCTGATACAAAGCTTTATAGTTCCCACTGAGCCGGTTCGGCTTACTTCCATTTTCCAAACAGTTTTGTAAGTGTTTCTCGAGGGTGGTACGCTTATGGATCCTAGTTAGCTCTGATGGCCGGTTGCCAAAGTCGTTAGAAAATGACTTGTATTATATACCTTAAAGTATTATCTTATTATGTACTGGATTTCCAAATGTATAATTTCCATGACAATTGGGACCTCATTGGAGGCATTGTACAAACATTCATTCTTATATAAATGTGGAATATCAATTGTAAATGGATTTACTTATATCTTATGACAGGTTTTGGTTTGTCTTATGAATAAACTCCACATGTCGGATTTTCTTTTAAATCGACTTAATTACTTGAACATGTTTTTAGTATAAAATTCTAAATTTTATTACTCCATACCCGTTGTCGCGTACGACTCCTTGACTAATCGGGTCCCGGAGGTATAATCCTCTAAACGAGATTTTGGGGCATCACAATGTGTAATCTCACAACGAGTCAATCGGCTCATTTAGGAAACAAGTGTGCCATATACATGTTTCAATAATCCCATACAACACCAATAGGCAACCAATAAAAGAAATCTTTTAACAACCATTCCAACTTGTATAATAATTCATTAATGAGTGTTTTGTAAGTAAATCCCTCCACATGGGGCCATCAGAGTGAGCAATAAGCTTTTATAGTATAGTTATTAACAATAAGATGTGGTCCAAGTGGGTGTTAATGCAAATCAAGCAACTAGCCATAATTCCTCGTCATATCAAGGAATTTAAACAATATTTCGACTATTCAATCCATCAATTTTCATGTTTAATCAATCCCAACATATATACATAGACCCATTTAGGGAAAATTATGTTTTTGTCATGAATATGAGATAGATTCATAATAAGGCAACAATAAGTTGTAAAGTAAGTTTTAGTATTAGATTCCCACCTTAATAAAGCTAAATCTTTGATTTTGGAGAGTTGAATCGAGCCAAACCCGCTGAATTTCAAAATTCCCCAAGTTGTAGCTTTTTGCGCTATCAATGGTGGATGATGAGATGAAGAAGAAGATGGAGATCAAAGTGATGGAGATGAAGATTCTAAGCTTCCATCTCGAATCAAGGATGAAATCCCCCAAGAAACCCTCAAATTCACGGCCTTTTTCTCTCTCTAAGTTATGTACCCGATCGTGTGAAGAATGGGAAGAAATGGTCTGTTTTGGGGCTAAAAATCAGGTCAAAAAGGTGTCTATACTGATGCGCAAAATCGATCTTGCTAAGCACAGCACTAACCTCACATGTTGCATTAATCCCCAGACCCCCGAGATGATAAAGTCTCGTCTCGGGCTAAACATGAAACTTGTAGAGATAAATGATACGAAACTTTTGGCGCTAACGGGGACTCATTTGGGTATGGGAAGAGGAAGTTATGGCCTCTCAGAAATGGCCAAAATTTTAGCAATCTCATAATGTCAAAACATGTAATTATTGCCTCTTTTCCAATTCGGGCCACCCGAATTATTAAACGATTGTTCAACAAACTTAATTGTGCCATTACAACATGTTAAAGGTGTTAAACCAAACGAAATTAACCTAGATCATAATATAACTAGCCAAAATGACATTTTAATCCAAACGAAATTTTTAAGCGAAATTAAACATATATAATTACACTAAGGGTATTACATATGGATTTTAGTAGCTTTTAAATAATTCGATTTTTTCTTTAACATATATATATATTTTATTTTAATATTCATAATATATTCAAAATATTGGTCTTGTATCTAAAAAAAAATTCAAATTTGCCTATTTATTCCATTTTTATTTTATTTTTTTATTAGGACAATATCTTTGTCTTAAATTATATTTACATCTAATATCTATAGTGTAATTATATTGTATTAAATTATTAACCCTTTTTCTTTTTTCCTTAATTGTGAATACGTTTGACTTATAATTAAAATTAATAAACTGATGTGAGCCAGCATTGTTGTCATAATAATACTACATGATACTCTCAATTAATTTTATAATCATAAACGATGAATTGCTCACACTTACAAAGCAATTATACATATAAAACAAATGTATATATATTGTTTTACAATATTTATAGAAGAGAATAGTGATATATTATAAATCCAATAGAGTTTATATAAATATTTTATTCATTTATATATGTTAGGCGTATATATGGCATAAAAACTATTTACATATCTTTATATCTACTAGTTAATTTTATGAATCCCCAGTATTATATATTTTATCAATATAACGAAATCAAATATCAATGAATAAATACCATTCATTTATATATACCGATCAACATATTATATAATTAAAATATATTAAACTATAATATCAATGACATTAAATTAATATGTCATTAGATTTGGGAAATGATTCACGAATTCATATGGTTTCAGCACATATATTAAATTATAAAAATGAATTATATTATAATATAAATTTTATGATATGTACAGTTATGATACGTTGATTAGTGTTTTTTCGTTAAATTGTTAAATGCGAAACAAATGATCAGCCACTAACTTTGTTTGTAATTGTCCATGTGTTATTCATATAACTCGTAGTGCACGACTAATATATGATAAACATCCATCAGTGCGCACAATCCTCAAATAATCATACACATAGAATTGAAGCACCACATAACGAAGTAACCACATGTTAGACAAGTATATATGTTAATGACATAATACAAATGTCGATTCATTTTAAAATAGTAGATATATGACATCAATAGCATTAACATATTCATGAATCATAATATATTATTAATAAAAACTCGTAGATTATATTAGTTGTCACGTATCTATATAACGAAATTCAGTACCATGACATTAGATGTATGCCATCAAAATCGTTATGGCATATGTACAGTACTATATTATGCATCCTAAATATCTTAAACAAAATCATCAATGCTAATTATATACCATGTCATAAGGTTTCGGACATCATTCATTCAACGATGTGTTACCAGTACAAATAGAAAAGTATACAATGAACTGCATAAAACAGCCATTATTATGTTGTGTATTAACAAGGTGTATGATTAAGATTGTTTTATTAACGCGATGGGTGTGAAACCATATTCACATCAACAAACCCCTCGTTGATTATGTCATTGCTATGAATAAAAAACATTATAATGATATCATATCTAATACTAAATGCCAAATTTACAATAATACATAAAGAATTGATAATATTCTACTTTTATACAAGTAACTTAGATTTATGGATATATTTTATGCATAGTTCGATGCATCGTATTACAACATAAATCTATAATAATATAGCCGTACAGTACCGATGCGGACATCACTAGTACCTGAAAAACACTATTCTGTTCGGCCTTCTGTTATCTATCACATTTTTATAAATAACATGGTTAATAAATAAACTAAAATTTTGAATAGAGCTGTAATGATTTTGAAGAGAAGATATTACAGTTTGACAGTTATAAATGAATATACATGAATACATAATAATACATATAATATCACCTCTATAGCAAGGCAAAATGAATACTTGTTTTTATATAGATAAAACTACATATTTGTGACGCCCCGAATTCCGTTAAGAGATTTTCACCTCCGGGATCCGGTTAATCACGGTGTCGTAAGCGGCGACGGGTGTACGTTATAAGAAAATTAAGTAAAAATCTATTTAGAAAAATTTCGGCATGTGGAGTCTATAAAATATGATATCCGCCTTGTAAATCATAAGAGTATTCTCTGCCCAAATCATTTTGAAAGCAAACATTTAATAAAAACACTCCATATGATAAATCAATACCTCCCATGAATGACATAAAATATGCTAAAGAACATATACATACACATATACTTTCATAACTCTAGTATACAGCCTTAGCTAACCCCCACGGTACACTAGGCCTAGAACTCAAGTTCCCGAAGGCCTCCAAGCTCTAAAGGGATCATGTATCCTCCTAACGAACGAAATACCCAAGGACTTGATCCTAACTTGTACTTCATTTGGAGTTAAACCCATGCAGGCCATTTTCCCAGGGACTACGCTCCAAATGCTTAACAAGTGGGATACCCGTGCAGGTATGTCCGTCGAAGGATGGAGCTACACAAACTAATCCACAGCCAGGGAAACTATAAACCCAAGGAGTACATCCCTTCTCTCCTCCATCGGGAGGCTGAATACGTCAGTATGAATATATCACAATAAATCTTCATAATCATAATCAACCAACTAGAATTTTTCTTTAGGTCTACTGTGCACAGACAGCCGGCAAACTCGGGTCTTTTTGCTCCCAAGGCAGGGACCCCCTACCAGGTCCACCTAGTGGTTAGCCCCCAAGGCTGATATTAAACTCGGGTTTTTCTGCCTCTAAGGCAGGGACCCCCTAGATGGTCCAATCCTGTCCCCCAAGGACAAATATAATAACAATGATAACAATCACAATCCATTCAACACAAATATATAAATAATTATCACAACGTGCCATCACATATATAGAATAGACATATGATCATACATCACTCGTATTGTTCATTAATCTCAACCTCAAGTGATAAACGGGTTCTGCGTCCATCCAAGATCCACAATATATATATATATATATATGACACCACCATACATCATCCCACACACACATGTATAATGATAATATAAGTTACTATATTTCTAAGTGAGGATTGCGTACAACTCCGAAGTTAAGCGAGTAGTGGACCAGAGCAATCCCAGGATGGGTGACCCCCTAGGAAGCTGGTCGTGAGCTCCTAAAAACAAAGCCGTGAGGGTAGATGTTCCGGGGCTGAGGCCTGGCTGGACACTACCCAGAGCGGATAATATTGTACTGAGGTGGGATCGGGTCGTTACAATATTCAGGTTTTGAAACAATACCATGCTACTTCTACACTTTTATAGATATATTAGACAAAAATTCAGTTATGTATAATATTTAATGTTAACTATATATATATGATATATACATCACGAAAACATACGCACATTGTACTAAACTAATTTATACATATATATTATAAGTTGATACATCAACTTGTAAATATGTCAAACTTATACTGAAAGTACTTGTAAACTATATTTACATTGTTGGGAATACGTATATCACCCCCGTATCACGGTAACATTAACATATGTTTTGTATACATATAAGATTACCTATTGAAGTTTGTGACAATCTCAAATAACTTGTTGCTTTATATATAAAGGAAAATGATAACAAGTGCCCTTAAGGCACATGTTAAAGATACTACAAATAGAAATAATGAAATCTTGTATAAGAATCTGTGCCATATTTTATGCATTTTGGGAGTTAATTATTTCAAAAAATGAGTACTTAACGTGTGCCTTTAGGGCACACGTTAACATGACCCATATATAAATATCAAATAAAAATTTAGTTATACGTCATATTTAATGGTATACATATATATGTGTGTGTGTGTGTGTGTGTGTGTGTGTGATATACATTACCAAAACACGTATAAATTGCTCTAAACCAATTTTCAGAAAAGAATATATGTTTTTACCAATTTTTGTAAATATACTACACTTACATTAAAATATTTTTTAAATAATTACTAGCATATATGTATTTAATTGTTACTATGTATAACCATAACTTTTAATTTAAGAGTTAATGTTCCTTATATTTATTTATCTATTATTGGGGAAACTTAGATAATCCATGTAACACGGTAACAAGAATATTTTTTTTTAAACATATAACATCACATATTAAATTTTGTGGAAACCTAAAATTACTTGTTGATTTTTACAAATATATTAATCAAAATTTCTATTATATAATAACATGATTGATCAGATAAATATGATATAAATACGTTATCAATATAGCTATAAAAGGTTCAATTACAATGACCATAATAAAATGTATTATTAATGTGTATATTGAACATGATTCACTATTAAAAACATAACCCGCCAAATAGATATTACCACTATTTGTCTATTATTAAATATTTATTAATTATTAATGTAAAACCAAGAAAATGCGTATATAATGAACTGCATATCAAACCATATTAACATTGGGAAATCAAATGAAATCTTTTGATTGAGGTCAAAGATAGTACTGGGCTTCGTATGTTATTGCGGATATCAAACAGTTACTAAGACTTCAACAACACTGTAAAACCCTGGTCGGCGTTTTTTCACATGCCTTAACCCATCAGTTAGTTTTAAGTTTTATTTTATTTATTTCATATTTTTTGTTTATAATTTGAATCGCTAACTCATAAATTTTTGCATCCACAGAATTCAGCTTGTGGGTTTTTCCTTTGGGAGGATGTTGCTATTTGGATTCACCACAACCAACGAGTTGTGAAACGCGAGAAGTTTTTGTGTTTATATCTTTTTCCATTATATGGATAATGTCATTAGCAAAAAGTTAATTGTTATATTGTATTTTATAGAGCACAAAATCAACCTATGTTGCTGAATGTATTTTGCTAATCTTATTTATATTAGATATTCAAATTTATCTATTACATAAAATATATGTTTAAATCCGGATTACAATTTTAATTCACTAGTTATAACATACATGTGTATGTTTTGCATAAAGATAGAGTTGTTTTAATTTAAATTCTTTTTTATTCTCAACTTTTCAAACAAATATTGCAAATGATTTAACGTAGTATAATTCTAACATAAAAACAAATTCAGTACACAAGTAGTCAAGTAATACGACATAATAGCAAATATAGTTAATCACGTAAATATTGATTCGTAATCACATCAACATGTAAAATCATAAAACATTCCAAATTATAAATAATTAATAATTATAATAAAATCAGTTAATATCAAATCAAAGTTACCATTCTTAACAAAAAGATTAATTGTTCCAAAAAAACAAAAAACAAAAAAGCAAAAGAAAAAAACAACAAAGGCAATAAACCATAGTCAACCAACACTAATCAATCACATGGGTAGGGATTTTCTAAGGATGAGTTGTGTGCATAACGCTTGTCATCCTCAAAATTGTAGCCTCGACCAAATACACTACCATCATTGTCCAATCCAGAAGTAGATGAATCAAAAGTTTTTACCTCTTCTTTCTCTTCTGTCTCAAAATCTTGTATATACTCCACCCTCCTTTATTTGGTCACCATCACCGGCGTCATCATCGCCATTCTCCACATCATCTACTCCATTGTCATCATCTTCATCCTCATCGTCGATCAACTATTCATTCTCCTCCATCTCCAAGGATTTCATAGTCACCATACATGGTTCCTTAGATCATTCATCATCACTTTCAACATCGTCACTGTTATAGTTGTCTTCTTCGTCTCCATCGTATTGCCTTTCTCCATCATTAAATTTGCTAATATGTTAGAAAGGGGGTGAAGATGGGGTTTGGTCCTATATTCTTTGCCGTTTATTTGGTTCTAAAATTGCAGGGGAATAGTTGGAACGTTTTAAGATTTTATTTGAACCGGTCATGGATAAAACCCCCTATGTTTTTAACAGTTATGTATGATATAACCGTTTTGAACTATATATTGTATCTGATACTTCAAGTCCCATCAGAACAGTCACCTATCAATTAATGAATGATACGGAATACGAGGGGACGTGCCAGTTGAAGATTTTGGTGGAAATCACAATTCTTCGTTGTGATCAGATGAAAAATAATTACTTATACATATTTATTATCTTTTTAAATAGTCTAATTACTTCATATTTTCATTAATATAATATCTTTATGTTAACAATTTTTTAAAGTGTTATATGTTATTTCAATTACAACGAACATACATTAAAAATATTGTATATTTGTAAAATATATGCAAGTAATAGAGTCTAGTTACTTATACATATTTATTATCTTTTTAAATAGAGTCTAATTACTTCATATTTTCATTAATATAATATTTTTATGTTAACATTTTTTTAAAGTGTTATATGTTATTTCAATTACAACGATACATAAAATAAAAATATTGTATATCTGTAAAATATATGCAAGTAATAAATAATTTAATAATTCCAGCATTTAATTGTTTCATATAATTAAGCATGCCAGTTTTATCGTTTATGTATATTACATGCAAGATCCATGTTATATATATCATTTTGGTAATTGATATCATTTACATCTTTAGTATAAACTTTGTTATTTATATGTTTTAAATATTTGTACAACAATTAAAAAATATAAAGTTATATTGTTTGATAATTACATCTGTTTTGATGAGTGCATTTAGCTTAAGTATATATATATATATATATATATTTTATATACAGAATAATTTGTTTAATAAAATTAATTATAAATAAATATACCAATGGTAAGTTATATGAGAAATTTCACATTTATAAAAATAAAAATTAATTGTGATTTCCTTGTTTAAAATATAGGGGTGATTTTATCTTTTGGAAAACACAATAATTGTTGCAGGTTTGTTAATTAAGACAAGAAGGATTGAATACTAAAATCTAGATATTCATTGTCCTTACTACTAATCAATTTGGATTGGGGGGGGGGGGGGGTAAAACTAATTCCCCCTATCTTTTTTTATATATTTGCCATTTTTTAACCATTCACTTCTATAACAGTAAATACCTATAATTAATTGAGACCTCTTCAGACATTTGTGTTTCCTTCACGGGGATCCCCAGCGTCCTTATTTGGCCGTGCCTCCAGTGCAAGCAAGTGGTGATTATTTGCCTCCTTCTGGCTTTTGACTTGTGAATTATTTGGTAAAAAGATTTGGATTCTCTGGTGTTACTATAGTTCTTATTTTCATTTACTTTTTCAAAATTTGAGTAAGGAATATATTGGGATTTATTATCGTATGGCGCCTCATAAATGATGTTCGTGAACATTTTCGTTTGCCACAAATTACAGAGGGGCGTTGTCCTGAGATATTTCATTTCATGTCATGTTTGCGAAGTTTTGATGTGTAAGATCTAATTTCTTAAAAATAATTTTACGTAGTCTATAATTTTGTATCATGTATTCTTTATAACTAGTTAACTTCATTTTTTTTTATTTTCATACATTATATAGGGAAAAAGGACGAATAAAAAGGCATTTTGTCCACAAAGAAAAGGTTCCAAATTTATAGTCAACTTCGAGATATATTTTAAAATGAACGATTCCAATAATATTTTAATGTAAACTTCAAACACTTTTGGACCGATCCAAACCTTGATATGAGATATCTTATAGGGTGATGGGAAGCCATATAGAATGTAAGGCAATTACAGGGTGGTTGGAAGCCATACAGAACGTAAGGCGATTACATAATGTTTATTTAGGTGCTTCACATCCCTATACAAATATCATTCCCGATCTAATTCGTTTTTGCAAGAAATCTTGGTTTACACATCTGGGTAAGTTTAATATTTTATATATATATATATATAACTTCTTCTTCTTGGTTTACACTTCTGGGTAAGTTTAATATTTTAAATATATATAACTTCTTATTCTTCTCCTTCTCCTTCTCATTATTATTGATATATTTACAGTCAAATGGTAAGTCACAAAGTGAGGTGGACTGGTTATTCCATTAGAAGTTTCCCTGACTGCTTACAGATATTTGCAAGTTTCTTATAAGATTGGTTAAATATTATCATTTTGGATAAGAGGTATTTCATATCATTTTATTTTTTTTAGATTTAAATAATAATAGTAGTTTAATGGCTTTTTCCACATTAACTTCGGTAATGAATTTCTTTTTATTTAAAGATTAGAGACGAACATGAATAACTCTGTCAAGATATGAATCAAGGTTTCACATATCCCCTAGAGCAAATCATCGATTAGAAGAGGCAGTATCCATTGCCACCTCCACATCCTGAAATATGAATGTGTTCTAAATTTAGGATGACTTTGTCCTTATTTAACTATGTTTCTCATTGCTCAAGTAGTAACTTTCTTCATGTGACTAATTGCGAACTTAGGTGTTATTTCTAGTTTGGATAAACTCTCCTTTGCATGAGGTTCTATTTTCATTCGAATTGTAGTCTTGCTAATAAACTTATTAGTTTATTTTATTGTTTCTAATGTTGGCAAGTCATGAATGTACTCTTTATTCATCTCTATATAATTTATCATTTCTCTAGAGTATATGTGAGAATTTGGGCCTCCGACCATTCCTTTTAGATTTTAGTTGTTTGTTTTTATGTTTGTAGTTTTGATGAAAAACGTGTTTTAAGAGTAAGCAGTTTGTTTTACAAGAAAATATACAAAAGATTGTATAAAAGACAATCCAAAAATGAACTATCTTTTATATGTTTGAAACCAGATATTATTTGATAATTTGTTTTGCTAGGGTTCGGAAACTACGTTACAAATTGGGAAGGTGTTAGGTCCCCAATTCGCCCTTTCGGTCTCTTAATGGATTATGTATTCAATTCCTATTTTAGATATTTTGTAAGTAATTTGAATAGTTTTCAAAATAGGCCTTTCGAATTATCCCAATTCTTACTGATTCCCTGATGATTCTTCCCTTGGCAGAATCTTCTCACCCTCGGCGTTTGTTATTTTACCAAACTTTTCTATTCTCGGCATTATTCTCTAATCATTCAAAGAGAATATTCCTATCTTTTGGAGGTAAGTGAAAGAGAATATTCCCATCTTTTGGAGGAAAGTGAAAGAAAGAATTCCCATCTTTTGGGGAATGCGGAAGAAAGTTCCCATCGTGGGGAATGTGAGGGATCCTTATGCGCAGAATTCTTTTCTTTGGAAATTCGGAAAAATTCTCATCGTGGGGAAAATGCGAAGAATTCCTTTCTTGTGGAATTATAAAAAATTTCCATCATGGGGAATGTGGAAACATTCCTATCGTGGTAAATGCGTGGAAGGAAGAATTCCCATCGTGTGGAATGTGGTAAAATTCCTATCGTGAGAAATATGTGGAAGGAAGAATTCTTTTCTTGGGGAATTTGAAAAAATTTCCATCGTGGGGAATGTGGTAAAATTCCCATTGTGGAGAATATGTGACGCCCTGCGAATGATGGAGTACTTCCTTGGGGGAGGAATTGTAACACAAAGGGGGATCCCACATCGGAAGATGGGGTGATCCTTGAAACCCATATAAGTAATAGTTGGTCGCTAATTAAGTACGAGGCCTTTTGGGGGCTCACTGGCTTCGAATCCCATAAGAACTCTGAAGTTAAGCGAGTAGGCGATCAGAGCAATCCCAGGATGGGTGACCCCCTGGAAAGCTGGTCGTGAGCTCCCAGAAACAAATATGTGAGGGGAGTAGATGGACTGGTCGGATGGGGAGGAATTGTAGCTCAAAGGGGCATCCCACATCGGAAGATGGGGCGATCCTTGAAACCCATATAAGTAACAGTTGGTCAAACTCCGAAGTTAAGTGAGTAGGCGGCCAGAGCAATCCCACATCGGAAGATGGGGCGATCCTTGAAACCCATATAAGTAACAGTTGGTCAAACTCCGAAGTTAAGTGAGTAGGCGGCCAGAGCAATCCCAGGGGTCGATTCCCTTAGGGGGAAGGATGTGACGCCCTGCGAGTGATGGAGTACTCCCTTAGGGGAGGAATTGTAGCTCAAAGGGGCATCCCATATCGAAAGATGGGGCGATCCTTGAAACCCATATAAGTAACAGTTGGTTGCTAATTAAGTACGAGGCCTTTTGGGGTCTCACTGGCTTCGGATCCCATAAGAACTCCGAAGTTAAGCGAGTAGTTGACCAGAGCAATCCCAGGATGGGTGACTCCCTGGGAAGCTGGTCATGAGCTCCCAGAAACAAATCCGTGAGGGGAGTAGATGGACTGGCCTTGAGGGGTTGCAGGTCGCGCTCGCCCAAAGCGGACAATATCGTACTGATGTAGGACCGGGTCGTGGGTCGTTACAGAATACGTGGAAGGAAGAATACCTATCGTGGAAGGAAGAATACATCGAGTGATGGAGTACTCCCTTCGTGAATAATGTGAAAAATTCCCAAACTGGGGAATGTGAAAAAATTTCCATTCCATCGTGGGTGTAACACCCCGTATCTCTATTTATTGAAAATCGCGGTACAACTCTCGTGTAAGGCTAACATGGGCTTCGGATAGCTATATTTTGCTCCGAAAGGATTGAAATAGCTCAAAGGCTTCCGACGAGTTACGTTAAGGGTTGTAGATGCAAGTTTTCAATTTATCCGGCTTCATAATTTTTGGTTAACTTGGAGGAAGCTTAATTTCTTCTTTCCTAGTCAGATTGAGTTTCTGTTCACGTTAAACCCTAACTTGGAGGAAAATTCGGACTTCTACTAGGTTGAAACTGAGCGCAAAATAGCTCAATCATTATCAGTTGTTCACTTGGTAACATTAATGCGCTGACTTCGTCGAATTGTTGGGAATTATCTGTCCATAATTTGGAGACACTTCCTTCTAAGAAGTTGTAGAGCTCCGAATAATCTTTCCGTGGACATAAAGATCACCTCAATTGGACTTCCGAGCAAGAAGCTATGGACGTTCAAAATTCAGTGCCATAAACCCACGTGCGTGAACAGCACTCTGTAAAATGAGAACAGCAGCAGTATATATATACATGTAACTTCTCCATTTCTTCTCCATTTCTTCCTCATTTCTTCACAAACTCATAAGAGCTCATAAAGAGAGAAAGAATAGGTGATTTGGGGGGTTTTTGCTCATGATTTGAGGTATCAAACCTATGCTCTTCCTTCTCCGCCACCACCAAGCATTATTCATCGTCTTCTCCACCTTCTTCCATGGCTGAAATGGGAAAGCTCGCTGTTTGCTCGGCTCAGCTTGATTTTTCGCGATTCTTCGAGGGATTAACCCTCAATAGGTAGGAACAATAGTATACAAACTCATTTCTTCAATTTTACATATTATTAGCTAAGAATCAAACCAAAGTTTGAACTTTTAACTTGAATTTCGAAATTAGCATGTTCTTGGGGTTTGGGTTGTTTTCTTTTGATTATTTAGTCGATTTGCATTGCCTACAACTTGATTATGATGTTTATACCAAAAGCCCCAATAATATATGAGTTTTAAGCATGATTCGCATAAGACCCACTTATGTGAGTACGATAGCGAGTAGTAACTTTGGTATATATATGATATCATATATATAGAAAATTAAAAGTATGATATGGGTATAATTACTTGTGTTTGCGATGTTATTGTTGTACTTTGACTATTATCCTCTTATTTATGAGATTTTCTAACTACTCGCCAGTCTGTTACTATGCTGGGCAGATTTATAAATTTATTTTGAGTAAATTAAATACAGTAAACATATGGGGAAATTTATATTGAACTTAAAGTTTGTAAAATATATATTATACCCGGCTTGGAGCCTATGTGATGACACTCTATAAGACTCCCCATACGGATGGTATTCTTTATTAAGCTAATAGTTAATGGACTGGGTGAAGTGAGTTTAAGTACAACATAGATACAACCTTTTGATCTGCGGCATATATATATGTATATACGAACTAGCTATATATATATACATGTGAGACATAACCATACACGTTGGAATATATATATATATATATATTCATGGTTTATGTAAGTTTGACAAGGTTCTATTATTTAAATATGAATGAGATTTCTTATGCGTTGTTTGAGGTTTAATATATATATATATATATATTTACATGGACTTGGGTATCATAACATACCATTTGGTGATTTCCTTGTTGCGTATAGCCTTAGTGGCTACGTGATTTATGAATCGTCCTGGAGGGACACGATTGGATGTATATATATGTGTGCGTGTGTGTACTTGTATTCTAGATGTATATATATGTTGAACGTATCTTTGAGCAAAACATATAGATTTATGATATTTGTGCTTTCGTAAGCGATAATTAGAATCTTTATAAAAGTTTGGGTGTATTAAGTATATGTTAGAAATTAAAGATAGCTTTTCATTACTTCTACTCTTGTTGGCTAGTTGATGGGTTCAAGATGAACCTTATTATTAGTTATATGGAAAAATTACTCGCTTGTGGGCTTGTTACATGAGTGATTTGATTTGTACACATACATGGTTGCGCTAGTCAATGGTAGGTCTCAGGCTGGTCTCTAAAGGTTGGGGCAGTAAGTTGGGACTAAGTGCCCCTAGGTGAAAGACCCGAAACCGTGCACGAAAACGAACGAAAGGCCCTGCTGCCGCATGGGTAAAAAGCCACGAAATGCAGACCTGGCAGACGCTTGGATAGTTTGCTAGTTTTTGAGATGATCACCGAGCGAGTGAGAGGTTTTTAGATGATACAATCATGATGCCACGCTGTATAAACTAGCCAACGGATTCTTATATATATATATATATTTTTACTAAAGGCTATTTATATCTGAACGATATTTCTTTCACCGTATGTGTGTGGCTTATAGTTATTTTATGTTTGTAGCTAGTTTTCAATTGTATTTTTAATTGAGTGTATATCTTATGATATTTCGGGGATGGAAAAGCATTGGAAGGCATGTCATAATATAATCTTTATTACAATAAGGAAATTACTTTCATCAATACACCTCACATGTATTCTTTCCACAACGTATATTTTTATATCTACAACCTATATAGTTTCCACTGATCCCGTGTTTGGCTCACTCCTATTTTTTAACCCAATTTTGCATGTACATCTCGGGAGATGGCACGATTGTGAAGTCAGGACCTCTAAATTACCTTAGACATGTATATTCTTCCGTAAACGACTTGTTTCTTATTATTTTCAAATATTGTTTGTATAATTAAATTTCAAGTTGATTATATGTATAATTATTAGACATGGTGTGTATAGTATTTTAACTTGGATTAGGACCTCATTGGAGGGTTGGTGATGGGAATATTTATTGATATAAAAATAATTTCAAATTTTACAGGGCGGATTGTTATTCAAATGAACTCCTCATGCAAAATTTTTGTAAAACGAGTTTTTCAAATGGATCAAGTTTTATACAAGAAAAAGACTTTTAAAGTTGTGATTTTTAAATTTTAAACCCGCCGTCGCGCACAGCATTAGGTGATTAATTGGGTCTCGGAGCTGAAAATCTCAGAACGAGATTAGGGCGTCATAGTGGGCAATGCGAAGAATTCCTTTCTTGGGGAATTTAAAAAAAATTCCATCGTGGGGTGGACTGGTTTGTCTATTAGAAGTTTCCCGGGATGATTACAAATGTTTGCAAATTTCTTATATGATTGGGTATGTATTATCATTTTGGATAAGAGGCATCTCATATCATTTTAGTTTTTTTAGATTTAAATAATAATAATAGTAGTTTAAAGGCTTTTTCCACATTAATTTCGGTAATGAATTTCTTTTTATTTAGAGATTAGAGGCGAACATGAATAACTCTGTCAAGATATGAATCAAGGTTTCACAAATCCCCTAGAGCAAATCATCGATTAGAAGAGGCAGTATCCACTGCCACCACCGCCCCCCAAAATATGACAGTGCTCTAAATTTAGGATGACTTCATTGTTATTTAACTATGTTTCTTATTGCTCAAGTTGTAACTTCCTCATGTTAGACTAATTACAAACTTTAGTGTTATTTCTAGTTTGGATCAACTCTCCTTAGCATGAGGTTCTATTTTCATTTGAAATTGCAGTCTTGCTAATGAACTTATTAGTTTCGGTTATTGTTTATAATATTCGCAAGTCGTGAATGTACTCTTTGTTCATCTCTATCTAATTTATCATGTCTCTAGAGTATGTGTCATAATTCCGACCCCCGACCCTTCCTTCTCAATTTTAGTTGTTTGTTTTTAAGTTTGTAGTTTTGATGGAAAATGTGTTTTAAGAAACAGTAGTTTGTTTTATAATAAAACAAACAAAAGATTGTATAAAAGACAATCCAAAAATGAACTATCTTTCATACATTTGAAACCAGAGATTATTTGATAATTTGTTTTGCTAGGGTTCGGAAACTACGTTACGAATTGGGAAAGTGTTAGGTCCCCAATTTGCCCTTTCGGTCTCTTAATGGATTATGTATTCCATTCCTATTTTAGATATCTCGTAAGTAGTTTGAATAGTTTTTAAAATAGTCCATTCGAATTATCACAATTCTTACTGATTCCCTGGTGATTCTCCACTTGGCAGAATCTTCTCACCTCGGCGTTTGTTATTTTACCAAACTTTTCTATTCTCGGCATTATTCTCTAATCTTTCAAAGAGAATATTCCTATCTTTTGGAGGAAAGTGAAAGAAAGAATTCTCATCTTTTGGTGAAAAGTGAAAGAAAGAATTCCCATCTTGGGGAATGCGGAAGAAAGAATTCCCATTATGGGGAATGTGGAAAAAGTTCCCATCATGGGGAATGTGAGGGATCCTTATACGAAGAATTCTTTTCTTGGGGAATTCGGAAATTTTTTCATCGTGGGGAAAATTCGAAGAATTTGTTTTTAGGGAAATTCGAAAAAATTCCCATCGTGTGGAATGTGGAAACATTCCTATCATGGGGAATGCATGGAAGGAAGAATTATCATTGTGGGGAATGTGATAAAATTTCCATCGTGGGAAATACATGGAAGGAAGAATTCCTTTCTTGGGGAGTTCAAAAAATTCCCATCGTGGGGATTGTGGTAAAATTTCCATTGTGGCGAATACGTGGAAGGAAGAATACCCATCGTGGGGAATGCGAAAAATACCCAAAGTGCGGAATGTGGAAAATTTTCCATCGTGGGGAATACGAAGAATTCCTTTCTTAGGGAATTTGAAAAAATTTGCATCATGGGGATTGCGAAGAATTCCTTTCTTGAGAATTTGAAAAAATTCCCATCGTCGGGAATGTGTGGAAGGAAGAATTCCCATCGTGGAAAATGTTGTAACATTCCTATCATGGGGAATACGTGGGAGGAAGAATTCCTTTCTTAGCGAATGTGGAAAAATTCCCATCGCGGGGAATTTGTGGAAGGAAGAATTCCCATCGTGGGGAATGCGAAAAATTCATTTTTTAGGAAATTTGGAAAAATTCCCATCGTGGGGAATGTGAAAAAAATTCCCATATATCTTGGGTAATGCAAACAAATCCTTTCGTAAGGAATTCGCAGAAGAAATAATTTCCATCATGAGAAATGTGGAAAAAATAACCATCGTGGAGAATGCAAAAAATTACTTTCGTGGGGAATTCACATCGTGGAAAATGTGGAAAAAAATTTCATCGTAAGGAATGCAAAGAATTCCTTTTTTAGGGAATTCACAGAATAAAGAATTCCCATCCTAGGAATGTGGAAAAAATTCCATCGTAGGGAATGCGAAGAATTCCTTTTGTGGGGAATTCGCGAAAGAAAGAGTTCCTATTTTGGGGAATATGTGTAATTCCACTAAGACTGTCAACAACAAAAGGTCATCTTGATAGAATTCCATCTTGTTGTCACAGTCGAAGAGGTTGTTTTTATTTGATATCTCTTGAATATAGAAATATATGCTAGAGAGAAAATGAAAAGTTCAAGTGTTGACAAGGAAATCACAATTAATTTTTCTTTCTATAAATGTGAAATTTCTCATATGACTTACCACTTGTATATTTAGGTCTTCCTTGTCATTACTACTAATTACTTTGGATTAGAGGTGGGTAATACTAATTCTCCCTATTTTTTTTATATATTTGCTATTTTTTAACTATTCACTTCTATAATAGTAATTACCTATAATTAATTGAGGAATCCCATGCGATGAGTATGGTACATCAAGGAACATCGATCTCTTCAGACATTTGTGTTTCCTTCATGGGGATCCCCGGCATCCTTACTTTGGCTGTGCCTCCATTGCTAGCAAGTGGTGATTATTTGCTCTCCTTTTGGTTTTGACTTGTGAATTTTTTGGTAAAAAGATTTGGATTATCTGGTGTTATTGTAGTTTTTATTTTCATTTACTTTTTCAGAATTTGAGTAAGGAATATATTGGGATTATATTATTGTATAGCGCCTCATAAATGATGTTCGTGAACATTTTCATTTGCCACAAATTACAGAGGGGCGTTGCCTTGAGATATTTCATTTCATGTTATATTTGCGAAGTTTTGATGTGTAAGATCTAATTTCTTAAAAATAATTTTACATAATCTATAATTTTGTATCATGTATTCTTTATAACCAATTAACTTCATTTTTTTTTCATGCATTATGCAGGTAAGAAGGACGGATAAAAAGGCATTTTGTCCACAAAGAAAAGGTTCCGAATTTATAGTCAACTTCGAGATCTATTTTAAAATGAACAATTTCAAGAATATATTTTAATGTAAACTTTAAACACTTTTCGACCGGTCCAAACCTTGATATGAGATATCGTCAGGGTGACGGGAAGCTATACAGAATGTAAGGCAATTAAAGGGTGGTTGGAAGCCATACAGAATGTAAGGCGATTACATAATGTTTATTTAGGTGCTTCACGTCCCTATACAAATATCATTCCCGATATAATTCGTTTTTGCAAGAAATCTTGCTTTACACTTCCTCGTAAGTTTAATATATTAAATATATATAACTTCTTATTCTTCTCCTTCACATTTTTATTATTATTGAGATATTTATAGCCAAATGGGGAGTCACAAAGTGAGGTGGACTGGTTATTCCATTAGAAGTTTTCCTGGCTGCTTATAGATATTTGCAAATTTCTTATAAGATTGGGTATATATTATCATTTTGGATAAGAGGTATTTCAAATCATTTTAATTTTTTAGATTTAAATAATAATAGTAGTTTAATTGCTTTTTCCACATTAACTTCGGTAATGAATTTCTTTTATATTTAGAGATTAGAGGGGAACATAAACAACTCTGTCAAGATATGAATCAAGGTTTCACAAATCTCCTAGAGCAAATCATCGATTAGAAGAGGCAGTATCCATTGCCACCTCCACCTCCTGAAATATGACCATGTTCTAAATTTAGGATGACTTTGTCTTTATTTAACTATGTTTCTTAGTACTCAAGTTATAACTTCCTCATATTGGACTAATTGCGAACTTAAGTGTTATTTCTAATTTGGATCAACTCTTCTTAGCATGAGGTTCTATTTTCATTCAAATTGCAGTCTTGCTAATGAACTTATTAGTTTCGGTTATTGTTTCTAATGTTGGCAAGTCATGAATGTACTCTTTGTTTATCTTTATCTAATTTATCATTTCTCTAGAGTATATGTGAGAATTTTGATCTCTGACCATTCCTTCTAGATTTTAGCTGTTTGTTTTAATGTTGGTAGTTTTAATGGAAAACGTGTTTTAAGAGTCAGTAGTTTGTTTTACCAGAAAATATACAAAAGATTGTATAAAATACAATCTAAAAATGAGCTATCTTTCATACGTTTAAAACCAGAGATTATTTGATAATTTGTTTTGGTAAGGGTTTGGGAACTACGTTACGAATTGGGAAGGTGTTAGGTCCCCAATTCGCCCTTTCGGTCTCTTAATGGATTATGTATTCAATTCCTATTTTAGATATCTTGTAAGTAATTTGAATAGTTTTCAAAATAGTCCTTTCGAATTATCTCAATTCTTACTGATTTCCTGGCGATTATTCCCTTGGCAGAATCTTCTCACCCTCGGGGTTTGTTATTTTACCAAACTTTTTTATTCTCAGCATTTTTCTCTAATCTTTCAAAGAGAATATTCCTATCTTTTAGTGGAAAGTGAAAGAAAGAATTCCTATATTTTGGAGAAAGGGAAAGAAAGAACTCCCATCTTGGGGAATGCGGAAAAAAAAATTCCCATCGTGGTGAATGTGAAAAAAATTCCTATCATGGGGAATGTGAGGGATCCTTATCCAAAAAATTCTTTTCTTAGGGAATTCGAAAAAATTTTCATCGTGCGAAAAATACGAAGAATTCGAAAAAAATCCAATCGTGGGGGAATGTGGAAACATTCCTAACGTGGGGAATGTGTGGAAGGAAGAATTCCTATCGTGGGGCATGCGATAAAATTCCCATCATGGGAAATACATGGAAGGAAGAATTTTTTTTCTTGGGAATTCAGAAAAATTCCCATCGTGGGGAATGTGGCCAATATGTGGAAGTAAGAATTTCCATCGTGGAAAATGTGAAAAAATTCCTATCGTGGGGAATATGAAAAATTCCTAAAGTGGCGAATGTGGAAAAATTACCATCGTGGAGAATGCGAAGAATTCCTTTCTTAGAGAATTTGGAAAATTTTCTATCGTGGGGAATGCGAAAAAATTCCTATCATGGGGAATGCGAAAAATTCCTAAAGTGAGGAATGTGAAAAATTCCTAAAGTGAGGAATATGAAAAAATTCCCATTATTGGGAATGCGTGAAAGGAAGAATTCGCATCATTGAGAATCTGTTAAAATTATTATCATGGGAAATATGTGGAAGGAAGAATTCGTTTCTTGGGGAATGTGGAAAAATTCCCATCGTGGAGAATATGTGAAAGGAAGAATTCCTATATGTGAAAGAAAGAATTCTCGTCGTGGAGAATGTGAAAAATTCTTTTTTTGGGGAATTCGAAAAAATTTCATCATGGAGAATGTGGAAAAAAATTCCCATCCAAGGTAATGCAAATAATTCCTTTCGCAGGGAATTCGCAGAAGAAAGAATTCATATCGTGGGGAATGCAAAAAATTTCTTTTGTGGGAAATTCACAGATGAAAGAATTTACATCGTGCGAAAATGAGAAAAAAAATTTCATTGTAAGAAATTCGCGGAAGAAAGAATTCCCATCGTGGGGAATGTGGAAAAAAATTCTCCATCGTGAGGAATGTGAAGAATTCCTTTCGTAGGGTATTCACAGGAATAAAGAATTCCCAACATGGGGAATTCGGGGAAGAAAAAATTCACATCGTGGGGCATGCGAAGATTTTTTTTCGTAGGGAAATTCACGGAATAAGGAGTTACCATCGTGGGGAATGTAGAAAAAATTCCCATCTTGGGGAATGCGAAGAATATCTTTCGCGGGGAATTCGCGGAAGAGAGAAAAAGTGAGTGAGAGAGAGAGAGAGAGAGAGAGAGAGAGAGAGAAAAACTTAAGAGAGTAGATCGGTTGAATAAGAAACTAAAAAAGAGCAAAACAATTTTGATTTCTTTGATTTATCGTTTTGAAAAGATATTTAATAGTTCAAAATTTATCTTATTTATTGTAACTAAATATGTGTCATTAATTTATTAAATTAATAATATAATATTTCTTTATCTTATAATTTAAATCTAAACTTGTGTAATATACATAATAGGCGAAAATGAAAAAAAGAAAAAAAAAGTTTCAAAATTATGTTCAAGGTAGAAGAAGACCCAACCTTCTAATTATATTATAAAGCAGCTTTAATTTATTGCTTTTGAAAGAGAATCTTCTGCCACTTCTATGGTTGATCTCACGAGAAAAACCATTTTTATGGCTCCGTGTATTGGTTGTTAGGGACATTAATTGAGAGCTATGTGAGGTACCTCCCACAAAAAATCATTAATTGAGAGCTATGAGAGCTATGTGAGGTACCTCCCACTTCTATGGTAGATATCATTTTTTTGATATATGCAGGTACTCTCACACAAAAAATCAACTACGCTAGCTAGCAGCACAGGAGGACCGGACCTTATCAAATACATCCTATATTTTATTTATGTTATAAAATATTAAGTTTGATTAACTTTATTTTTTTTTTAAATTATAAAAATCTAATGTTCAAAAATATAAATGTTATAATGTGTCTTAATTGTATACAATTGGATATCATTTATACGCGCATTAAGATATCAAATTAAATTTAAAATACTAACACCAACAATACATACATAATAAACACTCACACCAATCATTTTATTTGAAATTTAAATGTCATAACTTTAAATGAAACTTCGGGATTTTGATAAAATTTATCTGTTAATCAAGATTAATTAAACAAGATCTATTGTGACTATAGAATTATGCAAAAAAATATTCAAAAGGAAAATTATGGAGTAACATTTAAGGATATACTTTATATGTTTGTACATTATTGTTTTTCTTAATATGCCGTTTCTAGGAGTGTTCACAGTACATTAGTTCAATTTTGGACGGTTTTCATATTATTCTAATAGACGCAGTTAGACTATTTGTACATCTAGCCTTGATTTTAATTTGATAAAAAAATGCTTTTTGCTAAGATTTAAATAAGAGAAAAAAAAATTCAATACGATTTAGAGTTCATTTAAAACACTAAAAAACAAGGCGATCCAATCAATCTCGTATTTTTAGTTGTTTTAATATGGAGATTGAACATAAATTTTGGTTATTCAAAACTGTAGACTATGCTAGACAATGAATTCAAAATAAATAAATCTAAATGTGCGAATTTTAATCGGCTACATATTATTCTTTTGTCCGATCTTATTTATTTCATTGTGATGAAATACTTTAACAATTAACAATTTACTCAATTGTAATTATTCGCTGCTCTAATTCAAAAACAATGAGGATGTGGTAAAATTAATGCTATTATTTAATTCATAAGTTAGCTTTATCAATTGTTTCAAAAAGAAAGTCAGCTTTATCTAGAATAGGCTTTTTTAACTCCACATGCAGAGTTGAGGGAGGTTATATGCTTCCTACAGAGTTGGTGGCAGTTGCTCACGTCACCCTCAACCACTCTGGCAAGACTGTTAGTGTGAAAATTTAGAATAGACTTTTTTAACTATACAGTCAAATGATTGGATAATGATGGAGATTACATAGAAAAATTAGAAGAACGCTTAATAAGTTAAATAAATGAATAAGATAAACATTTATAGAGGCGAACGCCCTTTTTTTTGAATAAGAACTACTCCTCCTTTGTTGAAAAGAGCTCTGAGCTCGCAGGGACCTTGTATTGAATTATAATGGATGAGCCTTAGCTCTGAATTAGACGTGTATTGTCTCCCAGGCTAATTTATATTATCAATGCAAGTATATCTGAGGTTGCTCACTGAATCAACCTCATACTCTTTAGGTATGGGTGCTCTTGGGTGCTCTCAGATCTGATTTCAAAAAAATATTTCTTGAACTGATTATCTCCATTATCACAAGAGTGATGAACGCCTTTCTTCACTTGGTTGGTAGGGGAGTAAGTGTCTTCTTTTATACGGTGAAGAAAGGGATGTCCAGCAGAACAAAAGCAGTTGGTTTTCAACCATTCATCCAACATCACAGTATACTCGACTCCTGGTCTTACTTCTCCCCTTAATCCAGAGTATTAAATATAGTTATTATGCATTTCATGAAGTTGAAGGAGGTTCTATGTTTCCTGCTGGGTTGATGACTGTTGCCCATATCACCCTCAACCACACTGACAAAATTGTTGGCGTGAAAATTTACAATATACTTTTTTAACTACACAATCAAATGATTGGATAATGATGGAGATTGACATAGCAAAATAAGATGGACACTCAATGAGTTAAGTAAATGAATAAGACAAGCATTTAAAGATAAGGTTTGCCCTTTTTTATGAATAAGAACTATTCCTCCTCTTTTGAAAAGAGCTCTGAACTCGTAAGGACCTTGTATTGATTTATAATGGACGAGCCTTACCTCTTAGTAGACGTATATTATTTCTCAGGCTAATCTATCTCATCAATGCAAGTATATCTGAGGTTGCTCACAAAATAAACCTCATACTCTCTAGGTAATGGAGCCTTTGGGTGCTGTCAGACCTGATTTCAAAATAAATTTCTTGAACTGATTATCTCCATTACCACAAGAGTGATGAGTGCCCTTCTTCATTTGGTTGGTGAAAAAAGTAAATGTCTTCTTTTATATGGCAAGGAAGGCGACATCTAGCAGAATTGAAGTTGTTGGTTATCAATCATTTTTCCATCATCACAGCATGGTCGACTCCTGGCCTTCCTTCTCCCCTTAATCCAGAGTATTAGATGCAATTAATACGCATTTAATGAAGTTGAGGGAGGTTTTATGCTTCCTGTAGAGTTGGTGGCAGTCACATATGTCACCCTTAACCACTCCGACACAACGGCAGGACATGGCTCATTCCAACTCGGTGGAAGAGTTCCGGAGTTTGAGCCTCTGAAAGTGTATTAACTCAAACATTATTTAAACCTTACACCAATATTCCCATGAACTCTACGCCTACGTGCCGCTAGGTTTCAGACGTCTTCACCACGCTGTCTTATGCCAACGTGGACCGCCACATGTCCTCTTGTGATTGGCTCAAAAGTTAAATGAATATTTCACTCTATCAAAATAGTAAGTAAGAAAAAATATTTTCCAATATAATATCATGATTTAAAAAATGTGTTCAACAGTTGTGTAGTTGGTATATAGCGTATATATAATGTAAGAGGGTTTCCAACTCTCATCTAGGTTTTTCTTTTAAAATTGAACCTATAACATTAGATCAAAATATCAAAATTCAATAAAATTTGTAGTTTTGAAATCTGTAAAATAAATCCATGCAATACAAAAGTATATGACAAAAAATTTAAAAGAATAATGTAATTTTACATGTCTGTATATTATTGATCATTTCTAGTAGTATAGACTAAATTTTAATTTTTATGATTATTATTACTCCACAAAAGTAGTCTAATACTTCAAAATGTGGCACTAAAAATGATTTTAAAGTATTAAAATACTAATACGAACTGTTAATAACAATTCCCATTTTTATTCTCATATATTATTTTTTTGCCAAGACTCTTCTACTTTTGTATTGTTTTCTACTCCTATATATTTTCTTTCTTTTCCTATTCCCAACACTGTTTCCTTTTTCTTTCCAATTTATCTTTTAACATTTAAGAATGAGAAAATATTCAATACAACGGTTACAATGACATATGCTATCACTTGCCTAGTTTAATGTAGAAAATCAATGACACATAACTCTTATATGTGTCATTGATTTTCTACAATTTAATTAGAGAAGTGATAACATGTGTCGTTGTAATTATTATACTGAATATTTTATAACATTTAAGAGCACTTTGAAGAGTCTTTTCAAATTACTAAATTGCAAAAAAAATTGGAACTACGTCAAATACTATAGACATTTAAATTCATCTTTACATCCTTCTCACTCGGCCAACTTTTGAAATTAATATAATATACATGTTTTAAAGGTCTCACAAAAACGAGATGGGGTGGAGAGAGAGAGAGAGAGTTGCAGAGGGTGTTAAATTTTGTCAAGGCTAAACGTGCAGTATCACAAAAATCACTATACAAATATTACAAATATTCAAATATATACTTTTACTTGATTAATTTTTCCTTAAAAAGATAAAGTAAATTCAAACATAGGCAAAATTTGACCTTTCAGTTTTTTTTGCTTCCTGCATAAATGCGACAAATTATGTGATATTGTGATGGTACAACTGGAGGAATCACTTAAAAGCAACAAATCACTTAAAAGCAACAAAGGACACCAGCTGGTCAATTTTGTGAGGACCGAGAAACGAGGTATGAATTTCTTTGACAGATACCATTGAACTGTCGGTAGGTATCAATTTGTTTTTCATTTGTTTTTTTCTTTTTTTGTTTTTAAATAAAAACTTGTGTCTTTTCTAAGGGTGTGTTTTTTAACCATTTTGCTCCAAGGAAGCACCAAAACTTGCACCAAATTTTGCAATCACCATATTTGGTGAAACTATTCATCCACACCATCCCACCATCTTTTTTTCTTTTATTTTTTATTTTTATCTTCATTGTTATTTTCATATAAATATCAATTAGTATTTTTTACTTGTTTATTTTTTAATTAGACAACAAAAAATTAAGGTGTTTGAGAGAATATAGAGAGAATATACTTTTTTTTATATTTGGTGTTATGGTTGGAGTTGAAAAAAAAATTGGTGTAAAAATGACAAGGTGCAATCAACACCAAAATGGTGTTTTGGGTTGGAGATGGTCAATTGTTTAATTGACTTTTTCATGAAAAATGAGTATTTTTTACTTTTGCTTAAGGTGTTTGATTAGTTTTTTTTTTTCTCACACTTTTGCCTCATGTGCATTTTCAAGGCAATTGAGAAAAATATTTTCCTTGGAGGAGGTGGTTTTTTGTTTTCCATGCTTGGGTACGGTTCATGAGACAAGATTTTTACCATCTTCTACATTAAAAATGCTATAACTTAAAATATAAAATTCAAAATAATATAAAATTTAATATTTAAAATCTACTAATCAGGATCAATTAAACAAGATCCATTATGATTATATAATTATGTAAAAAAAAATACCAATATTTTTTTCTACATTAAAAATGTCATAATACAACAAATATTTTTCGGGTAAAAAATTAAGGCAATCAAACACACTACACTACATTTCTCATGCAACTCAATTCTAGGTAATTCAATTGCCTATAACTTATTTTCTTTCCATGGAAATTGCATGCTTACAATCAAACGCACCCTAATTGTGTGAAAGCAAATGAGTTATACTTAAGTAAGTGTATTAGCCTAATTAAAAAGGCACCTATTTAAATTTAGGAGAATTTCTAAATTCCATTCTTGTCTATGATGGATTTTTTTTTATTATTTCAACGAGAGAAAGAGAGTTTTCTTTTTTAATATTAAAAGAATGTGTACATGGTTCATCAATAAAATTATGAATTAAATTTAGTTTTTTGGGTCTATATTATGAATTAAGTTAAAGCTGTACTTTTGCTTAAGAAAAGAGCAGTGTTATTTCCACTCCTAAATATATTACAAACACCATATTAAAATTTAACTAAAAATATATTTTAACACCCCTTTATTTATCACAAATACTCTCCTTCATTGCTTGATATTAGGCGAGTGCTTAATAACATACTTTTTGCATTTGAGTCAAATTTATGTGAGTGCACTAACTTTTCATTATGTGAGTCTTATTTGAAAATACTCCAGCACTCCATTACTTGATGTTATGGTGAGTTCTTACCAACAAACTCTCTCCATGTGGGCCAAGTGTATGTAATTGCACTTACCTCTCATTAGACGAGTTTTAGGGGTATTAGTGATAACAAATTTCTCATAGGAGGTGTTTGTCAGAAGGGGGTGTGTTTGTGACAAATATGTGGGGAGTAAATAATACCACAAAAAAAAATGTCTCTAGAAACTTTCGTTTGGAAAATGATTTTTGCTTACCTAAAAATCTTATTACATATTCTTATCGAGTGTATTAAATGAGTTGCATTCTAATTGTATCTTGTAAATGTACAATTCATATAATGCATATATGCCGGTATAAATAAGTGATAAAAATATTAGGTAAATACAACACTGCTCCTTTCTTTTACTTTTGATAGGCAATAAATTAATTTGAAAACATGGTAGTTTTTTTTCAATAACATATACTTTCTGGAGACTGTTATTTTCGATTCAAATCTATCAACTATTTTTAATCAGTTTGGACACCAGCTCGAACCCTCTTCGAAGTGTTTCGTTCCTTTTGGATCCATTAGTCCATGTGGAATAATTCATTTCTTAACTAAAAATAGCGAGCTCTGAATCTCCTTCTCTCATCTTTCTCATTTCTCAAAAATAGCTTGCAGCTCTGTGGCTCTCTTATCTCTCACACGCAAGCTCTCTCATCTCTCCGGAAAAAAAAAAAAAAACCCATACCTCTTGTACGTACGTTCTTTCATCTCTCTCTCTCCCCCCTCAAAAATAGCAACCTCTGAATCCTCTCCTCTCACATCTCTCATCTCTCAGAGGAGACGTAGCTCTCCCCTCTCATCACCAGAGAGGTTGTCGTCGGTGGCGATCGATGTTAGAGAAGGGATTGAAGATTAGGAGAAATGACTTCTTATTTGAAGGACAAAAGAGAAAAGGATCCGGATCCATACATAAACATCTTAGCCAGGGCTGCTTACCGGGCCACCAACGACCATGAATCTCAAGTCCCAACTTTTCAACTTTAATTATTTTTGAATTGTACAAAACAACAATTATTTTTTCATTCCCCATTGATGTGTATTAAATCACTATATCCTTAAAAGAAACATTAATAATCTGTTTTGTTTGGCTCTTGTGACCCAAGCCCAACAAAATCTATTACCAATAATTGCAGTGCATTGTTGGTTTGTTGTTGACTTGCTGTGCTTGGTCAGTTTATAACATAATAAAACAGAATCTACCGAAGAAATTGGTAAAACCAAAGGTCGGTTTACCAACCCATTCGGTTTGGTGACGGTTTCTATTTTGAGTATATCGATATTGGTCGGTTCAGTATAAAATTGACAAATTCAGTTCGATAACTGAACCATGCCATTGGAATATGCTTTTTCGGTTTCAAATCCAATAACTCTTTATTAAGGGAACGGTGCACTTGCAATTAAGCAAGAAACTTATGTGCTAAGTTAAAAAAATATTTCTACTCCTAGATTTTATATTTTAATATTTTTCCTAATATATTACAAGAAACTTATAATGTGCATTTTTATTTTCTTAAGTTAAAAATAATATATAAAAAAGTAAATATGGTAAATACACGTGCAACGACAATGGAGTTTTATGATGAGTTTTGCAGTATTTAGAAATTAGAACACAAAATAATTAAAAAAATTAGATATTTTTTTAATTTAAAATTTAAAGTTAAACATCTAAAATTCTTATTTTTTATTTTACATTAACGATTTAGCATATGAAAAATGCATATGGTATATTGGTCCAAATTAGGTAAACTCATCCAACGATGCATTTCCAAATGGTGGGAAAATAAAAAGTTTGGGTGTCTATATAATAAGGGCAATGGTTTTTGAACTAAAAATGTATAAGGGGATAAAAAATTATGTTGTTAAAATTTAAAACATTTTTTTAATAAATGATAGTGTTTTTTACGCGGGTTTCAACCTAATAAAGTAATATATGGGGAAAGTTCTTCTATTAATACATAATTAATATTAATATCTTCTTAATTTAATGCTATTTATCTCCTAATCAACTACGTAGTACGTTTAACCTTTTCTATTCAATTTTAATGTTTCATCTTCCCATGTGGAGATTTTTTTTGATCTTCCAAGTGTTCATAGTATTCAATTTATGATAATTGATAGTAAAAAATGTAAACTGCTTGGGTTATTTTTAGTATTCTTTTTAAACTTCCAACTTTTATTCTTATTCGTCCAATCTTTCTCTTTTTCATAAAGGTATTCCTTTAATGTGGAATATTAGTTAATTTTAGCATTCAGCTGCAATACTACTTGGGATGAAGCACAAATTATTATTTTATATATTTATTTATTTATTTATTTTGATTAAAAAAACCATAAAACAAACTACAAAGAAAACAACAAAAATTAACCTACTCCAGTAGCATCAAAATCAGAAGCACAAAGTTGAAGGAGATGTAATTGATTGTAGGTAATTCCACAATCAATTGTTGTCTTCACACAATCTACTTTCTTAATTTTCAATTGCTCATTAATTCTTGGCATTGGTGTGTAGCATAGTCTCGATATACAGCTCAAACACGGTATGTTAATCACTTACATATTTTTTCTTTTAGGATATTTCAAATTGATAGCCCTATTTTCTGTTTTTTTATTATTGATTAGTGTTTCTTTAGAATCAAAGCCAGGAAAACACCGACTAGAGTACATATATAATTATTCCATGTTGTCAATTTTCTTAAAAGTGCATTAGAGTATTAGTACAATGTTATCAAGATTATTTTTCGTAAGTATAGAGTACTATACATAAGCAAAGAAGATTAAAATCCCAATGTTGCATCTTATGAAAGAAGATTAAAATTTTAAGGGGTTGAACTTAACCCCCTACGTACGCTAATAGTCATATTTGAAAAAACCCCTATAATAATTTTATTAGACATAATCCCCTAAAATCTGACACCGTCTCTTTTCCATCCAAAATAAATTTTTTTGGACAAAAATACCCCTCTCCGTCTTCTTTCTCTTTTTCCTTCTTTTGCCCACTCAAGAACCCTAACTTCTCTCTCTAAATTTGTTTACTCTAGAAATAAACTCATAGTTATTGTTGTTGATCTTTGCCATCCTCTCTCCTTGATAAACGCATAATATTGTCATGCATAAGCTCTTTCTCGGAGTCGCTTGGCGCGTTTGTTGCATTAATTCTGCCTAATTATCCACTTATCTCGAGATTAGTGCCTTAGCGAGTTTTGTATCTAACATGGCCCAAGTTGGTGTATTTTTGTAGTATTCCATGTTTTTGTAGGATTGGAATACAATGGCATTGCATAGATTGATCAAGAGTAAGCTTGGAGGCTTGCAAAGTGATGAGTGAAGAAATTTCAGAACCATGATTGATCATGGGTATAACCATGATCGATCATAGGCATAACCATGATCGATCATGGGCATAACCATGATTGATCATGGAACCATTTTTTCTGGCAGAACATTTCCATGATCGATCATGGGCTGGCGAGTACACCTACTACCTGCTCCTTTCAGCTTGTTTTGAGGGATTATTGTCTCTAGATATGTTCCCTTGTTTATTTTATTATTTCTTAGACTTTTGTGGCTAGTTTTAGGCCTAGAAAAGGGGAAAATAGATTATCTAGTTTTTGGACATTTACAAGTTCTAGAGAGAAGGAAGAGCTAAAGTTGTATTGTTCTTCATTTTCTCTTGTAAGTGTTTTAATTTGTAAGAATGATTTCTTCTTCTATAATATTTGTTTTTGCATCTATTATGGAGTAGTCTCTTACTAAGGTTACGGAGGTTGATTACGATATGATTTTCGGTGATTAATGGCTCAATCCATGTTTAAAGTTTGATAAATATTTGTGAATCCTTTGCTTCATCATATCTTCCATTCTTTCAAGCTTTCTAGGTATTTTCATGTTAAATTAAGACTTTATATGCCTTGTATATTTAGTGCTTGGTTGTTAATGAACATACAACATATTTATATGGTTCTAGAAAGCTTGTAGTCTCTTTCCCCCATCCATTGAGATTTTTCCTCTTTGTAGAAATTATGAATAGTTCTTAAAACTCCATGGATGGGTTATAAATTTGTTTAGCTTATCTTTGATTCATTTATTGATATATTGAGTGCTTCTTACACTATATGTGATACTTAGACTCTTTATTTTCTACCCTAAGTGATAAACGATGAGTTGACGAATTTATCCCATAAACTTCATTCCGTTTCATTGTTAGGATTCACTTTATAATTTTCATTCTTTAAATCATGAGATTTCATACACTTGCTTTATGTTAAATCTTTTTATGATGAGTTTGTCATATCTGTCTCGGATTAGCTTCATCGGAAATGGGTTGCCTTGCTTCACACCCGTAGCGAAGAGATATGAATGGTGGCTTCGTCTTTGGTGGAATGTTGTTTGTCTCTTTCTTGATATAGCTTCGATCCGGAAATGAGTCGCCTAGCGTCGCACCCTTTGCTATTTAGAGATACACCAACATTCCCCATATCTCAAGAAACCTTGTGTTGAAGTCTTTGCATGAGCTAGTGATCATCGTTTCTTAAATCGCAACTAACTTCCCAATACCTTAGTGCTTTCTTATCACTTTTCACAACTGTTTTACATTTACTTTGTTCTACAACAAATCCAACTCACACAAAATATGAAAACCGTAAAATCCGTAATCCATTCCATTCATTTTCGACTATCCCTGTGGTTCGACACTCGGACTTCCGAGACTATACTATAACTTGGCGTGCCTGCACTTGGGCTTTATCAAAGCGCGTTAACTTAACTTGCGTCACTCCTCCATTGCCCCAACCACCTCCGCCAGCTATTTTCCCCGAGTGACCCTACTTCGACACCGACGCTAACTACGACTCCGGCGCTGGTGCAGTCCGACGAAACTTTGATGTATGTGTGTGTGTATTATTAATAACAATTGCAGGTATATATATATCTATATATATGTGTGTGTGTGTGTGTGTGCGCGCGCGTGTGTGTGTGTGTTCTTTGTAATATATCTATATTATAAAACACCATTTTTGACCAAATTTTATTCCAAAAAGTATAAGAATCTAATGGTTAAAAATACACATGTTATGGTGTGCATTAGTTCTACACCATTGGATGAGTTTTATACACACATCAAGATGTCATATCAAAGTTAAAACACTCACACCAATAATATACACACAATAAACTCTCACATACTAATAATTTTGTCTATATTAAAAATGTCATAACTTAAAATAAAAAATTCAAAATTTAATAAAAATTTAATATTTAAAATCTACTAATCAAGATCAATTAAACAAGATCCATCATAACTATATAATTATGCAAAAAAAAATCGAGAAAAATTATTGTATAACTTTTAAGGACGTACATTATCTATATTATAAAACATGAAGTTTAACTAAATTTATTTTCAAAAAGTATAAAATCTAATAGTTACAAATATACATATTATGGTGTGCATTAACTCTACTCCATTGGATAAATTTTATACACACATTAAGTTGTCACATCAAAGTTAAAACATTCATACCAATAATATACACGCAATAATTTCTCACACACCAATAATTTTTTCTATCTATATAAAACACCATCTTTGACAAAAAAAAATCAAAAAATATAAGAATCTAATGGTTAAAAATACACATGTTATAGTGTGCATTAGTTCTACATCATTAGATGAGTTTTATACACACATCAAGATGTCACATCAAAGTTAAAACACTCACACCAATAATATACACACAATAAACTCTCACATACTAATAATTTTGTCTACAATAAAAATGCCAAAACTTAAAATAAAAAATAAAAAATTTAATATTTAAAATCTACTAATCAAAATCAATTAAAAAAGATCCATTATGACTATATAATTATGCAAAAAAAAATCAAGAAAAATTATTATATAACATTTAAGGACGTACATTATCTATATTATAAAATATCAAGTTTGACTAAATTTGTTCTCAAAAAGTATAAAAATCTAATGGTGAAAAATATACATATTATGGTGTGCATTAACTCTACTACATTGAATGAATTTTATACGCACATCAAGATGTCACATCAAAGTTAAAACACTCACACAAATATTTTTTTCTATATTAAAAATGTCATAACTTAAAATAAAAAAATTCAAAATTTAATATTTAAAATCTACTAATCAAGATCAATTAAATAAGATCCATCATGACTATAAAATTATGTAATAAAAATAAGAATTATTAAGTAATATTTAACACCAATAATATACACAAAGTAAACTTTCATACACCAATAAAAAAAAATTTACATTAAAAATGTCATAACTTAAAATAAAAAAAAATTAATATTTAAACTCTACTAATGAAGAAAATTTATAAAAAAATTAATATTTAAATATACTAATCAAGATCAATTAAACAAGATTAATCTTAAAATAAAAAAAGTAATATTTAATATTAAAATATACTAATTAATAAACTTAATAAAAATTTAATATTTAAATCTACTAATCAAGATCAATTAAACATGATCCATCATGGCTATAGAATTATGTAAAAATAAATAAATTATTGAGTAGCATTTAACACCAATAATATGCACACAATAAATTTTCACACACCAATCATTTTTTCTATATTAAAAGTGTCATAACTTAAAATAAAAAATTCAAAATTTAATATTTAAAATCTACTAATCAAGATCAATTAAACGAGATCCATCATGACTATAGAATTATGTAAAAAAAATAATAAAAATTATTGAATAATATTTAAGAACGTACTTTACGTGCTCATACATTATTGGTCATCTCAGTATGTCCTTTTTAGGAATAATTACAATATATCAGTCAAATTTTAAAACTATTTTCAAATCATACCAACAGATGTAATTGAATTATTTTCACATATGGCCTTGAGTTTAATTTGTTAAAAACTTATTTTGCCGAGATCAAAATAAGATAAAAAAATATGATTAAAAAATTCTCTAAAATTAAAAACAATGTCGGTCCAGTCCGGTCTACTTTTAGTTTTTCTAGCATGAAGATATATTGAACCTAAGTTTGTCGATTTAGATTCATTACACGTTACTTCTTTTTATCTTATTATCAGTTCTTATTTAGTTTACCGTGCCAGATGGCACGTGTATACCCTAGTACACATATATACCAAAAACAGAGCACTTTAGATTTCGGGTTGGGGGGTTTTGATTTCAATTTGCTTGTTTTCTTGGGTGGGTTTTGATTTCAATTTACTTGTTTGCTTGGGCGCAAGGAACGACCCCACTCCGACACCGACGCTAACTCCGACTCCGGTGCTGGCGCAGTCTGATGGAACTTTGATGTATGTGTGTGTATTATTAATAACAAATTGCAGGTATATATATATGTGTGTGTGTGTTCTTTGTTATATATACACATATATACCAAAAACAGAGCACTTTAGATTTCGGATTGGTGGGTTTTGATCTCAATTTGCTTGTTTGCTTGGGTGGGTTTTGATTTCAATTTACTTGTTTGCTTGGGCGCATGGAAAGACCCCATTCGAACTCCCCTCATTGCTCTAGCTTTAAGGACGAACGGTGGTAATCTTAGCTGTGACGCCCTGAGTGATGAGTACTCCCTTGTGTGGAGGAATGGTAGCTCAAAGGGGCATCCCACACCGGAAGTTGGGGGATCCTTGGAGACCCATATAAGTAAGATATGGTCACTAGTTAAGTACGAGGCCTTTTGGGTAGCTCACTGGCTTCGGATCCCATGAGAACTCCGAAGTTAAGCGTGCTTGGACCAGAGCAATCCCAGGATGGGTGACCCCCTGGGAAGCTGGTCGTAAGCTCCCAGTAACAAAGCCGTGAGGGTAGATGTCCTGGGGCCGAGGCCCGGCTAGGACGCTACCCAAAGCGGACAATATCGTACTGAGGTGGGACCGGGTCGTTACAAAATGGTATCAGAGCGGATCCCACAAAGTATGGTGTGTCGAGGAGGACGTTGATTCCCTTGGAGGGGAGGATGTGACGCCCTGAGTGATGAGTACTCCCTTGTGTGGAGGAATGGTAGCTCAAATGGGGCATCCCACACCGGAAGTTGGGGGATCCTTGGAGACCCATATAAGTAAGATATGGTCGCTAATTAAGTACAAGGCCTTTTGGGTAGCTCACTGGCTTCGGATCCCATGAGAACTCCGAAGTTAAGCGTGCTTGGACCAGAGCAATCCTAGGATGGGTGACCCCCTAGGAAGCTGGTCGTGAGCTCCCAGAAACAAAGCCGTGGGGGTAGATGTCCTGGGGCTGAGGCCTGTCTAGAACGCTACCCAGAGCGGACAATATCGTACTGAGGTGGGACCGGGTCGTTACATTAGCAACATGGCTGAACTACCACACCTTTTCTCGTTGGGACGGAGATGAGCTCGACCAACTGTGATTGTATATATATATATTTGTATGAATCTGGGTCTATGATTTAAGAGGTGATTTCAATTTCAATGTTTTAGGTTTAGAATTTGATTTTATTTTAGAGTTGTATTTGGATGTTAATGTAGAAAGAGAAAATTAGGAAAGAAGGAAAAAGAAGACACGGAAAATTTAGAGAGAGAAGTTAGGGTTCTTGAGTGGGAAGAAGAAAGAAAAAGAGAAAGAAGACGGAGAGGGGTATTTTCATCCAAAAAAAATTATTTTGGACGGAAAAGAGACGGTGTCAGATTTTAGGGGGTTATGTCTAATAAAAATTATTTTGGGAGGTTTTCTCAAATATAACTATTAGCGTAGGGGGTTAAGTCAATAAACCCCAAATTTTAATGAGATCTTCTTCAATTTCCTTACTACATCTTATAAGATTGAGTGTTTAACATGAGATCGATACATAGCATTAAAAATGTCAAGCACGAAGGTAGTATAACTAATAATTGCTACCTCTCCAGCCCTTTCTCTTGGCTGGACATCAAAAAAGATAGATGTATGTATATTCTTTTGGGATAGTTATATTAGAAAATAATTATAAAGGACATTTATGTGCTTGTCCTTAGAATAAAGGACCATCGTTTTAGAGACGTAGTTTAAAGGACAACTTTCATAATGAAGGATAATATTTTTTAATCAATGACAAAATATCAGTTATTTTAATTAGTTAAGTTGAATTCTAATAATACCTTTCTTAAAGATAAATACAATGAAATAAATATACTATTAAATTAGAAATCAAATCAATGAAAATAAATTCAAACCAATTCAAATATTATCACAAGAATTTCAAACAAGAAGATAACGTAAGAGTTATCCAAAAAAAGAGTCAAAGAATGTAAATGTCTCAAACTAAACAGACATCATATGAGACTGAAGCTGCAAATATTTCTGAGTTACAATTCTCCCATAATAGCAGTGAGACATATTACGTTCTTCTAATTAAATTTATGACAGACATATTAAGATGCATCTTTTCAATTTACTGTCAAACGTATTAAGTTACATTATTTCAATGTTCTGCAGACATATTAAGCTGCATCTTTATTAAGTTACATTCTTTTTAATTTATTGTCAGATATATTGGTGCTAAGATATTTTAGCTTTATAGTCATTTTGTATAGGTCACGTAAATTTTAGTGCCTCGACATTTTAGTTCATTTGGGTACACTTTAGACATATTGTCTGCTGATCAAGCCTAAATATTGCATTTTTATACCTTTTTAAATTGCTCTATTTGTATGAATTATATTTTACTACTTTCTACTCAGGTTGTTTTACTTGAAAGTTTTTTTTGTTGGTATGAAACGATATCCCTCTGGTCAGATATTATATTTGAACCCTTAGATATTTTATGCATGCTTAAGCCGACAACTCTCCTTCTTAATCATCTTAGATATATTGTACTTTCACTGTAAAATACCTTCGTTTCCAATATTTTACTACTTTCATTCTAGTATCTTTAATATCAAAGTTTGTTTCATTTGGTTTTCTAGGATTATGCCTTGGTTAGATATTTCACTACTTCGCTTGGGGTTTTGTTCTTCGACACTGAGTGTATTTCATTTCGTCAGGCTGCATGCCGTTATTTTCATCTAGCTTGCTAGATTTAGGCTGATGATCTAATTGTTTTAAAAAAATTAATTACAAAAGAAGTTTATTTCTAATCTTATTGCGTAATAGACATTTTATCGACAACATAACGGTTTCGTTCAATTCGTACTTCAAATTGCGGTTACCTTGAACGGTAGCTCCTTTCAGCTTGTGTTTTTTAGGACTCCTCACGTTTTCTAGGATTGGATTCACTATCTACATGAAATCAACTTTTAGTAGATGGACTAAGTTATGTAATTGCAGGTGATGAACTTCGCTTATATTTGCAGGTGTTGAACTTCGCTTATATGACCATTAGTTAAGGCATATTGTTTTCATAACGTGTTTATTATTGCTAAAGTCTAATGGCATGGTCTGCGAGGTTGGTTCCTATCATGATAAATCAATAGTATGCACCTTATGTAATAAGCACAATCCACTGTTTGACTTTGATTCTAGAATACCAGCCAAAAATTTTCCTTGTATAATGTTAAATCTTAAAAGATTTAATAAGCATGCCCCATAGTATATACACGAGTTTTTTTATCTGCTGACATATACTACTTATGTATGGATATTTCTATAATTGTATGTATGGAAAATAAATATACAATTAAATTCATAATTAAATCAATCAAAATAAATTCAAACCAATTCTAACACACGTCACAAGAAATTCAAACGAGATAAACACAAGAATTATTCAAAAAAAGTCAAAGGATGTAAATGTCTCAGACTAACCAAGACAGAATATGAGATTGAAGCCGTAAATATGTCTGAATCACAATTCTTCCATAATAGCAAGTAGAAATATTAAGTTACGTTATTCTAATTAATTTTCTAACAGCCATATTAAGAATTATGTTCTTCTAATTAATTTTTTGGCAGAAATATTAAGCTTTTTTTTAAAAAATAAATAAATCTGTGAGACATGTTAAGTTACTTCTTTTGTGATGAGGCATATTGTCCATTACATAGTGTGGTTGCACATTCGTGTTTTGCACCAATTGTATCCGACATATAGGCAACTCCGCATCTATAGTTCTATCAGTCATATTATATATAGTTGCTCATACTTCGTAGCCAGACATATATTATCCAAACGTATGGAACATAATACCAGACATTATTTATTAGACTAATTTCGTGTGATTACAATTTTTTCTTTTGAAATATTTTTATCAGAAAAATTGCTAACTTAAGTATCTCCTTTGTCATTGGTAGCTTTGTGAACAAAGACAACTAAATGAGCCAAAATATTGTATTTTTATACCTATTTAAGTGTCTCCATGTGCATGAATCAGACTTTAATTATCTAGAATTATTGAGATTTGAGTTTTAATCACGAAATTGAATAATATGTTTGTTTATAATGCATTTTATACTTTTTACAGGTTAAAAGTGAAAAAGTGCGAATTCGGAGCCAAAATCATCAAAGTTAGCCATTGTTGACTAATACGAAACAAAATTGGGCCAAGAATTGAATCCTAAAAAAATCCCAAGCCCAAGCACGAGTGAAGTGAATGCAAATGTCCAATAGAAGCCAATAAAGCAGTCCTAAACAAGGAAGAGGTCATTTGAATCAATTCGAGAAATTTTAGGATGAAGAAGATATTTATCTCGCGTAAGGTTATTGATCTAGCTAATTATGATGCTGATCCATACAGATTTTGAAGAACCCTCCTAAAATAGAAATTGTAAACCTCTGAGTTAGTTACACATAGGAAAAAATCTTGCGTAAATCAGAGTTCGAAACATAAAGTTACTGTGAAAATGCGAACAGTATGGCGGAGGATCAGATTTCAGCGTGGATGGATAAGAAATTTGAAAGCGAATATGGCTTAGCCCAATTGGAAGGCTATTATTGTAGTTTTGTAACAAGCCATGTGTTCAAATCTTGGCCAAGGTAATTTATTTTATTGAGGTTATTCCATCTGAAGGTGCACCAAATGTGGATGCACTTGTGCCACTTGCAATCTGCCCCTCATCTCCTAATTAAATTAGGTTTGAGAAACAAAAGCACAGAGCCACAATCAATTTCAAAGCATAGCAGCTACAATAATAATACAACTGTGTGAAGCAACATCACGATTTCATCATCTTTATATATATATAGGGCAAATATCTCATGCGGACCACTATTCACGGACCGTCCGTACGGACTGGCCTGTTTGGCACGCTCCCCGATGTAATTTTTTGATGAAATTTTGCGGGGATGTTCTTCATCGTGCGTAGAACATCCCCACAAAATTTCATCAAAAAATTCCATCAGGAAGCGTGCCAAACGGGCTAGTCCGTATGGACGGTCCGTGAATAGTGGTCCGCATGAGATCCGGACTCATATATATATATATTTTAAGTATAAAAGGCTTGTTTATACTACTTCTATTTTTCTCCGGTGTTTATATGGAGTTAGAGATGGAGGTTTTGTCAAGATTATGAGGATTTGATTCATATTTAATAGTGAATTTTGCACTTAATTATTGCTTTATTTATAACTATCCGACCCTAGATATTGAACTGATCGATTATCTTATATGTGCATCCATTTCATGTTTTGTGAATATTATGTCTCATTCGCTGTCTTTTCAGATTTTTTCAAGAAGTATTAGTTGCCACAATCAATTTCAAAGCGTAGCAGCTACAATAATAACACAACTATGAGGAACAACATCATGATTTCATCATCTTTTTCTATTTTTTTTTAAGTATAAAAGTCTTGTTTGTACTGCTTCTATTCTTTTTCTCCGGTGTTTATATGGAGTTAGAGGCAGAGGTTTTCTCAAGATTCTGAGGATTTGATTCATATTTAACAGTGAATTTTGCACTTCATTATTGCTTTATTTACAACTATCCGGCCATAGATATTGAACTGATCATCTTATATGTGCATCCATTTCCTGTTTTGTGAATATCATGTGTCATTCGCTGTCGTTTTGGATTTTTTCAAGAAGTATTAGTTGATATTCAACTATTAGCCAGGTCATTCCTTTCAATTTATGGTGAAGATCTCCAATCGTCCCTTTCTTATTTCGAAAGGCATAATTGTTTAGTATTCGATTTATCAAGAATAGTGCTTATCACGTATATTGGTTCATCCAGATTTTTTGTTGCTAGTGAAGTTTTATTTCTTGTTAATTATATTATGTGTCCTTCGTTAGAAAGAGTGTAAGAGATTTATACTTAAAAAAAAAGTCCCATTTTATATTAATACAAATGTGCTATTTCCTGTCCTACAAGAATTCGTATTTTTCCTCTATTCTCTCATTAGCCTTTCTGCATTATGGTGCAGTAGGCAAAACTCTCATGAGCCTTTCTCCACTATGGTGTTGTAAGCTAAAAATAAAAATAAAACTGGAAGGAACACAAACGACAATGTTTGGATTAATTTTAATGTACTAGTTGATGTATTACAATTTTGTGTACTATTATCTATCATGTAAAATTATGTTTGTTATTTAAATTGTTAAATTATTATTTTTCAAGAAACTTGACTATAAGTATGGACAAGTATACACAAATATATATATACACTTAACAAAAATAATAATACAACGTCCGTGCATCGCATTGCATGGGTAATAAGCTAGTAAGGACAATATCGGTAGATTCACCTTCTTAATTTTATTCTCTTCATTTAATGTGAAACCACTCCCAATAAATACATTTAAGTGTAAGATAACAATTTACTTTTAGCTCCTTAGAATATTTCCAATTGAATCATCTATATTAGATAAAAATGTAATGCCACATGAGAAAGATATATAAGCAACTGAAAAAAATGCTCTTTAATAAAAAAATAAAATAAAATTGGAAGGAACACAAACCGCAATTTTTGGATTAATTTTAATGTACTAGCTGATGTATTAAAATTTGTTTATTTAATGTAGATTCATTTCGCGTACTATTATCTTTCATGTAAAATTATGTTTGTTATTTAAATTGTTAAATTATTATTTTTCAAGAAACTATACTATAAGTATAGACAAGTATACACAATATATATATATATATATATACTTAACAAAAATAATAATACAACGTCCATGCATGACATCGCATGGGTAATAAGCTAGTTGGGGTAATATCGGTAGATTCACCTTCTTAATTTTCTTCTCTTCATTTAATGTCAAACCACTCTCAATAAATACATTACCTCCTTAGAAAATATCCAATTGAATCATCCATATTAGACAAAAATGTAATGCCACGTGAGAAGGATATATAAGCAACGGAAAAGAACGCTCTTTAATGCAATAATTAATGATGATGACCATCAAAATTTGGAATAGATATTGCGAGCCTCTATTTTTAGAGAGTTTATTAGATAATGACTTAATTAATGTCGCATCATCTTTTTTGTGTACCGACTTTTCATCATCAAGCTTATTAAAGATTTTAAATCTTATTTTATAAGTCATTTTTTATAAAAAATATATTATTGAAAATATGAATCAAGATCTACTAAACAAAATTCATATTCCATATGAAATTATTGATTATATTTGTATGAATTTCTTAATAAATAATTTCTTAAACAATCCCATTGGAGATACATTTTTTAAGGCTTGTCCATCAACAGGTTTTCTTTTTACCACATATGAAATACATGCTAATATGTTCTTAACGTGTATTCTTAAAGTACATGGTAACAGTAGCCTTGGAAAATTTACTTTTGAATGTCTAAAATCACTACAAGAAAAATGATCTTTAGTGACAATTTTTTTGTAACGGCTCAAAAACCTTTACTAAAGGCTTTTATTTGTTGCGGGTTTTGGTCCTGTCACAAGTAAAATTTTTTGTCACAGCTAGATATATCCTCGTTATGAATAAGAAGTTATTTGTGACACTTAAACATAACACTGCGACAAATAGTCTTATTTGTCACGGCTTAACGAGTTGCTACCAAAAATATACATTATTAAACAATAGTACAATGTCATTTCATGTAAAATAATATTAAAAAAAAGGAAAAAAAGAAAAAGAATTAAGTTAATTGAGAAATCCCAAATTTGTTTCATTCCCAATTTGGCTCACGTACTCAAACTCCAGTTTCTCTCCTAGTCATAACCCCTTATCTTTTCCGCTCAAAACCCCTCTTCTCCATCGTAACCACCATTGCCTATTCTCAACCTTGAAACCCTGGTGCCATACACCATAGCTACTCACTATTATCACTACTATCGCTCACCACCACTATTGTTCACTGTTAAAGATCTACCCCCAAAACCTTAACCCTAACCGGAGAAATCCACACCTAGAATCAACTACCTCCAGTCCCAAGTAAGCCCCCATTCTCTCTTTCTCTCTCAATATATATATATATATATATAGCATATTACTTGGTCTGAATTATTTGTCCAGTGTATTGCATATTATTTGGTATGAATTATTTCTCCTATGTATTTTTTGCAATGACTTTTATAAAGTATATATATATATATGTTTTCACACACACACACACACATATATATATTAAGTGCTTTATGAAGAATTTGTGGATTTTGGTAATTTTGTGCATCGTTTTGTGGTTGAATGTGTTTGAATTTATGTGCTTTTTGAATCCTTTTGTTTGTTAGCGTAGCAAGTACTGGTCATTGTGTAGTGAAGTGGTACTTTTAATTCTCTTCTGGTGGTAATGTAGTAGTTGGTCAAGTGAACTTTTATAACCTCAGAAATATTTGTGCAGAAAAGAGGGTTTATAAAAAGGAAAATGTTAAAAGTGTTGCTTATTCACATGTTAAAAGGATTACAAAAATGATAATGATATTATTTTTAATAAATATGTTTATTTCTACAGATGTTAATTACTAACCAATTCTATGATTATAATAAACACCTCTACCTATCTTAGTTATCTAATAATTTTGCATATATATATATATATGATTGGATGTCATTGAATAACATGGCTAATTATAGATAACGTGAGTTTGTATGGACAATGTGATGAATTTACATTAATGAGACATAGTAATGCACGCTTCGAGTGACACGAAGGGTTTATATGGATTAAGTTTACCTTAATGATAATTGTGTAATACATGAGTATGAAACCATAAGATTAATACTTAACTTGACATTTGATAATGCAGGTGATGCTCGTATGTGATTGGCCATGTATATACATAAATGTGTTATCCATATGCTGTGTCCAATTATTTGGCGGAATAACACTGATAATGATGTTGAGATATCTATGTGCACGTATATGTTGTTAATTGATGCGATTTGATTTGGGGTATATTATTATGTCAAAATTTTCATTGAGATATCGTTGCTATAATTTAGCGATAAATGATAATTATTGTATTATTTGCGGTTTTTAAGATAATAAGGCTAGGTGAGTCGAACTATAAATGCCACGTCGGGGGTACCGGGATATAAATACTAAGTCAGAGGTACCATGATATAAACACCATTGTATACGTATACAGGTGCACCATATTATGGTCGGGAGTATAGGGATATAAATACCAGCCCGGAGGTACCAGGATACAAATACCAACGAATATATTTATGTATATATATAATTATCTATGTGGATATTGATTGTAAGGTTTTAACCTCATCGTGAGGATTGTAGCCCTGCCATGTGATTATGTTGTAGTCCAATGAGTGCGGTTGTAGCTGTTATGATTGATTATCGGTACTAGTTGTGGGTTAGAGCCCCAACCGATTCAGGTTTGCAGCCATGTGAGGTATTAGAGCTGGAGCCCTATACAATGCAGTTTTAGCTGCCTATTTATGTTACCATGGCTCTTGTTGTTATTATCCTTACTCTTTGTGTAATTATGTTGGAATTATTAAATGACAAGCGTTGCATGTACAAGTCGAATACGAAGGTTGGATTCATAATATACACAAAGGATTAACGATTATAGGTGATGGTATAAAGCATGTTGTGTAAAGATATCCGCTAGTATGAGAATCCGTAAATGCGACCCTCGAGTCTCAATTCCTTATTTGAGTGTCTGAATCATCGGAACGTGTTACGTTGGTTCATTTGCTTCGATATATGGATAAATTTTATTTTATATTACTAAATGCAAGTGGGTTCATTCAGAGTCGCTAGCACGTTTTATGAAAAAAATGTACAAAAAGTTCGTGTAGGGGTAAAGGCCAAACCAAACCTTATCCCCACACGTTTTGCCCATGAAACCGAGATTCTATAAGGTTTGGGAACTATGTTACGGTTTGGGAAGGTGTTAAGCACCCATTCCGCCTTTTTAGTCTCTAGTGGCTTTATATGTTTATTATATGTTGAAAAACTTGGATACTTTTACTAAGAAGTCTACTACTTTCCTAAAGTATTTTTGTAAAGAAACCTGATTTTGGGGAAAATGGGGAAAGGGATAAAAACCTTGTATTCTGTGATCCGATGTTTTGATTTTGTAAGAAATGGAATACAAATAACAAAATTTGTAAACTTAGAAATTTGAAAATTTCGAAAGGATATCTTAATATTGTTTCCTCAGATAATAATATTTGTTTTATCTTTTTTTTTCATTATTTTGAAAAAGATCGGATTCTCGATTGGAATTGATTTGATATGGATTTGAACTCTTGAGGAGAATATATCAGGTGCATCACAATCTATATTGGAGACTGGACATAACCAATTTTAATCATGTAAATAAGTTTTATCATTTCGAGTTTTGAAAATTTGGTTTTGTCTGAACGATAATGTACTTACCTTTTCTGGTTTTGTGAAAATGGTTTTATCAGTGTGTTGTTTTGAAAATAGTAGACTATTTGTAAATTAACAATAAGTTTATCCAACTAGAAAGTTGACAGAACAACAGATACAACAAGTCTTACAAATAAATAAACATAATTAAAATTGAAATGAGGAAAATGGAAGTAAATGCTTTCGGTTTATGCTGGCCCAATTAAGCCAACTCCCTACTCACTTATAATACTTCCAAAAAATTACACAAGTATGTATGATAAGCTTAATGAGAAGTTTAAAAAAGACTATAGATACTAAATATGGCACGATAAAATCAATATACAGATATGTAAACTTAAATATTAGAAGAAACTTTCTTTACCTTCCCGACAAGATAAGAAAGAAAGAGAGAAAATATAATATGACCAAACATAATTCGGTAAATATAAGTTTTTGTTCGCTAGAATTAGTTAAGATTCTGACTATAGAATACGAGAAATTGAGTATGGAAAAGTCGGAGATTCCTCGAGAATTAGACAATAATAACTATAGCTTTGATAAAAAGATCTGATTTTTTAGAGAGATTATATTTTTCCAAGCCAAAAATTGCTGTCCTCAAATCCTTAGGGTGTTGGCCTATTTATAGTGCTCGGGAGGGTTTGTCCTGCGAAATTCCCTTGAAAAGTTAAACTGTCGTATGACACTTGGCCAAATGTGGCACGACAAATGGCTGAAGGCTTGTCCCTGACAGATTGATGTATCAGGGAGTGGATGGTCTGGGGCAGAGGAGTTTGTCGTGCAATAAATGGAGGTTTGTTGTGCTACAATCCACTTTGTCGCACGACGAATCCTTTTGAAAATAGGTTTGTTCAGACAAAGCCCTCTAAAACATGTTTGTTTGGGCTAAACACTTACCGAAGCTGTGTCTAGTGTTTTGGTTGAGTCTTAGACTTAAAAAGATGTTTTTCTCAATATTTTTCGGGTTCTTGCGGGGGTCACGGATCGGGGAGTCTACAGACCATCTCGATTCAACCTCCTTACTTGTAAGGAATTGAGGCAATTGTAAGAGACCATGATCCATGACTCCCGCATGAAGTAAAAAAGAGTGCACGCATGCAAAAGTGTTTGTGAGAGTCTCTGGGGAGGTCTTTGCGATGTGCTTGCCTTTGGAGAGGGCTTCCCTTACTTGACTGCCTCCCCGGGAGGACTTCTTTGCTCCACTGCCTCTCTAGGAGGGCTTCCTTTGCTCCACTGCTTCTCTAGGAGTGCTTTATTTGTTCCGCTGCCCCTATAGGAGGACTTTCTTTATTCCAATGCTTCTCTGAGAGTGCTTTATTTGTTCCGCTGCCTCTTTAGGAGGACTTCCTTTACTCCACTGCCTCTCTGGGAGGACTTCCTTTGCCCCCTGCCTCTTTGGGAGGGCTTTCTTTGTTCCATTACCTCTCTGGGAGAACTTCCTTTGCTCCACTGCCTCTCTGGGAGGGCTTTCTTTGTTCCACTGCCTCTCTGGGAGGGCTTTGTTTATTGTGTATGAGAAAATGAACGATATCTACCTCCTAAGAGGGCTTTGTGCTTATGATTTGCCTCTGGAGAGGACTTGTGTTTTGTGATTTCTTTCGGAGAGGGCTTAGTGTGATCTTCCTGAGGGAACGCATGCTCTATATCATCTCCAACTGCTAGAGTGAAAGAGAGAAAATTTTTGAGGTGAAGGGACTCATCATGAGTTTTATTCATACCAAGATGTTTCACACCCTCTGGGAATATTTTAAAATTTTTATATACTTACTTTGTTCTCGAGAAAGACATTTTTTTCGAAAAAATATTTTTTTTGGATTTCATTGACTTTTGTAAAGTGATGAAGACTTTTGTTTTCAAGTCATCTCTTATACATCGTGCTGAAAAGAAAATTTGCTTAAAAGGAATCTCCGATCCTTTTGGTTTTATTCGTTTATCTCTTAAGGAAGTCGTGGGCCCACTTCGTTTTCTGTTTTTTGATATCCTTATTTCTCCCTCGTTCGGGGAAGATTTTCATGGCCCTCTCTGTTTTTGACCAAGAGCTTTTGTCCCGTTTGGTGTGATCAAGAGCCTTACTCACCTAAAATAAAGTTTTGAGCCGGTTTGGCCTAGCTGTCACTCTTGGTGTGGCTCTCCTTACCACTTTAATACATTTTTGTTTCTCTCACTTGCTTTGGCATTCATGCGGGATTTTTCTCTTTTCTACTTTTTCAATTTTTTCTATTCCCTTATTATCTTGATATTTTTCTCATCATCTTTGCCGGTTTTTAGTTTCCTAAGGATTAGAGATTTCTTTGCAGGCTGTTTTATTCTCACTATTTTGAAGAGTCAACTTAGAATTTTGTATTATTTTCTTATTTACATGCATTTTTGTAAAATAAATTGAGAAAAACTCTTTCAGAGGTGTTCCTACTGGAGACAAAATAAGAAAATAGGTCAAAAAATTCGGGGGAGTTGGAAATGTCATGCGACTTCGGTGATGGCTTTTGTCGCGCAACAGTTCAAGGGTGGTTTGTCGCACGACAAACTCTTTTGGTATATAATGCCTCAGCTGAGCTCATCCCACCTCATTTCTCACTTTTTCTTTTTCTCTCAAGACTCCTCTCTCTCTTTAGATCTCCTGTGTGGAAGCCCTACTGCATTTTTAGGTTTTTTAGCCAGCCTTGTTACCGTATTCCCCTTATATCTGACATGGACCCTCTTCAGCCCGACTGTTTAAAGGTTGACCATGAGGAGGCCATTTATACTGACACTCAAGGTGTTATCCATTGTAGTCCCCACCATGACGACAGGGCGGAGCTTGATGTATATAACGAGAACGGCATGGATCGCAGCCGTGCTTTAGTCTATGGGGATGTGACTCGAGCTGCCGGAGTACCGGACATTCCTTGGCTTTTTAAAGAGCCAGTCTCTCATGAGATCCATCTCTGGCGCCTGGTGTGTTTATGTAAAATTCCTTTTTTTTTCTCAAAAAAATATATTTGCATGTACAAATATTTATGTATGTTAAATATATGTATGTTTTCCATGTAAGGATATTGTTTTGATCTTTATTTCCTATTTTGTTGTTCCCTTGCATGTCAAAAACAATATTAAGTTAGTTCATATATTTTCCCAAGCAGTCATATCAAATTTAGGAATTACATACTTTCACCTCTTCATTCGTAAGACAAAGAAATCATAATTACCAAAAATACCCTCAAATTTTGAAAATTACATAACTTACCGCGCTATAAACCCTATAACTCTCATAATTACATCAAAGTACCCTTAGGTTTTGAAAATTAGATAATTTTTTCCTATAAACCCTATATCTTTCATAATTACACCAAGGTACCCTTATATTTTGAAAATTACATAATTTAGCCCTATAAACCCTATATCTCTCATAATTACACCAAAGTACCCTCAGGTTTTAAAAATTACAAAATTTACCCCTGTAACTCTTATAATTACACCAAAGTACCCTCAATTTTTTGAAAATTACATACTTTACCTTTATAACTCTTGTAATTACACCAAAGTACCCTTAGGTTTTAAAAATTACATAATTGACCTCTATGACCCCTATAACTCTTATAATTACACCAAAGTACCCTTAAGTTTTAAAAATTACATAATTTTCTCCTTATAAACTCTATAACTCTTATAATTATACCAAAGTATGCTCAGGTTTTAGAAATTACATATTTTACCCTTATAAACCCTATAACTCTCAAATTACACCAAAGTACCCTAGGTTGTAGAAATTATATATTTTACCCTTATAAACCCTATAACTCTCATAATTACACCAAAGTACCCTAAGATTTTTCTTATAAACCCTATATATCTCATAATTATACCAAAGTACCTTTAGGTTTTGAAAATTTGCAAAATTTACCCTTATAAACCCTATATCTCTCATAATTTAAGCATCTGTAATGGTTGCAGTGGCTTGGACGAGGTTGGGGTTCGCCCAACACTATTTCTACAGAGTGGCGACAAGCTTCGGTGCCTGTACAAGAGTTACTCTTCGCGACTCTTTTTGTCTCTTTTCTGGAAAAGGCTGTCTGAGTGGGTATCTCAAGCGACAGTCTTGATGACGGCATTGGCTTCCCACTTGTGCGAAACTACACACACCTTTCACTAAAATTGGGGGGAGATGACGATGACTCCCTTGGACCTTTTGCCCTAATTGGGATACCCTCGGGGGTGTCTCTATTCAGATCGATGTCCCTTTACGTCTCACCCCCAAGGGTATAGTTGTTGCCTTGGGGTGGTTCCCAGAGTGTCAGAGTTTAGGGGACACTATTCCTTATGCTATCCTGATGGCTCATTTGGCATCGAAGCGAGACCGAGTTACTGTGGCTGGAGGCATATGACCAGGCAAGAAGTACGTCAATATGCTCATGTCCTCCTACTGTTATTTTTTCACGATTTATTTGAGGCCCAAAGAGGAGATACAGCACATATGTGGTGGTTGTCGTACATCAGGGATTTTAGCGCCCTTTATGGCTTTGATTGGGGCGATTTTATTCTCGTCGTTCTTTATGATGTCATGGACCAGGTTTCATGTCATACGGCCCTGAATCTCAAGGGGTTTTCGCTTTTGTGGGAGGTTTAAATCTGTTATTTCTCTTTGTCCATTCTAATTTATGCTTTCATGTACTGTACTAATACCTTTGTATATTTTTCTCTTTTCAAAGTTGGTTTGTGGCCTATACCCATTAGGGTCTCGCCCAAGTGGATCTCCTCATGGAGAACGAGGATCAGTTCCAGTTTTTCTATCGATTTATAGCGGGAACTACCAAGCTCCTTACGTATACCAGACCAGGGAGATTGGTGCTGCTACAATTTTTGACCGGTAAGAGGAACATAAAAGTTTTTTAAACATTTGTCTACAAAATAAGTAAATAAACAAATAAATAAATGACTGAAAAATAAAATTTTCTTCTTTGTTTTCAGATTGAATGGGCCCCATAGGGCAATTTGGGCCTTTATTTTGGCTATGCCCGTGCTTTGACCGCTTTGAGGACGAGGCGGTTTATAAGAGATGAGTAAGGACCTCTGTTCTACCTTGGCGAGAGGGTGATTCATCAACACATGCCAAATTGCTGGCCTCGGCTCCCTCTATTTTCACTAGCGCTGATGAGACGAACAAGCGAGATTAGTCCGAAAAAGTTATTGATGCTGGTAGACGGGTTATAGTTTCTGATGTTCACCAAGGAAGGTGATTATAAAGTGTCTGTGGCCCGTTATTTGATGAGAGAGCCGAAGGGGACTCAAGGTTGGGTCTTTTATGATCGATATAAGGCACTGGAAAAAGATCTTATGTATATCCGGGGCCAATTGTACCTGTCGAGGATGTCCTGGGTCATTTACTGCCAGTCCCCAATTAGAGGGATGCTGCTTTAGATTCAGACAATGATGATCCTGAGGGGGATAGGGTGGTGCCGGAGGTTGCAAAAGATGGTGGTGGTGGTGTTGATGGGGGAGGTGCGACTGAAGTCTCTGAGTCAACGCTGCAAACTACTCTTATCGAGAGCAGGGACAGAATGAGCCCAAGGGTTTCCAGTTTCTTGCTGGCCATACCATATCATTGGGTGATATTTTTGAGGCAGCAGAGAGGACAAAGAAGGGCGGGGGTATTTTTACGAAAAGGTCGTGGGAGCCGGCTGATCTTGATTATGAGTAGCTCAGGCGAACCCCTCCTACTGAGGGGGTTGTTCCTGTAAGAGAGACGACTGCTACAGATCCTCTTAGAGTTCGAACCTATGTTACTTTGACATCCATTCATCCAACTATTATAGGCCTTCAGGCCTGATCTCCTAGTATGGACGCTTCTTCTTCTTGGCCTCCATTGCATTCAACGCATAAGGAGGGGGGATCTACTTCGATTCCTGGGAGTGTGTCTAGGCCTGTGGTAGTTCCACCGCCATTTCCTAAGGAGATTTTGTATGCTGTTGTTGGTCTGCGCCGGTATACTATACCAGAGGTTCCCCTTCCCGACGATACCTTTAGTTATTTAGGTGATCGTGCTGGAAATGAGATATTTCTTTTCCTTTTCTTCGTTCTTTCATTTTGTACTTTGGTTATTTCTGAGTTGACTCGATTTTTTCTTTTTTTTGTGATGACAGATGGTGATGATTCGTGCGGCAGATTTGAGGTTTTTGCACGCATGAGCTTTATACAACTGGAACCTGCTTTAGTATGTGGGCCGAGATCCCCTTACATACATACACGATTACAGGAGTATGATCAAGGCTTGCCTGTGTGTTGATGATCCCGTGACCTCTTCCCGGGAGCAGTCGAGTCTCGAAGGAGTACTAGTCGGGTCTTTAGGCGTTCTTGTTCTTTAGTGATCAGACCCATAGAACCTGCTCGGACGGCTTCTCAGTCTGCGGGGTCCTCCCATGTGGCTCTAGCTATAGGTCCTTCCTAGGCAGTTCCAGTGGTAGATCTCACTCAGGAAGTGGCTTCAGGTGATAGCGAGAGCATGTCGAAGCACGCTCGAGTAGATTAGTTTACTTACCTACATAGCTTTAGGATTCTTTAGACAAAAATGTTAGTCATTAGTTCAGTTTCTTTTACTTATTTTTTTGTTTTTAAAAAACTATTTTTGTAGGAAATGCTTGATGAAAGAATTTATTTATTTATTTAAAGAAATGTTTTTCTCTGCAAAAAAGAACATCGTAAGTTTAATGCACATACATAAGTATTTTTTTTGGCAAAAATAGTCAAAGGATAAATTTCATAGAGATTGTCACGCGACATATCCCCATGGATATAGGTTTGTCGCACGACAATCCCTCTTGTCGCGCGACAAACAGGTATAGGATACTCTTTTTCACTATAAATACGCCACGGTCTTTCCTTCATTTTCACACCATTTTCTTTTCTTCCTCTCTCTTCCTTAAATGATGTCCTCATATCATACCGATTCGGATTTTCTATATATCAAAGCCTATGATGCCTTAGTATCTTCGAAAAATGGTCTAAATTGCGGGTGCTTTAGCCTTTTGGCTGCGTGGGGTTTTCGTTCCATAGATTTTTCCTCTATATTGGGTGCTTTATATTTCTGGATCCCTGATAAACATCTTTACTACTTTGGTCTAGACAAACTCTGTCCTACTTTTAAGGAGTTCTCATGGCTTTTACACTCTGATACTCGGTCCCCTATAGCTGTCTCGATTGAGGGTATCAGTCCTTGGGATAGGCTTATTGCTTTACTGTCGATTCTCCAAGCGGCCTGTGATTGTTTCATTATTGGGGGGTTGTTGGATATTCATCGAATGGTTAACTTCTTCCATCGCTATGAGCATGATCCCTCCTTCAGTTTTGGTCGTATTGCTGTGGCTATAATTTGTCTGGTTTCTGAAATGTTGCTGGTGACGGGCTCTACTCTAGTTGATTCATCTATTCTGAGTATGATATATCAAGCCTGAAATGGCGACTCTTTAGTGCCTATCATCCTTGCCGAAATCTAGAATGGCCTGGATGATTTGAAAAGGGGATCCTCTTTAGTGCCTATCATCCGATGGCATATCCCGTGGTGGAAACTTAAGGAAATGGTGGTTGGTGTGGGTGGGAAGAATTATGTCAGGGTTAGAGGTCTCTAGTTTACCTCTTTCTATATTCCTGGGCATCTTCTTTGGCAGTTCAATATTCCTCAAGACATCCCACTTAGTTTGAATAATTTCTCTTATGAGCTCAAGTTTGTTACTCCGCATGTATCTCTGACTATGGAGAGGATGTGGCGTAGGTGTTTTACCTGACAGTTTAATCACACCAGATTTGGTATTTTTCGGCCTCTTCGAGCAGACATTATTCTTTCTCGCTGGCAGTCTTTGGAAGAAGAGCTGCTTAACGACCCTTGGCAGATGAAGTGGTTCTAATTCATGGATTTCGAGCCTATTGAGGAAAAAATTATCTTAACGTATCAGATCATGGATGAGGCCCGTATTTACTTGGCTATTGAGGACCTTGCCTGGCCAGCTCTTAGAGCCTAGCCCTTTTCTCTTGTATTTAGCTAGTTTTTATCTGTAACTCCCGGCGTTCTGAGCCACCACTGAATAATATATGAGAAACTATTTTGTATTGAATGAAAAGTTTTTATTATAATGATTAAACTGGGTTTGAAATCACTTCTTAGGTTGCCTATGTTCCCCGTTTTGATTTCAAAGACACAAGTTGAGTTGGGGCTCAGGTTTATGTAGTACTTAGATATAGATGGTGTATTTTATTTGTAATACTTTTTCAAGTGATCCATGTTGATAGGTGAATGAAGTAAGTAATTGTCTGTCCAGATCTGCAAGTATCATAGCTCCCTTTGTGTTGATTTCTTTTACAATGTACGATCCAATCTGCTTTTGTTCGAACTTTCCTCTTGGGTCTCTGGCCAGCTCCCTGATCTCTTTCAGTATAATGTCATTCACACTTACACCGTGATTTTTCACTTTTTGGTTGAAGGCTCGAGCAATTATATTCCGATATCCCTAATGATGATATACGACTTTTAGTCGTTTCTCGTCCAACAAGGCTAACTCGTTGTACCGGGCTTAGACCCACTCGACTTCATTGATCTAATTCTCTAATACTACTCTGAGAGAAGGGATTTCTAACTCAACTAGAAGGACAACTTCCATCCTATAAAGGAGAGATAATGGAGTGGCTCCCGTGAAAACCCTTTCGGTAGTGTGATAGCCCCACAATGCATACAGAAGCTTCTCTAACCAATCTCGACAAGTGTCGGTTATCTTGCTCAAGATATTCTTTAAATTCTTGTTGGTTGCCTTAAGTGCCCCATTGGTATGTGGTTGATACGGGAGAAGATCTGTGCCAGATAATGCCGTACTCCTCCATAACTGCGTTAGCCTCCCCCTCGAAATGAGTGCCATTGTCAGAGATTATTTCGTGCAGGACACCATACCGACAAATGATGTTCCTTCGAATGAATTAAGCTACCCTTCTAACGTCTAGGACTTTATAGGATTCTGCTTCAACCCATTTAGTAAAGTAATTTATCGACACTAGGATGAACTCATGTCCATTACTTTCTTTTGGTGATACCTTCCCGATAATGTCGATTCCCCAAGTTGCGAAAAGGCTAGGGAGCGATCATGTTGTACAACTCTTTCGGCAAAAGTTTTTGGGACTTGGCGTAAATTTGACATTTATGACAGTGGCGTACGTGGTCATTGCAGTCGCTCTATAGGGTTGACCAAAAGTACGCTTGTCTGATGATCTTGCGAGCTAGTGTATGACCACTCATGCGGGGTCCACAGTCTCCGCCATGCATCTGATTCATCATTCTGACGGCTTCTTCTTCTGTGAGACATTGAAGGTGAGTCCCATCGTAGTTTCTCTTGTACAGCCTCTCGGCGCAGAGTATGAATTTTGACGCTGGCCTTCTAAGTGTAAGACGTATCTTTTTATCTGTATGTTCGGGATATTGGTATTTTGAGCAAGTTTTAAAATCATAAAACCAGGTGGATGAGTTCATGGTTTCTTCATTTTCAAATTCGATGGCCATGGAGTGGGTTGCGCTGGACCTTTTTTCTATCGTGAGGATGATCTCTTCCATCCCCTTCGGGATATCAATCATTGATGCTAATGTGGCCAATGCATCAGCGAAGCTGTTCTATGATCGCAGAATATAGTAAAACTCCGAGTGTTCGAATTTTTTTGCAACGTCTTCCAATATGATGTACTACATTTGCAGAGTCCCCATAAACTTGTATCATTTTTATCCCCTTCTGAATGCGATTTCTAACCCAACTATGCAAGCTTCGTACTTGGCCATGTAATTGGTGCATGAGAAATCCAAGCGATACGAAATGGATGAGTGAGTTTGGTCTGGCAAGACTAGCAGAATGCCTATTTCATTCCTATTTTGATTGGTAGCCCCATTGAAATACATCTTCCAGTCTTCATCAGTCTCGAAGTTCATGATGGCTTCATCCAGAAATTCGGCCTCTTTTACCATGTCACTCAAAATTAGGTTGCTAGCCAGATAATCGGCGATGATCTTGCCCTTTACTGATTTTTAGGTCATATAGGTGATGTTGAATTCAAAAAGTAAGAACAACCATTTTTCCATACTATTTGACATAGCCGATTTTTCGAATAGATACTTTAGTGGGTCGATATGGGCTGCTAAGATGACTGGGAAGATTAGCATGTAATGATGAAGTTTCTGCATTACCCAGACAAAAGTAGTGCAAGATTTTTCCAACGGTGAGTAGTTCAACTCAAAAGGTGATAACTTCTTGCTTACATACTAAATGGCTTGTTCTTTCCGTGTGGCGGCTAGGTGTTGGGCCAACATGGCCCCTGCAGCAGTATCGGTTACCGTTAGGTATAACAACAACGATAATCTTGGTTAGGGTGGTGCCAGTACTAAGGGATTGGAGAGATAGCTTTTGATTTTATCGAATGCCTCCTAATGCTCATCCCATTCTCCTGGTAATGTTTTTCTTAGGAGTTTGAATATGAGTTCACATGTCTGTGTGAGTTGGGAGATGAATCTGCTGATATATTATAAGTTGCCTAAAAATCCACAGACTTCTTTCTCGGTGCGAGACTTGAGCATATCTTGGATGGCTTTAACCTTGGCGGGGTCTACCTTGATACCTTTCTTACTAGCAACGTATCCTAACAATTTCCCATTTGTCACCATGAACACACATCTTTGAGGATTAAGTCTCATCTGATACTAGTAGAGTCTGTCAAAGAAAGCCCGTAGAGTAAGGATATGGCCTTCCCTTTCTCTTGACTTGATGATCATGTCGTTTACATATACTTTGACTTCCTCGTGGATCATATCATGAAAGATAGCTGTAACGGCCCTCTGATAAGTGGCCCCAATGTTCTTAAAACCAAATAGCATAACTATGTAATAGTAAGTCCCCCATGGGGTGCTGAAAGCCATTTTCTCTTAGTGTTCTGGGTGCATTTTAATCTGGTTATACCCTGCAAAACCGTCCACGAATGACTTTAGTGCATGTTTGGCCGTGTTTTCTACTATTAAGTCTATGCTGGGAAGAGGAAATCGTCTTTTAGGAAAGCCCGATTGAGGCCCGATAGTCTACACACATACGAACTTCCCCATTTGGTTTTGGGACATGCACGATGTTGGCTAGTATAAACCCTCACACTTAATTGCTTCATTACTTCTTCCTTGACTTTCAAAGACCACTCGGGCGTAAGTTTCTTTAGCTTCTGCTTGACGGGCCTGAATTCTAGCTTGGTGTGGATCTCGTGCATGACAATCTCCTAATTCAATCCTGGTATGTCGGCATAAGACTAGGCAAAGACATTCACGTACTCCTTCAGAGTTTATGTGAATTCTTCCCTTTCCATTTTAGTTAAGTTTGCTCCGATCTGAACTTTTCTTTTGTCTTCTTCGGTACCCAGGTTGATTATCAGAGTATCTCCTTCGTCACTCTATATGCGAGTGTCATCCCCTTCCGGCTTTTCATTCATACTCTCTATATCGGCCGAGGCAATCATAGAATTAACAACATCAAACATTGCAACATTGGATCTTCTTCATTGATAATATTGCAAACATGTACGATTTGAAAAAGTACATCCAAGAGTGATTCCTCCTTGGTTTTCCTCTCACTCTCCCCACTATCACTACCATTTACATTTTTGCTCTTTTTCCCCATACCCTATCTTTTGGGTCTGTGTGAATTAAGTATACTGGGTCGTCCCTCGATATTTCATCTTCAATTACCATAATGTCGAACAGGTTCCCGATCGAGTCTTCAGTACTTGTGCTCATCTCCTCTTCATGTTCCCCACTTTCTTTTCTTGGTACCTCTAGTTGGATTGTCAGGTTAGTAGAGAAGGTGTGTGTAATCTCACTTTTAAGATAGAGGTCGTCCTCGTAGAATATTTCCCAATCGAGTATATTTTCTCCATCCTTGTTTTTACAGGGCTCTTGGAAGCCACAAAAGGGAAAATCTTGAAGAACCCATTAAGTGAACTGAAACTTGGGAATCAGACTTCTCACCCCTTACCCTTACGGCTGTCTTCAGCAGTGCATTGATACCCTAGCTTCTCTTTCTCGTGCCTTACTACCAGCTCTAAGGCTTGGAGAAGGCCTTGTTGTCCCATGCCTAGACTGGTTCCGGGTAGGTATTTCATCATTCTTAACATATTCGTGATCTTCGCACTAAGACCAAGGACATTGTCCGGGGGTAGGTATTCTATCCTCTATGTAGTGAGTACTTGTACCTGAGACTCAGAAGAGAAGCCTCCCAATTGTATACTTTGGTTACTGATCCCTAATACTGGTAGTTCTAGGTCTGACAAGGTCCTTTCAGGATCTCCTTCTATATTGATTACTTCCCATTTGAATGAGATCTTGATCTTCTGTTGTAACAAGGAAGGGAGTGCCCCAATGTCGTGTAGCCATGCTCTTTCCAGTAAAAAGTTGAAGCTGGAGGGTTTGTCAATGATTTGGAAGTTAGCGTGAAAATTTCCAGGGCAAACTAAAAGGCCGAGCCTCAAGGATCCTAACGTGGCCCTCCTTGTATTATCATAAGTTCTGACTGTTACTGCGAATGGAGAGAACTCTGCTTCTGTGATGCCCAAACACTTGGCTATCTTGAGGGGGCATACGTTTATGGTGGATCCATTATCAATAAGTATAGGGACTGATGTTCCTTGGGTTCGAACCATAATATGTAGCGCCAGACTATGCTTTGTTCTTAAGGGTGACAGGTCCTCATCTAAAAAGGGCAATCTTTTTTACGAAAAGTGACCCAATCATGCTAGGTATTTGTTCGGGAGTGGAGTCAGGAGATATAACTGCCTCATCGGACATTTTGATAAAAGTAGTTCGGTGGGGTTTGGAGGTGACCAAAAGTCCCCAGATGGTAATATGAGCTTGAGTCTTTTTCAATTGTTCCAAGACTCGATCATCCCCTATCTCCTTAGGGGGGCATGTTTATCTGTTTTTACAGGTGGAGGCTGATAAACCCTTCTTGATCCGGTATTTGCTAGACCCCATGAAGCAACTGGATCAGGGTCCACTTAGGCTACAGGTTGATTTGTTTCTACTGTCGAATTGAAAGTAGTGGGGGAGGTTTCTGTCATACAGATTGCCTCTTCTTCTAATGGTGAAATATTTGAATTCTTCAGACCTCAGGGTCTCCATGGTTATTTCATCTTTCCTTGGGGCCATCCCAACCGTGATTTTCCTAGATTAGTCGTAAGTGCGAGTGTTCGCGGGGTCCTTTGGTTATTCTTTCCGACGCCCTGCTCGGGTAAAAAGTTCATCTTGGCCATTTATTAATCAATTATAGGATTGAGGCATGGTGCCACTTGTGATTTTTTCTACGGCTTGGTCATCGAATTCTTCTTCAAATTTTTCCCTTCCTTTTCTACATGGATGACTGTAGCTTGCTCAGCAATACCCAATTCTATCTCGGTTTTAAAATAAGTTAAATCCTCTCGCATGAGGCCCACAAGGTCAAAACCCTCCTCATTTATAGTCAATGCATTGATCTCAGCTGTTTGGGCATGATTGGGGAGCGGGTTGTGAGTGACATTGGGTCCTCTCAGTGCGAGGATGGTTCCAGCCTCGATTAGTTCCTCAATGCGGTGTGTAAGAGCCAAACAACGGTCGGTGTCATGGCTTGCAGTTTGATGATATAAACAGTTTTCATTCAATCTCCGAGTACTCATAATATGATTTGGTGGGGTGGCAAGGATTGAGTGGGGTGATAAGTCCAACGTTTCTGAGTAATTCCACGCTATTAGTTAACGTGGTGGGAAGGTTGCAAAAATTACTTTTTTTCTTGACCTCGGTATTTGAATATTCTGTTTGCGCATGTCAATTCATTGATGGCTTTTGTTGTGTTTGAAAGGGGTTCTGCTGGTATTGGTAGGTGCTCAATTGATTCACTGTTGGGGTAGTCGTCTTTTTCCCGGAGTAAGTGGCCTTCTTGGTTTCAATTTCTGCCTTCCAGGCCAACTCATTTTCTACTTGTGAACCCATGCTCAATAAAGCTCGAAAGTGAGGGAAGACATGTTTTTCCATGCAATTCATGACAGCCGGTGTAAAGTTTTTCTGTATTATCTCTAACTACTCTTCCTCGTCAGGTCGTTTTGACATCTGGGAGGTCATCTCTCTCTAGTGAGTAACGAAATTGCTGAAACTTTCTTTCTCACCTTGCTTTGTCATCTCCAGATGTTTTCGGGTAATTTCCAAATCTTCGTCCAAGTCATACTTTCTCAAAAAGATCCTTAACGATATCTCCCCATGTCTTCATTCGATGCCTTTCTAGGTCAAAAAACCATCTTAGGGCTACCCCGTGAGAGTTATGTGAAAAGGCTGGGCCAACTCATGTTCCCCGCAACCTGATACTTGCATGGACCGAATGTAAGATTAGAGATGTGTTTTTGGGGGAGTTGTACCGGTGAATTTTGTGATTGGTGGAAGTTTAAAACCTTGGGGTAATCTAGCCTCAGGGTAGAGAGAGAAGGCATTCATTTCACTAATTTCTTTAGCCCCATTCATTTGTGAAATTCCTTTATGCAGGATTCTCATCTGTTCTTTTAACCTTTTCAACTCCTCACTTTCTTTCGGCACTTCTTCAGGTTATTCTCAAGCAACTACTGATTTTGCATATATTGCTCGAAGTCGATTCAAATATGGAAACTCATTGAGTACGGCTACCGAGGCTGTGGGTGGGACAGGCCTCATAGGCACTTGCGGCTAAGGTTGGTAGGGGTTTTAAAGCTTGGTTGGCCCTGGGGTTGGGGCCAAATGATAGGTTGTTCTTGTTGTGGGTAGACTGGGCAGGAATCTGGGGCTCATTGATAGGAACTGATGGGACAAGAACTAGCAGTTGTGTGATATTTTTGAGGACAATCGATGGCACTTCTTGACTGTGATGACGATTCGGTGCTTGGTGACCTGAAGTCTGCCATTGGTCCCGATTTAGTGGTAAACGCTCAAAACCTAGCGGCGCAGTTCGCTCGACTGATAGTTTTTCTAATCGGATTAGGGCACTTGGTTTCTCAGTCGTTATACCTGCCAAAGTCTTGTTAACCGATAACAGTAGACGATGCATCTCTTCTAAAGTCGGTGGAACTCTCGCTACCTCGGCTAGGCTCTGTTCCTCATTTCGAATTCTTAACTTGTCTGACATGCTCAGCGTGCTTGGTCTTACCAATCTTCCTATGCGGTCTCGTCCGTCCTAACTTTCCAGACTGAGGTCCTTAGATTATAGAAGAGATCACGTGGCGAAAATGAAGGAAGACTTTGGAGTGACTCGTTTTTGCCAAAAGAAATACTCGAAAAAGGACCACGAAACAAGCCTCGGGTTTTTATAAAGAAAGGTGAGTAAAATAAGCCGTCAGGTGGTACATCCCCCCAGGATTGACTCGACATGTGTTTTACTCAGACTCGATCTTATATGCAACGCAGGTGAACGCATGGTTAAGGCTTTAGGCTCCCTCCTTTTCGGCAAGACCTCGCGATATACCCCAAGGGCGAGCACGTGCGAGAGCATTTTGATAAACTTCCCAGATACGTGAGTGTTCTCGTCACTCGATAGACCTCGAGGGCGTACTTAGTCAAGGAGAGTGGAGGTAAATGCTTTCGGTTTATGTTGGTCCAAGCAAGCCAACTTCGTACTCACTTATAGTACTTCCACGTGTTTGGGGTAAAATCACCCTCGTAGGATATGCATGAATAGTGATGTGTGCGAAAATTTTCGAAAAGTTCAATTCATAAATATTTTATCTTTCCAGGTATGTTTTAAAAACCTCATTTTATTTGAAAAAATTTCTTTACAATTAATTAATAATAAAGAAATATGAGTAGAGAAAGCAGTAAAGGCTTACATACAATCATTAAATAAACAGAGTCCACATATAAGAGCCTAGTTCTCTATTTTCCCTAACATAGTCGCCTATGTGAGAATCCGCAAATGCAACCCCCAGGTCTTAATCCTTTGTTTGAGGGTTTTAATCATCAAAACGTGTTCCGTTGGTTCATTTGCTTTGATATAGGGATAAATCCTATTTTCTATTACTAAATACAAATGGGTTCGTTCAGAGTCACCAACACGTTTTACGAAAAAACATATAAAAAGTTCGTGTAGAGGTAAAGGCCAAAGCAAACCTTGTCCCCACACGTTTTTCTTATGAAACTGGGATTCTATAAGGTTCAGGAACTATGTTACGGTTTGGGAAGGTGTTAAGCACCTATTTTGCCTTTTCAGTATCTAGTGGCTTTATATGTTTATTCTATGTTGAAAAACTTGGATGCCTTTATTAAGAAGTCTACTACTTTCCTAAAGTATTTTTGTAAATAAACCTGATTTTGGGGAAAATGGGGAAAGGGATAAAAACCTTGTATTTTGTGATCCGATGTTTTGATTTTGTAAGAAATGAAATACAAATGAAAAAAATTGTAAATTTGTAAATTTTGAAAAGATATCTTAATATTGTTTCCTCGGATAACAATATTAGTTTTATCTTTGTTTTGATTATTTTGAAAAAGATCAGATTCTCGATTGGAATTAATTTGATATGGATTTAAATTCTTGAGGAGAGTATATCAGGTGTATCACAATCAATATTGGAGACTGGACATACCCGATTTAATCCTTTAAGTAAGTTTTATCATTCCGAGTTTTGAAAATTTGATTTTGTCTGAATGATAATGTAATACCTTTTCTGGTTTTGTGTAAATGATTTTATCAGGGTTTTGTTTTGAAAACAATATACTATTTTTAACTTAACAATAAGTTTATCAAACTAGAAGGTGGACAGAACAACAGATATAACAAGTTTTATAAATAAATAAACTTAATTAAAATTGAAACGAGGAAAATGGAAGTAAATGCTTTTGGTTTATGTTGGCCCAAGAAAGCCAACTACCTACTCACTTATAATACTTTCGAGAAATTACACAAGTATGTATGATAAGCTTAATAAGAAGTTTAAACAAGTCTATAGATACTAAATATGGCACTATAAAACCAATATGTAGATATGTAAACGTAAATACTATAAGAAACTTTCTTTGCCTTCCCGACGAGATAAGAAAGAAAGAGAGAAAATATAATATGACCGAAGATAATCCGGTAGATATAAGTTTTTCTTCTCCAGAATTAGTTGAGATTCCTACTATAGAATACGAGACGTCGAGTACTAAAAACTCGGAGATTCCTCGAGAATTAGACGATAATAACTATAGCTTTGATAAAAAGATCAGAATTTTTAGAGAGAGAGAGTATATTTTTCCAAGCCAAAATCTGTTGTTCGCAAACCCTTGGGGTGTTGGCCTATTTATAGTGCTCGGGAGGGTTTGTTGTGTGACATTCCGTTGAAAAGTTGAACTGTCGTGTGACACTTGCCAGATGTCGCGCGACAAACGGCTGAAGGGTTGTCCCTGACAAGTTGATGTGTTAGGGAGTGGATGGTCTCGGGCAGAGGAGTTTGTCGTGCGATAAATGAAGGTTTATTGTGCGACAATCCAGATTATCGCATGGAAAATCCTTATGAAAATAGGTTTGTCGCACGACAAAGCCCTTTGAAATAAGTTTGTTTGGGCTAAACACTTCCCAAAGCAGTTTCTAGTGTTTTGGTTGAGTCTTAGACACAAAAAGGTGTTCTTTCGATGTTTTTAGGGTTCTTGCGAGGATCACGAATTGGGATGTCTACAGCTAGGTTGTGGGTGTGTGACAAATTCTCATGATAGACTAATGTTTATATTGGAATACTCAACGAGAAGCCTTGCAGCGCTGTTCGAGTTGACGGATTTCATAATGAACAATAATTAAAGTGGAAAGTAATGTATACCATAGCATAACTAACCTTATGAAGAAAATGATCTTGGTTAAGTAAAATCTCTTAGTTATATTATATCACTATGCTATGTAATACCCCGTACTTTCATCTCACCATATTCAACTTTGTTCAACCGTTCATTTCATCTCGAGTGGTGAAAGCTTGATTCGTGGAGTCCCGCAGTGTTCTATCATCATGTATTAGTTATATTAATCTACTTAGATTCGTGTGAGTGATCATTTAGTGATTCGGGTGGTCTGAATCAATTCCGGCTCATAAATCCTAAGTTTCGGCCTTATGCGATTTCTTGTTTTTCGCTAAATTTAAGCCTTCGTAACTTCTTCGCCTCTTATTTGATTTAGTCACCATTTGTGCGTATATCTAGGTTTCATACCATTCTACAAATTTCATGTTTTGGCCGAAAGCCAATTCATACTCCTCGTTGGTCAAAACAGTACTCGAAGTAGTCCATTCGTTAAAATCTGGTCATTGGGTAGCATAGTGGCAGAGAGCTGTCTTCTTTGAATTTCTGAGAATTACTCATCCATAATTTGGGGAAACTTCCTCTTAGGAAGTTGTAGCGATTTTAATTATCTTTTCGTGGACATAAAGATCACCCCAATCCGAGTTTTGATGAAGGAGTTATGGCCAACATACCAACAGTGGTCAGTGCAGCGAAAAACAAAGAGTGGGCAGAATGTTTCTGGGATCAGTCCCAGAAACCTAGGATCGGTCCCAGAGACGTGGGTGTCGAATTTTAACACCTTTTAACTCATTTTTCTCACCATTTATCGCCACCAAACACAAATTTTGACCCACATAACCCAAGACCACATCTAGAGATTTCCATAGAGAGAGAGTGAGAGATTCTTGCGCATCTTTTGTCCTCCATCCGAGATTTGAGCTCCAAATCACTATTCATCTTCTCTTTCACCACACGCACCATGGCTAGTATTTCAAGGAATTAGAGATTTCAAATTTGGTGCTTCTTTGGCTCGATTCCGTTGAGATTCTTCGAGGGATTAACCCTATAAAGGTGGGAATAATATTATTCCAACTTGTTTTCAAGTTATTAAAAGTTATTCATCTCAAATCCAAGTAAAAATTATTAATTTGTGTATAGTTCCAATAATTGCATGTCCATAGGGTTTTGGGATGATTCTTCTTGATTCTTTGTTTGATTTAGACTTGATATGATTATAAACTACGGATTATACAAGAATCCCTAATTTCTACGTTGAATTTAAGAGGTTTCATGTTAAACACTCAATTACTGGTATGGTAGTAAACAATACTCTATGATACGCATATATACGATGTTATACTTTGATTTAAAAGTATGATTAGGACATATTTATTCATATTTATGGTATTATTGTTGTACTTGAGCTACTAGTTCATTGTTTATGAGATTTATTACTTAGCTAGCCAGTCCGTAACTAAGCCAGGCTAGCTTTTAAAATACTATTGATTTTGAAAGATTTTGTAAACCTTATAGGGGAAGTTTATACCAAGTTAAAGTATTACAAAGTATGGATTATACTTGTCTTAAGATTGGTTTAATTATATATTAAGTTGTCTCCCGTATTGGTGCACTTGGAAATTGAAGTTCAAAAGCGGCTGCTAGTAGACGGACTAGGCAAACCTGGTTTTACATATAGAACATGTATTACTATATGAAATTTGGAAAATGAGCGTGATATATATATATATATCTGTATCTATATTTATTGAACATATATATGATTTAAGTTTATAGATTGTATGGTATTTTATACTTTCATAAAATACAGTTATGATATTTATACAAGTAAGGGTATATTGAGTATACTTTCGAGATCATAATGGTTTTCATTGCTTATATTTTATCTGGCTAGTTGAGGGGTTCTGTATGAACTGTCATATCATTTAAGGGGCACAATTGTTCGTCTGTGGGTTGATACGTGAATGATTCAATTTATATACATGTACGATTGTACTAGCCCATGATGGTCCCGGGTTTGGTCTCTAACAATTGGGGCCGAAATTTGGGACACAGTCTCCTGTGTAACACCCCGTACATTCGTTTCCTCGTAGTTGCTTTCATTCGTCCGCTTTTTTCACATCGGGTGGTGAAATTCTCATTCGGAGAGCCCCGTAATGTTCTAGAACTCTTTATTGGTCATAATAGCCTCCTTCCACTCATGTAAGTGTTCGTTTAGTGATTCGAGTGGTTCGGATCGAAACCGAGGCGATAATCGCGTATTTCGACTTTTCGCGATTCGTCAATTTCTGGCCAACTTTGAGAGGCCATAACTTCTTCATCCGATATTCAAACGACTCTCTGTTTTCGGCCACGTCTTCATTTCTTTTCCCTATACAACTTTCGTGTTTGGCCCGAGTCGAGATTCAGCCGTTTCGAGGTCCGTCGAACTCAGAAAGTCATTTGCTGTTGCAGTGACTTCCATGATCGATCATGGAAGGGACATGATCGATCATGGTCCTCCAGAAGAGTTCCAGAAGGTTCATGATCGATCATGGGGGACCCATGATCAATCATGGTTCACTTGTAAGTCGGTTTTGAGCGTTTTTAACCCGTTTTTAAGTCGTTTAACACCCCCACAACCCCACTTTCGAGTATCCAACATAGAGAGGGAGTGAGGGAGAGTCTAGAGAGCTCTAGAGAGAGAGACTAGAGTTTATACACATCTCTCATCTCCCATCCAAGATTTGAGTTCCGAATCATTTTCTTCTTCACTATTCATCATCTTTCCCGCTTTCTTCTTCCGTTGGAGCTTGAGTTGGAGCTAGGGCTTGGGCAATACAGCTTCTACGCTTCATCAACTTGCGGATTCGGCTTGTCTAAGGTGGGGACACTAGTACTAAAACTTTTTTTTCAATGTTTGATTGGTGAATTAGAGTCTTGCACTCAACTTGGGGATTTTGAGCAAAATCATGTGTTGTTTGCATCTCTTAGGGATTGGGCTAGATAATTCTTAGATTAGTGATAGATATTGATAGATTATCACTCCTACAATGCGATTGATCTTCTAGTTTCACGATTTAGCAAGCGTCCCTAGAGATTCATATGAAACCAACTCCGCAGCTATTCGTATGACTTATAAGTTGGGGTTTTTAGGTCTTGTGCTTATAAATGGATGATTATGGGTTATTAATGGTAGTGTTTGTACATAAAACCCGCTAGGGCGGATTAATACGCAATAACCCCTAAGCTTAGCACCTTGTATGGAATATGGTTATCACTAGCGATGAACGTGCAACCCTTGTACACTCTAGCAGTGTAGATAACATACTTTGGTGGGGCGTGGATTGCCTCGGTCATGTATATGAACATCTAGATGAGTTGTATTAATCTGCCGGGTGAACTAGAGACATGCTAATAGATACTTGGCTTAATGATATAGCTAGTGAATCATTATGGAACGTATACGGCCTTAGTTTAATACACATATCATATGATGAGGTGTATAACGCGATTACCGAACCAATTGGCCTTATAGTGATAATAAACACTTGATGATAAACATATGGAGTATATGAGTGACGAAGATACTCTTGTAGAAATGATTAACGATGATGTTTATGATGATAAATGGACAGTGGGCGATTATATGATTATGCGTATGACGATGAGCCATATGTGTGATGTATGATTAATGATGATGATGATATTCATTGTGGGAAATGAATGAATGTGATGTATGTTACTGTGATCAGACATATGGGCTGGATATGATGATATACCGAGCACCGGGTAGCTCCCCGTGACTCGAAGGAGGGCCGCTTATTGCCGCCCATGGGTGAACAGGCCCTAAACCGAGCACGGGAAAATGAAGTCGGTGACTCCGCCGGTGGTTGTGTGTGTCCACAAAGGAGAGCCCACTCTAGGTATCTTGCCTTCCGACAGGACTATGTGTTCTCGGTTAGATGAGTTTCCCCGGCTAGCGGAGCAGGTCCCGTGTGCCACTACTTACCCAAATGGTGAGTCCCCGGGAGATAGTTGGGCTACTAATGGTCATCACCCTACTAGGGTATCGCCTGGTGTAGTTTCTCTAGGGTGTTGTGGAAGCTTGTATGGGCGTTCACCTCATTAACTATTCGGAGTGTTGTTCCCCGGGAAAGTGACCGTCGCGTGGGCTATCTCCGAATGACCTACTTGGAGAACCAAATCCCTGAGCCGCCACACCACCTAGAGGAGACATGGACAAGAACTTTGGATCCTTCGGGACTCGCTGGATTCTCTGTTCTGGGCCTGGTCAGACCGCGGGGAGAACTGAGGCACTATACTGGAGATATGATACCGATTGATGTGTTGTGGATGTGCATTACTTATATTATCATTATTATTGTATTGTATCATATCTTGTATGGCATGGTTGATTATATATTGCCTCGGACGAGTGTACCTTTAGTGAGAATAATGATACATACATTATCGTAAAGAACATAATATACATAGGACAGCGTTGGCCACTCATAATGCACTAACAGATAAAGTGGAAAGTATTAATAGCTAATGGTCATAGACACCTGGGATACGAGTGTGAGTACGTGGTTTGGTTGTGAGGACGAAATAGGGATAAAGCCTTGTAGGTGGCCAAGTATGGAATCCATAACGTACTATAACTAAAGAGAAAACAATAGATACTTGGCCAATTGTATGGTATAGGTACCGAATAGCATATTATAGCCTTGAGTTACACTTGAGAACGGACTCAAGTAGGTTTATATCCTCCATTCCCTAGCAATGTGAAAGTTGGCTTAGGGTATTCCAAGGAAAAATTTAGGAATGGAATAGGTTAATCGAATAGTCAGCTTCTTGGTGACTAGGATGGGATTCCTGGTGGGTTTTGCACGCACGGGTGTGTGAGTTGCATTGCACCGCATGATTTTCAAATTGCAGCATTGACGTAAAATAATTATTTTCTATATAAAACCTATATAGTTCCCACTGAGCCCGGATTTGGCTCACCCCGTTTTCTAAACAGTTTTGCCGGTTAAACATCAGGGATTGGCGCGTGGTCTACGAGTCTAGTAGCCTCTGATGTCCTATATCTTTTGTAGTCCTTGAACTAAGGAATTGGTTGTATATAAACTTTTATTGTATTAAACTCTTTGTAATTATGTATGGACTTTACAAATATTTTGGGTAATGAATTGTAGATTTGTATTAACGGTTTTTATATATATATGTGGAGTTGGATGTGATTGTGTTTTGTAAACCTCTTAAACTTGGTTTTATTTAAATAAACTCCACATACCGAGTTTTTGAAAAATAGGACTTTTTATTTAAGAAAAGTTTTTAAAAGTTATGATTTTTATATTTTAAACCCGCCGTCGCGCACGACATCCGTGATTGTAATACCCCGTGTTCTAATTTTCCGCTTAAAACTTCTCTTAAGCCCGGTTGAGGCTTAATCTCCGTTGGAGTACGAGTAATGGGTTCTGAGCCCTCCGAACATGATCCGATGCTTTTAACATGTCACGTTATACATATTAAGTTTGTGGAATCAATCGCTTCATAATTCAGGTGGTCCGGATTGAAATCGAGGTGTCGATCGCGTGTTTTTGCTTTACGCGATTTCTTTATTTTTGGCTAACTTTGAAGCCTTGTAACTTCTTCGTCTCTTAGCCGATTTAGTCTCCGTTTGCGCCTATGTTTAGTTTTCATACTACTCTACAACTTTCATGTTTTGACCGAAGTCCAATTCATACTCCTTATTGGTCAAAACAGCGACGGAAATAGACCAATTAGTAAAATCTGTTCATTCTGCAGCGCTTCGGCAGAGCGCTTTCTTCGGTGAATTTCTAGGAATTATACATCCATAATTTGAGAAAACTTCCTCTTAGGAAGTTGTAGATCTTTGAATTATCTTTCCGTGGACAAAAAGATCACCTCAATCGGACTTCCGAGCAAGAAGTTATGGCAGAATTACGAACAGTGCTCCAGATCCAAAATGCCTGTGCTGGCAGTGGACTTCATGATCGATCATGGGGGAGACCATGATCGATCATGGTACACCAGAAAGTCGGTTTTGAGCATTTATACGTCATTTTAAGCCCCCTCCTCCCTCATTTTCGAGCCACAAATTTAGATAGAGTTAGAGAGAGGTGAGAGCTCGTTGGAGAGAGTTCGTTGGGAGATTCCTACTCATCTTTCATCACCTAACAAAGATTCAAGCTTCAATCACACCCATCCTCACCCAAAACACTATTCATCATCCCCAACCTTGGTTTCTTCTATTAGAGCGTGAGCATGGAGCTAGGGTTTCGCTGTTGGACTTCCACACTTCATCAACTACGCGATCCGACTTCTCTAAGGTGGGAACACTACTAATTAAACTATTTTTCAAATAATTACTTGTTGAATTAGAAGTTTAAAATCAAATTGGGGAAATTTCTTACAAACCCTAGGTTGTGTGCTCATTAAATGGGTTGGGCTAGATTGAGTTGCGATTGGGGGTTGATATCGGTAGATTATCGTCTTTATTGCGTGATTGGGCATTTAGATTCATGTTTTAGCTCATGTACACAAAAGTTATCATGTACCCATCATGTAGGTACGCTTATGAACTAGATGTTGGGTAATTGGGGTTTTTGCTTAAAGAATCTTTAATTGTGAGTTATGAATGATGGATACATATAAATATAACATCAGAAGTAAGGGTAGAAAGCTGTTTATGGGATTTGTACCAAAAACCCATTAGGGCTGAGCTATACGCAATAACCTTTGGGTTGATTGCCTTATGTAGAACATTAATAACACTAGTAATGGGGATATAATCTTAGTACAAGTTAGGAACGTGATGAACATGATTTAGTAGGGCATAGATTGTCCTTGCCACAATCATGAAATACTGTAGTGCTGTTAGTGCACCGATTAGGCGAGAATTTTAATAACAAACACCCGGCTTGATAAAATGACATAAGAATATTATGGCTCAGGTTCGATATATGACATAAGATATTTATCATGAACCGATTGACTATGTACATGAGAATAATTATAAAGCGGTAAGGCCTAGGGTGAATGGCCCAGTATCGATGATTATGATGATACAAACCAGTTAGCAATCTAATACTGCTAGACTAGTGACACTTTGTTGATGATATACGAACGGTGAACGGACTATGAGGTGAATTGCATTGTTGGCAAAATGAAATGAGATATGTTAGATTCCAAATGCAATGGATTGTATGGGTTTGTTATACATGTATATGTGTATACATTGGTTCCCTCATATATGGGCTTGTTACTTACACACTTATATATGAATGATGATAACGTGTATCATGAGAATTGCCCTATTAACGTTATATGCCTTAATATTTTATTATGACTTAGTTGTGGGATGGATTGTGCGATTGTTGAGAAATGTATATATGATATGATTGTTGTTGATATGGTATATGATTGTGGGACTGCATAGTCCATGAATGGTCCCAGGTATGGTCATGGACCTTAAGTTGGGACAGAGAGCCCCTGGGTGAAAGACCCGAAACCGTGCACGGAAACTATCGGGAGGCCCTGTTGCCGCGTGGGTGAAAGGCCACGAAATGCAGAACTGGTGACGCTTGGACGACTATTGGTATGATGATTGGATATTAAGAATACGAAAACTAACGGGAGGCCCTACTGCCGCGTGGGTGAAAGGCCACGGAACGAAGACGGAAACGAACGGGAGGCCCTGCTGCCGCGTGGGTGAAAGGCCACGAAATGTAGACCTGGTGACGCTGGGATGACTATTGGTATTATGATTGGATATTGAGATTACGAAAACTATCGGGAGGCCTCGCTGCCGCGTGGGTGAAAGGCCACGAAACGCAAACGAAAACTAACGGGAGGCACTGCTGCCGCGTGGGTGGAAGGCCACGAAATGCAGACCGAAGTGGAGGATTATTTGTATTGTTTTGGTGTCTTAATGAATGTTATTGAGTTATATCCTATAACTATCTTATACATGCTTTGTCTTTGATATACCGCGGATAATATAAGATTGAACACATATTCCATTGAATGGTACATTATACATATAGAGAATCGTTGACCTTTCATAATAAACATAACTTACTAATAATTGAAGTGGCAACCATAGCTAATGAAATGGTTAGATGGGTGACATCGTACCACGATGAATGGGATGAGGGATCAAGTAGTAATGCTTATTAGTCGATCATGTAAGGATGTCATTATAAATTAATAACAAAGAGGAAATAATGAATACTTGGCCGATAGTTACCGACTTCCGAGATAGGTACGAGATGATTGGGGGACAAGGTTGATATACACATTAGTAAGAATTCGCCTTAGCATGGCGAACCGTTGGAGGCTAATAATTCATCAAGGTAACCTAGAACCCACCCCTTAGGAGAATGTACGATCATTGAAAGGACGTATATGAAATTTGTGGGACCAAGAGCAATAACCCAGGTAGATAGCTTCTGACCATAGGAGTGGGATTCCTATTGGGGATCGATATGCAATTAGGTGTTGGTTACATTTCATTTTACTTGTCTTTAAATATTATACCAAAGTAAAGTGATTACTTTCAGTAAAGGCTACACGTGCCTTCATACCACACTTATATAGTTCCCACTGAGCCCGGATTTGGCTCATCCCATTTTCTAAATAGTTTTGCAGGTTTAGCATTTCGGGTGGCGCGTGGTTCACGAGTTTAGAGGCCTCTGATGTCCTTTAAACCTTTTAGTCCTCCTCGAGAAGGATTATATTGTATAATTGATTTTGATCTTGTTGTAATGTATATAAACACTCTTATAAGAATTGGATTTTGTTATTAATGTATTAAGGATGTGTAATAAGACTTATGTAAATGGTTTTCATATATGTGGGGTGAATTTAAAATGTGGATTGCTTTGGGTTATATTTGTATAAAAATGATTTTAAACTTAATAGGGTGGATCATTGTATAAATGAACTCCACATGCCGAAATGTTAGAAAAACGGATTTTTTCTTGGGTCATCTTTTATCAGAGGAAAGTTTTAAAAATTTGTATTTTTTTTTATGTAATTAAACCCGCCGTCGCGCACGGCATCCGTGATTAACCGGGTCTCGTAGGTGAAAATCTCAAAACGAGATTCGGGGCGTCACAAGTTGGTATCAGAGGTATAGGTTCGATTTTCTTCGCTGAGTTCGTGGGTAGATGTGTGTTTGGAACTAGCATTTTAGACGTATCTCGATTTAGTCTTGTGTTATTCAGTGCTAAGGATCGCTCGATTGCATAGTAAATTCTTGTTTCTTGTTCGTTGTGCATTTAATTCTCTAAGGGATGTTTCATCCTAGCGTTATGAGTACTTCATTTCCTCCTACTGTGAGTGTTGGTGTTGTTACCGAATCCACTTTGGGAATAGTGGGGAAGGTTGATATGGTTGTTCAGACCTGAAAGTTAGAGATCACATCCTTTAGTTCACGTACCATTAGCGTGGAATGTGACGGCCCGTATCTATTTCATTAGTGGGGCATCCGAGCATAGGGAGAAACACCGTCCTCATAGAATGAGTGGTCTTAAATGGTTGTAAGCGGGCGAGGAGCCATTGGCCAAGTGTAATCGTTGAGAGATAGACGTGGGAACCAAGGAGGTTCCTCCATCTGTAGTCATTACCGTAATTATCATCGTAGACGAGAGGTGAGTTGTCTAATCAGAGTAGCGCAACGGAAGTGTAGTGGGGCCAGTGGCATAGGTTTTGGCGACCAACGCTTGAGCGTGCCTCCGGTGAGCATTTGCCTCAAGAACAGGTAATCCCTCTTCGTTCTATTCAATGTATATCAATTGCTCTCATGAATTGTTCCATATTATTCGTATTATAAATGTATTGTCTCCTTCTGAATCTATTGTCTTTCTTGATGAACATATTTTTTACTCGGGATAAGTTTTGCTAGCAAGTTAGCAATGGGCGACTGTCGAGTTATATTTTAGTCAGCTGCCTGATCAACAGATGATTAATATATAAATCAATGGTCTTCTATCGCCAACAGAAAGTAAAATGTGGCTTACTAGTGTTAGTGGCCGATCCCATTCCTCGTGTTCACCCAATATGTTTCTTTGATTCTAATACGTGAAACTTGAATTTTGTAATCTTTAGAATATGGAAGAGTTGAGCTAGCACGATTGCATTGTTTTCCCGAGTACCGTTGAGTTTAGGTTTGTAGGAACTAGATTGTGAGACCTATTACTTTGATATGATTGTAATCTATGGATGCGTCTCGAGAGCTTCACCAACCTTAGTTTGGTATTTGATGATTTGGAATTATGGATTGAAGATTGTGAATCTTGATACATAGAATATCTCGGTTGGTAGTCCATGTTGTGCGTTTAGTGATTGGTTTCGATTCGAATTTTAGATTGTGGGTTGGTCCTATAGCATTAAGGATCATGTGCTATATTACACGGGCATATCGTATTGAAGAATTATCACCTCAAGAGTGAGCTAGGGGGTTCTAGCTTTGTGGTTCCGTTTTTGTACCATTCAATAAGACCATTTCTTTTAGTTTGGTTCTTGGGTTAGTTTTTGTTTTGTCCAAGACTGTGGTTCATCTTTTAAGGAGGGGAGACCAAGTGAGAATTCATGACTTGTGTCTTCTATTTTCTTGTACACCTACTAGAATTTCGAGGACGAAATTGTTTAAGGAGGGGAGATTGTAATACCCCGTGTTCTAATTTTCCGCTTAAAACTTCTCTTAAGCCCGGTTGAGGCTTAATCTCCGTTGGAGTACGAGTAATGGGTTCTGAGCCCTCCGAACATGATCCGATGCTTTTAACATGTCACGTTATACATATTAAGTTTGTGGAATCAATCGCTTCATAATTCAGGTGGTCCGGATTGAAATCGAGGTGTCGATCGCGTGTTTTTGCTTTACGCGATTTCTTTATTTTTGGCTAACTTTGAAGCCTTGTAACTTCTTCGTCTCTTAGCCGATTTAGTCTCCGTTTGCGCCTATGTTTATTTTTCATACTACTCTACAACTTTCATGTTTTGACCGAAGTCCAATTCATACTCCTTATTGGTCAAAACAGCGACGGAAATAGACCAATTAGTAAAATCTGTTCATTCTGCAGCGCTTCGGCAGAGCGCTTTCTTCGGTGAATTTCTAGGAATTATACATCCATAATTTGAGAAAACTTCCTCTTAGGAAGTTGTAGATCTTTGAATTATCTTTCCGTGGACATAAAGATCACCTCAATCGGAGTTCCGAGCAAGAACTTATGGCAGAATTACGAACAGTGCTCCAGATCCAAAATGCTTGTGCTGGCAGTGGACTTCATGATCGATCATGGGGGAGACCATGATCGATCATGGTACACCAGAAAGTCGGTTTTGAGCATTTATACGTCATTTTAAGCCCCCTCCTCCCTCATTTTTGAGCCACAAATTTAGATAGAGTTAGAGAGAGGTGAGAGCTCGTTGGAGAGAGTTCGTTGGGAGATTCCTACTCATCTTTCATCACCTAACAAAGATTCAAGCTTCAATCACACCCATCCTCACCCAAAACACTATTCATCATCCCCAACCTTGGTTTCTTCTATTGGAGCGTGAGCATGGAGCTAGGGTTTCGCTGTTGGACTTCCACACTTCATCAACTACGCGATCCGACTTCTCTAAGGTGGGAACACTACTAATTAAACTATTTTTCAAATAATTACTTGTTGAATTAGAAGTTTAAAATCAAATTGGGGAAATTTCTTACAAACCCTAGGTTGTGTGCTCATTAAATGGGTTGGGCTAGATTGAGTTGCGATTGGGGGTTGATATCGGTAGATTATCGTCTTTATTGCGTGATTGGGCATTTAGATTCATGTTTTAGCTCATGTACACAAAAGTTATCATGTACCCATCATGTAGGTACGCTTATGAACTAGATGTTGGGTAATTGGGGTTTTTGCTTAAAGAATCTTTAATTGTGAGTTATGAATGATGGATACATATAAATATAACATCAGAAGTAAGGGTAGAAAGCTGTTTATGGGATTTGTACCAAAAACCCATTAGGGCTGAGCTATACGCAATAACCTTTGGGTTGATTGCCTTATGTAGAACATTAATAACACTAGTAATGGGGATATAATCTTAGTACAAGTTAGGAACGTGATGAACATGATTTAGTAGGGCATAGATTGTCCTTGCCACAATCATGAAATACTGTAGTGCTGTTAGTGCACCGATTAGGCGAGAATTTTAATAACAAACACCCGGCTTGATAAAATGACATAAGAATATTATGGCTCAGGTTCGATATATGACATAAGATATTTATCATGAACCGATTGACTATGTACATGAGAATAATTATAAAGCGGTAAGGCCTAGGGTGAATGGCCCAGTATCGATGATTATGATGATACAAACCAGTTAGCAATCTAATACTGCTAGACTAGTGACACTTTGTTGATGATATACGAACGGTGAACGGACTATGAGGTGAATTGCATTGTTGGCAAAATGAAATGAGATATGTTAGATTCCAAATGCAATGGATTGTATGGGTTTGTTATACATGTATATGTGTATACATTGGTTCCCTCATATATGGGCTTGTTACTTACACACTTATATATGAATGATGATAACGTGTATCATGAGAATTGCCCTATTAACGTTATATGCCTTAATATTTTATTATGACTTAGTTGTGGGATGGATTGTGCGATTGTTGAGAAATGTATATATGATATGATTGTTGTTGATATGGTATATGATTGTGGGACTGCATAGTCCATGAATGGTCCCAGGTATGGTCATGGACCTTAAGTTGGGACAGAGAGCCCCTGGGTGAAAGACCCGAAACCGTGCACGGAAACTATCGGGAGGCCCTGTTGCCGCGTGGGTGAAAGGCCACGAAATGCAGAACTGGTGACGCTTGGACGACTATTGGTATGATGATTGGATATTAAGAATACGAAAACTAACGGGAGGCCCTACTGCCGCGTGGGTGAAAGGCCACGGAACGAAGACGGAAACGAACGGGAGGCCCTGCTGCCGCGTGGGTGAAAGGCCACGAAATGTAGACCTGGTGACGCTGGGATGACTATTGGTATTATGATTGGATATTGAGATTACGAAAACTATCGGGAGGCCTCGCTGCCGCGTGGGTGAAAGGCCACGAAACGCAAACGAAAACTAACGGGAGGCACTGCTGCCGCGTGGGTGGAAGGCCACGAAATGCAGACCGAAGTGGAGGATTATTTGTATTGTTTTGGTGTCTTAATGAATGTTATTGAGTTATATCCTATAACTATCTTATACATGCTTTGTCTTTGATATACCGCGGATAATATAAGATTGAACACATATTCCATTGAATGGTACATTATACATATAGAGAATCGTTGACCTTTCATAATAAACATAACTTACTAATAATTGAAGTGGCAACCATAGCTAATGAAATGGTTAGATGGGTGACATCGTACCACGATGAATGGGATGAGGGATCAAGTAGTAATGCTTATTAGTCGATCATGTAAGGATGTCATTATAAATTAATAACAAAGAGGAAATAATGAATACTTGGCCGATAGTTACCGACTTCCGAGATAGGTACGAGATGATTGGGGGACAAGGTTGATATACACATTAGTAAGAATTCGCCTTAGCATGGCGAACCGTTGGAGGCTAATAATTCATCAAGGTAACCTAGAACCCACCCCTTAGGAGAATGTACGATCATTGAAAGGACGTATATGAAATTTGTGGGACCAAGAGCAATAACCCAGGTAGATAGCTTCTGACCATAGGAGTGGGATTCCTATTGGGGATCGATATGCAATTAGGTGGTGGTTACATTTCATTTTACTTGTCTTTAAATATTATACAAAAGTAAAGTGATTACTTTCAGTAAAGGCTACACGTGCCTTCATACCACACTTATATAGTTCCCACTGAGCCCGGATTTGGCTCATCCCATTTTCTAAACAGTTTTGCAGGTTTAGCATTTCGGGTGGCGCGTGGTTCACGAGTTTAGAGGCCTCTGATGTCCTTTAAACCTTTTAGTCCTCCTCGAGAAGGATTATATTGTATAATTGATTTTGATCTTGTTGTAATGTATATAAACACTCTTATAAGAATTGGATTTTGTTATTAATGTATTAAGGATGTGTAATAAGACTTATGTAAATGGTTTTCATATATGTGGGGTGAATTTAAAATGTGGATTGCTTTGGGTTATATTTGTATAAAAATGATTTTAAACTTAACAGGGTGGATCATTGTATAAATGAACTCCACATGCCGAAATGTTAGAAAAACGGATTTTTTCTTGGGTCATCTTTTATCAGAGGAAAGTTTTAAAAATTTGTATTTTTTTTTATGTAATTAAACCCGCCGTCGCGCACGGCATCCGTGATTAACCGGGTCTCGAAGGTGAAAATCTCAAAACGAGATTCGGGGCGTCACAGTGATTAACCGGGTCCCGGAGGTGAAAATCTCAGAACGGGATTCGGGGCGTCACATCCTGGGTGCAAGACCTAAAACCGTGCACGAAAACGAATGGGAGGCCCTGCTGCCGCGTGGGTGAAAGGCCACGGAATGCAGACCCGGTTATACGCTTGGATATTTATGAGATATCGAAATGATCGTTGAGAACGAGATGTATTTAGATGATACAATTGCTGTGCCATGTTTTATGAACTAGCCAACAATTTCATATACGTACTAAATACAAGTACATATTTTCGTACTATGGATTAATTGTATCCCGGCTATACTTATTTTTCAATACGTATAAGGCTTTATGATTTTTCCATGTTCTTTGTATGATTTCAATAGTATTTTCAATTGAACTATTTCTTATTATACTTTGGGGATGGAGAAAGCATTGGCATGTATATAAAATGATTTTCCTTGCGCTAGCTTTATGAGTTGAATATATGTATATTCACCATTCAGGGAAATAACGTATATACATTGCATATGCATAAGAAAACCATTTTCTATTAAAGTTCACCACATGCATTGTTTTTAAAACGAACTTTTATATATAAAACCTTATAGTTCCCACTGAGCCCGTTTGGCTCACTCCCATTTTCCCAAAACAGTTTTGCAGGTACTCTTGGAGGGATGGCACCCGTGCGAGTCTAGAGAGCCTCCGATAACTTAGAACTATGTAGTTGTCTTAGGACAACCTAATGATTATGAAATCCATATCTTTTGAGTACTTTGTATAATTGATTTAAGATATCATGTATTTTGTAAACATTATAAAACTCACTAGTATTGCTTGGGACCTCGTTGGAGGAAATTGTATTATATAACATTTGTGATTAAATGGTTGGACATAAATATATGTGAATGTGGAGTTTGTTTCAAAGGCTTTTTGAAACTTACGTTGTTGTGTACAGGTTTTGGAATTTTTAAATTTATAGACTCCACATGTAAAAAAAATTTTGACTTGGAATTTGACACAAGAAATGTTTTAGATATATTTTTTAAATTGTTTTAATTTAATCCCGCCGTCGCGTACGGCACCGTGACTAACCGGGTCCCGGAGGTAAAATTCTCGAAACGGGATTCGGGGCGTAACATGCTATCAGTTCATGGTGTATAATTCATAGACGGGATTAAGATCTAGAACCAATGTACTTGGTTTGGGTAGCATCCGAATACTAGGATGGGTACCCTAGTGATTAGGTTTAGCATAATGTGGTTGATTTGCATTACACTATTTTCCTTATTAAAAGTACATACTATGTTTTATTCTAATTCATGCGCATATTTGGTTGCAATGTGTATTTTCTATAAAACTTATATTAGTTCCTAATAAGCTCCATTTTACCTCACTCCCATTTTTCTAACAGTTTTGCAGGTGGGGTCTTAGGGTGGCGCGTGTTATTATCATCTTAGTTGCCTCTGATTGAGCATGGACTGTGTGGAAGTACTCGATACTGAAGGACTTAATTTTATAATTGTTGTGTGCTTTTTGTATATGTATTGTCAAGACTTAAATAACTATTTTGGAAATTTCATTAGAGGATTGTAAATATTTGGTATATCAATGTTTTATTTTGAATGGATTCGTTAAATGTGCGAAGACAAAATTTTTAGTTACAAAGAAAATGATGTTATATATTATACTAGGTTTTATACTTCACAAGTGTCGTGTCTTCAAAGTTATGTTTCACGAGAAAAAGTTTTTTTAAAAGTCAAAATTTTTGTACACATAAACCCACCGTCGCTCATGGGATCCGTGATTAGTCGGATTCCAGAGGTCTAAACCTTTGAACGGGGTTCGGGGCGTCACAATTTGTCCCACTTTGGTTCTCAAAGTTTGAGCCAAATTTCACTTTACTCCAAAATTGAATGGCTTCTCCAATTTTTGGACGAAAAATTCATCTTTTGTTGGATTTTTTGTTCGAAAAATCAAGTGGCCATCCAATGTTGAATGAAAGTGAGATACGCATCAAACTCTAAGGATCAAAGTAAGACAAGTTATTCAAACATTTATGGAACAAAGTAAGAAAACAAGCCAACTCCAAGAATGGAAAAGATTAAGTACTCACCATTTTCGATCTAATAAATACTTGACTAGAGTTTGATCAAAAAGAAAAAAGAGTTTCTATGGGGTAAGACTTTAAGCCCATACATAATGTTTATTTTTTCTTCAAATAAAAAAGAAAATTTAAATTGGTGTTACCCAATCAATTATCAAAAAAAGAAAAATATGATCCATAATTTTTTTTTCTTCTTCAAATGCCATATCGCTTGTAAAATTTAATAAAACTATCAAGAAGAAAAATTTTAAAAATATTTGACATAATATACCTATCTTTCAAAAAATATCGATTGCCCCATTTTAATTTTATAAATTTTTTATTTTAGTTCTAAAGTTTTCCTTCAAATTTAAAATATGTACACTTTAGTTTTCTCCCTTTAATTTTTGAAAAAAAATATAGTGGTAGTACTAATTCCCTCCCCCCTCTTTATTTGGGAAAAACAAATACTACCACAATTTGTTCCTCTTTAAATAAAATTTTGGCTCTACCCTTATTGTGAAGTTCTATTTAGAATTTTAAATAATATGAGTTATAACAAAAAAAATTTCGAATTAAAATGATGGGTTTCAAGCCCCTACCCTCCTAGTCTTTGATGCCAGCCAACATATATACTATCAATATATTACAAGGCTATTGGTTATTATTGCGAATTCAAAAGCTTGTGAGAGAACAAATTCACTAAGATTTCCCTCTCATAATAACATAAATTTTAGTTGATTTTATTTTTTAAAGTTCCAAAATAAATTTTTTTAACAACATTGACTAAATCTAGAGAGTAAAAGTTCTCGAGGCAATTGAGGCACTTTCATCCCCTATATGAATTACCATGTTCCTTTTCCAGTCTTTCTCTTAATTAATTTCTTTTACAATCAATCAAACATATATTGTCAATGTAACACCTCGTATTTCATTTTTGAGTCAATCCTTCTTCTTAGCTTATTTAAGGCCAAACCTCTGTTTGAGGAGTCGATTTTGGTTCCGGGGCCTCTGTGGTTGATCCAATATTATAATATGTTATTTTAATGATATTAAGTATGCGTGCATAGTTAGAACGCATTTCGGGAAGCCATGGTTGAATTTGGCGGCTATAGGCGAAAAATCAAACTTTTGCCGAACTGATTTTTTGGCCAACTTTGGAAGGCCATAAATTCTTCATATGAATTCCAAATGAGTCCCTGTTTGTGGCCATGGATTCATCTCATTCCCTTATACAAATTTCATTTGAAGGCCGAGTCGACTAGAAGTGGTTTCGGGAGCCGAAACGAGCCGCGAAAACTGCTACTTCTTAAAGGAGAAAAATGAGGGCTTAAGCCAAGGTGCCTTCTGATCAATCAGAGGATCCTCTGATCTATCAAAGGTACCCCAGCGGATTTTTGTAACCCTTTCTCTCCCCATTCGACATTTTATCGTCCTCCTTTCTTTCCTTCTCCTTTCTTCTCCATTTTTCTCTCCTTCCTTTAGAGCAACTAGAGAGAGATGAAAGAGAGATAGAGGGAGACTTTTGAGGATGGTTTATCATGGTTCCTAGCTTCCTACAACATCATCAAGCATCTCCATCCTCCATCAATGGTGATTTCACCATTTTAGGGCTTGGAGGATTTTATGCTAGCTTCGCTTTTGACTTGATTTGCTACTCCAAACCTTTGTATAGTGGCTTAAATAAGGTGGGAACACTAGTACGTACCCTTGATTTCAATTATTACTTGTTGCATCTTAGTTTAAGTATTCCTACTTATATCATTTACTTAACATAGGATTAATATAATAAGCATACTAGAAACCCCATTATACACTTGTGCACTTAATTAGTATTTGTAAATAGCTATATAGAGGTGTGGAGCAAGTTTATTGTATTAGGAGAAATTGCACATATGCATATATGATATATTCTTTTTATAGTGTAAATAATATACCTATGCCATTGGATTACTTACACTAAGAATTTGGTAGAAACCCCCTATCTCAATAACAATCTTACAGTATTTTCTAAGTAGGGCTACGAACTTCATAAATAGTGGGTTCGAACAATGATTCTGGTTTCAACATAATGATGATTATATCCATGAGATAAATATTCTATTGAACCAACTAATTACTTTATTGATGATAGTCAACTCATTAGGTTTTACAAGCATTGCATGGATATAATCATTTAATGGTATTAGTTTCCTTAATGGCATATGTATATTAAATACATTAACCTATCTATCTATCTATCTATCTATCTATCTATTTGTTTGTTTGTCTGTCTGTCTGTCTATCTATCTATCTATATATCTATCCATCCATCCAATTGTTACGTACACATGATTGGTGGGTTATATAGTTTGAATAAGGATAGACGTGGTGTATCTAGAGAGACTAGATGCGTTCCTGGTAGGCGGAGTCTTTACGAAGACAAGAATTAAGATATATATATATATATATATCTGTGTGTATGTACATGTATGTGTACTATGTATAAGTATATTTTTGGGAGAATACTTTTGATTGATTTCTCAGTTTTGTAAGGCACTAATGGTCCTTGGGGTTGACCTAGCCTTGATGGCAACATACCTTGGTCCGTGTAGAGGGACCCCGCTGTATTAATGGCTTACTCTATGATCCGTGTAGAGGGATCCCGCTTTGGGAGTGGCATACTCTATAGTCCAGCTAGGGGTACCACGCGAGGCGCCATACCCTGCACATCTAAGTGGTCCATAGGGGGACCCAGCCTTGGGGGCTGCATGGCCTAGCCTTGGAGTTTTAGATCGCGATTATTGTGCACAGTAGAGAAAATCCTAGACGTTGGATATAAGATAGTCGGACATGATATGGATGGATACGAGAAGAACATTTGAATAAGATTAGTGCCTATGTTTTCTTATGATACTTTATTATTCTGAGTTACTTGTACTTTAACGATATTTATGTATATTCTTTATCATAGCTTCGAGGTTGGGAAAGCACTTGGTGTGTATTGCACGTAGAAGGATTTTTATCACATTTGTATAGCATTACTATTATATTCTTATAGTATATACATAAGGTATAAATATGAGCATATATATATACATGTACGCATATGACTCATACTATGTTCATTATTGTACATCGTGTGTGCTTTACTACATGTATTTGACCTTATAGTTCCCACTGAGCCCGTGTTTGGCTCACTCCCGTTTTCCAACAGTTTTGCAGGTATCTCCTTGGGGGCGGAACGTATACGAAATTAGAAACCTCTGATGACCCTAAATGTCTGTGGTTTTCAATGGATGACTTGTCCTTTATGGATTATAGATACTAGAATCATTTGAATTTATTGTATCATTAGTTGTATTAAATTTTATTTATAAGTGTTGCAAATGCCATTTAATTATCTTTTTTTAGGACCTCGTTGGAGGGATTGGTATGTAAATATTGAAGTATTAGATTTGTATGGATTGCAAATCATTATAGATGTAGAGTTAACTTTCTAGTTAAGCCTTATTTTCTTATTTACAGGTTTGGTTTTATTAACTGCACATGCCAAAATTTTCTGAAAAATGTGTCCTTACATGTGACTTTTTACTATATCAGTTTTAATTTAAGTACATTAAACCCGCCATCGCGTACAGCATTGTGATTAATCGTGTCCCAGAGGTCTAAACCTCATAACGGGATTCGGGGCGTTACAAGTTGGTATCAGAGGTATTGGTTCGGTTATCTTCGCGGGTTCATGGGTAGATCCTAATTTATTGAGGTGAATCATGGTGGTGTCCCTCAATATTGATACGTTTTCGTGTAATAGATATTTCTCTCGTTAGAATACTTGGAAAATGGGAGTACAGTGGAATGAGATGCTAGCTTGTCTTGGCTACATCAATCCACGAACAATCTTATTTTAAACTAATTTTTACATACTTTGGTAATAAACTCACTTTTCGGCTCCTACTCCTTTCTTATTTAAATGCTTGTTTGGGCTCGGAACTAGTTTTACTTCATGATTACCTGCAGGGGACTGATGGATTATACGATATTTAACTGTAGCGCAGCGGTTGAATATTTTGTCAATCATTAATCTACTATCGCCAACAGAAGTTAGAACGTGGTAAACTTATGTAAAGTGACCATTAAAGTTCCATTACATGTGTTCACCCTATTGTCTTTCTTTTGAACTCTCAAGAGGGGTGAACCTTATGTTTGATCATCGTTGGAATCCCAAACCAGTACGGTCGTATCCGAGCATGTAGATTCGGAGTTATAAGAGAAAATACGTCGATTAGTCCTTTTGACCAGTGTGGTGTAGTAAAGTGGTCGAGGTACTGGGTATTGTTCCGTGTGAGAATTCACTCGCCTTATACGTATATTTCTTTACTAGCACAACTGTAGAATTCCCTCTAGTTGGATTAGGAATAAGAAGATGATCGAGTTTTGTTAAGCCTTCAAACCCCTAGAGTTCGGATCTGAATAAGGAAGGATGATAGGCCCTCTTGTGATCCTGGTACCCAGCGTGCATTTATAACGATTGTATCCTTCTATGGAGAGGATTAAAGTTCTTAAGGGGAAACTTGTTCAAAACATTAGTTCCAATCGATTTACGTGTTCATTTCGCTTTTCTTTATAAGAATGAGTATTATTTTAGAAACTCATCCAGAGTGGGAATGCCGACTACATATTCAACCTAAGTGTAGTTTTATCCCCTTATAGTTAAGGGATTTATTAGAGTGACCCAGCGGAAGAGTGTTGGATACTTAGGCCATAGTTGTTGTTGTTTTGAACCATTAATAAGTAGTTTTATACATTTGATTTAGAATTCCATTAGTATTCGATTATAGGAATTTGGTTTCAGGACCCTTCTTGTAACAAGTTAGTGTGATGTCACCAAACGCTAGACGAATCATCGGTGACCCCTTACAGTTAATGACTTCGAATTTAGTACTATTGGAGAATTTTCCTAACCCTCTTACGTAGTCATTCAGTTAGACGGGTGTGGTGAGCGTAGAATAATGAGACTCCATTGGAGTAGAGTGACAAGTTTATTCAAGATCCTTAATGTTGAGCGTCTTTGTTTTTGCATTCATAAGGAATTATAAGAGATTTTATTAGGACCTTGACTACCTTTTGAGCCTGTTGACCTTAAAGTCAATTAATCTTATTTTGATAATTACAATAAGTTAACAAAGTGTTATTTAACCTGTGTGTTCAATTGATGATAGCTATTAACAAATATCTCTTCAACTCTCATTCAAGCTCAACAATTGCTTCTACTCACAAGAAACGAACTCAAATGATCTCCATGTGCTTTACAAATAATCAAGACCAAGAAAGGATCAAGATCATCAATCAAGTGAAGAAATATACAAGAAAATCAAGCATTTCAAAGACTCGAATTATTATCAAATTGAGTGAGTGCTTAGATTTTGTGTAAAGGTTATCATTGATCAATTATATAGCTCTTGAAATGATTTAACCTTGTTAAGATTGATTGAAACTAGTTTTCTCTTTGAAAAAGCTTTTTACCGAAAACTAGTCATCTTGAAAAATTCACTATAATTTCATATGAATGATTTTTAATACAAAAACTATATTAGAAGTCTTAGAAACCTATTTTTGACATTCCCCAAGCATTAGAATCAATTTTAGAGTCAAAATACAAAAGTTGAAAAATTGCACAAAACCACCAAACTCCAGAGCAATGTAGTCGACTACATGAACTCCAGGGGAGTCCACTCTCTTAAGAAAATATAGTCATTGGAGATTTCTTGCAAGACTAGTGTTGTGCATCAACCATCTTCAACCACCCCAAACGGCCATATTGTTTCCCAAACTATATATATGACTTCTAAAACACTTTTTGGGCACACTTACTAGCTTTGAATATTATCTATTGCCAAAAATCATTCTTGAGAGCTTTTACTTGAAAAATCAAAATCTTCACTTGATCAAATCTTCATTTCTTGAGCTATCATCCTTGATCAAATTTGATAACCTCTAGTGTGAGCTTAATTTGTATTCTTCATACACTTGAGAGTTATTGTACTTTGGTGTGTATCACTAAAAACTCATTCTTCTAAATTCAAGAGAGGTTTATCTCTTAGAAAAGCAAGAAGTTGTTCTTGTGTTAAGTGTTGTGAGTTAGCAACATTTGTAAGAGTTTGAATACTTGTAGTGGTTTGATCTTCACCCGGAAGAAGATCGGTTATTGTGAAAATTCTCGGGGAACTAATCGAGCGCGGAAGTAGGGGCTAACAAGCCGAACCGTGTGGACAAAAAGTCTTCGACTTCGATCGGTTTAATCTTTCTATCTCTTGATTTCTTATATTGTGCTATTTATTTATTGTGATTGGAATTAACTTTGTTTCTTGATTGCTTGATTGATATAGACATTAAACATTTTTAAATCTATTTTAAAAGTTCGACTAAGTTTTAAAAACCCTATTCACCACACTCTAGGGTATTTTCCGACCTACAATTGGTATCAGAGGAAGTACTCTTATTTTGATTTTACAATCTTAGAGTTTATGATCATGTATATCTATCAAGGAACCGGACTTAATGAATGTTCTTCCACCACTAGGCCACCTCTATTTGATGGCAAAAATTATAGTTAGCGGAAAAATCGCATGTGTACTTTTCTTCAAGCTAGTGATTTTAAACAATGGAGGGTTACACTCATTGGACCTTATGAGATCACCAAAACCGATGAAAGGGGTAATGTTACTCTTAAATCCATTGTCGAATATTATGAGCATGACATTAAGAAAATCCAACTTAATGCTAAAGCCTTGAATTCTTTACATTGTGCATTAACTATGGATGAATACAACAAAATTTCTAGTTGTAAAACTGCCAAAGAAATTTGGGACAAACTAGAGGTTGCTCATGAGGGAACCTCACAAGCTAAGGATGACAATATTGACATGCTCGTTCATGATTATGAATTTTTCAAAATAGAGCCTATTGAATCACTTGCTTCTATGTATAGTAGGTTCTCCAATATCACTAATGCTTTAGATCTTCTTGGAAAGGTCTACTCTAATGAAAACAAGATTCGAAAGATTCTTAGAACTCTTCCAAAGAAATAGAGACCTAAGGTGACGGCTATTCAAGAAGCCAAGAACCTCAAGACGCTAAGCATGGATGAACCCTTGGGTTCTCTCAAAACCCATGAGAAAGAATTGAAAATAGAAGACGAGGTAGATTCAAAAGCCAAGAAGACTCTTGCTCTCAAAGCAAGTAAACGAGAGCACGATGAAGAGTCAATGGGTAGTGATGAAGACATGGCTCTTCTCTCAAGAAACTTCATGAAATTTCTAGCCAAGAAGAAAAACTTTCAAGGAAAAAGAAACAACCATGGTTCTTCATCAAGGAGGAACAATGATCGATCAATTCAACCAATAGTTGAAAACGAAGAAGTGAAAAAATGTTTCCATTGCCATCAACCGGGACATTTCAAAACAAATTGCCCGATTATAAGAAATGAGAGAAGAGATAAAAGAGACAAAGCCTTCAAACAAGTAAGACACGCCCTCAAAGGCACTTGGAGTGATTTCGAAGGAGGTGAGTCCGATGCCGACTCTAGCGACGAGGAGATGGCAAACCTTTGCCTTATGGTAAGAGATGATGAGGTAGACTCTATTTATGATTCATTTAGTGATGATAATGTCTCTATTAATGATGATGCACATGATGAGAATGACTATGATGAATTGTATGAAATGTTTGAAGAATTGCATAGCAAGTTTAAAAATTTATCTAAAAAGTATGCAATCCTCAAAAAGGACAATTTGATGGTTTCTAGCAAGTGTGAAATTTTTGAGAAAGAAAATGTGGTTTTGAAAAATGAAATCAAAACTTTGAAGAAAGGATAGGAGAAAGAAACTCCAAACACACTTGTAGTAGAAAATGTCAAATTGAAAGATCAAGTGGATGATCTAACTAATAGTTTAGCCAAGTTCACCAATGGAAGGGACAATTTGGATAAACTATTAGGAATGCAAAGGACTACAAGAATTTTTTTTAAACATACACACCTCATGATCCCACTCATCTTTGCTCATATTGTGGTAGAAATACTCATTATGTGGATCATTGTTTCTATAGGAATGAAAGTTTTCCTAAAAGGAAACTTGCTTGGGTTCCAAAAGGAACCATTATATTTGCTAACCTAAAGGGACCCAACACATTTTGGGTACCAAATGAGAAGTTACATAAGGTTATGGTGTAGTCAAAGGTAGCAAATCCAAGTGGTTCTTGGATAGTGGATGCTCAAAGCACATGACGGGAGACAAAAATAACTTCTTAAGTCTTATTCCCAAGCGAGGAGGGAATGTGACTTTCGGGGACAACACCAACGGCAAAATCATCGGTATAGGTAAGGTTGGTAAGCATTCTACATGTATTGATAATGTTCTATTAGTTGATGGTTTAAAGCATACTTTACTTAGCATTAGTCAATTATGTGATAAGGGTTATGAAGTTATCTTTAAATCCGATCGTTGCATTGTTAAGAATGTTAATGATGACTCCATTTTACTTATTGCATATAGAGCTAACAATGTGTATACTCTTGAACTTGATGATTTATCACAACAAGATGTTAAATGTTTATCCGCTGTTAACGATGTATTTTTGGCTATGGCATAGTAGATTAGGACATACTAACATGGACTTGATTCATACCTTGTCTAAGAAAGAATTAGTTAAAGGATTGCCTAAAACTAAATTTGTTAAAGATAAAATTTGTGACGCATGTCAACTCGGTAAACAACAAAAATCTTCATTTAAGTATAAGAAGGATATTACTACAACTAGACCTCTTGATATGTTGCATCTTGATTTGTTTGGTCCTAATTCGGTTCTAGTTTGGGTGGCAAATTGTATGCTTTTGTTATTGTTGATGATTATACTAAACTCTCTTGGGTGTTCTTTCTCACCTGCAAAAGTGAAACTCCACATGTTTTTACAAAAAATTGTAGAAAAGTTCAAAATGAAAAAGGTGTTTCTATTGTTCATGTTATGAGTGATAGATGTAGAGAATTTGATAATATTGATATTGAAAATTTTTGTGATGAGCATGGTATTGATCATAATTTTTCAGCACCTAGAACTCCTCAACAAAATGGTGTTGTTAAGAGGAAAAATAGATCTCTTCAAGAGATGTCTAGGACTATGCTTAATGAACATTCTTTGACAGAGTATTTGTGGGCGGAAGCCGTTAACACCGCATGTTATGTGATTAATCGTACTATCATTCGTAAAAAGTTAGATAAGACACCCTATGAGTTATGGAATGACAAGAAACCAAATATTACATATTTTAAAGTTTTTGGTTGTAAATGTTTTATTTTGAATGATCGTGATCACTTGGAAAAATTTGATGCTAAATCTGATGAAGGAATTTTTCTTGGGTATGCCACTAATAGTAAAGCATATAGAGTTTATAACAAGAAAAGTTTGGTTGTCCAAGAGTCTATGCATGTTGTGTTTGATGAGTCAAATCCTTTCTCACCCATAGTACGTTCCGATGACGATGTTGAAATTATCCAAAAGGTTTCAGATATTCAAATTAATGATAAATCTAAGGAAGAAACTTTGAGTGCTCAAGCTCCTCCTAAGGAGTTAGAAAACACAACCGAGCAAAACTCGAATGATTTGCCTAGGAGTTGGAAATTTGTGTCCAACCACCCTATTGATCAAATTCTTGAAGAGCCATCTAGTAGGGTTATAACTAGATCATCCTTAAGAAATGTATGCAATAATGTGGCATTTGTTCTCAATATGAGCCCAAAAACATAAATGAAGCCGAACAAGATGAATCTTGGATGATGGCTATGCAAGAAGAGCTCAATCAATTTGAGAGAAACAAAGTGTGGACATTTGTTCCCAAACCTAATGATCATACTATTATAGGTACTAAATGAGTATTTCGTAACAAAAAGGATGAAAATGGTGTAATTGTTAGAAATAAAGCTAGACTTGTTGTCCAAGGATACAATCAAGAGGAGGGCATTGATTATGAAGAAACATATGCACCCGTAGCTCGTTTAGAAGCTATTCGCATGCTACTTTCTTATTCATGCTTTAAGAATTTTAAGTTGTATCAAATGGACGTGAAAAGTGCTTTCTTGAATGGTTTTAATGAAGAGGAAGTTTATGTGAAACAACCTCCCGGTTTTGAAAATCATGTTTATCCGGATTATGTGTTTAAATTGTCTAAAGTGTTATATGGTTTGAAACAAGCACCCAGAGCATGGTATGATAAATTAAGTTCGTTTTTTATTAAGAATGATTTTGTTAGAGGTAAAATTAACACTGCCTTGTTTATCAAAAATCATGACAATGACATGCTACTTGTACAAATCTATGTTGATGATATTATATTTGGTTCTACTAACGAGAATCTTTGTAAGGACTTTTCCACATGCATGCAAAAGGAATTCAAAATGAACATGATGGAAGAAATGAATTACTTCCTTGGATTACAAGTGAAACAATGCAAAGAAGGCATTTTCATAAATCAAGAGAAGTACGTGAAGGAACTCTTGAAGAATTTCGACATGGAAGGCGCAAAATCGATGAGCACCCCTATGAGTTCATCTTTGAAGCTCAACAAAGACGAGATTGGTAAAAGCATAGACATCAAGAAATATCGAGGTAGGATAGGTAGCTTATTATATTTGACAGCCTCTAGGCCGGATATTATGTTTAGTGTATGTCTTTGTGCACGATTCCAAGCGGATCCTAAAGTGTCACATTTACTTGCCGTAAAATGGATATTCCATTATCTTTTCGGTACTAGTTCACTGGGGTTGTGGTACCCAAGAGAGAACTCCTTTGACTTAATTAGTTATTCCGATGCGGATTTTGTCAGTTGCAAAATCGATAGGAAAAGCACTAGTGGCACTTGTCATTTTCTAGGACACGTACTAGTATCTTGATCAAGTAAGAAACAAAACTCAGTGGCCCTTTCAACGGCCGAAACCGAACATGTGGCGGCCGGAAGTTGTTGTGCACAAACTTTGTACATTAAACAATAACTAGAGGATTTTCAAATTAGTCTTAGCCACATTCCCATAAAATGTGACAACACAAGTGCTATTAGCTTGACCAAGAACCCCATACAACATTCACATACTAAGCACATTGAGATAAGATATCATTTTATTCATGATCATGTGCAAAAAGGTGATGTTGATATTGAATTCATTGGCACCAAATCGCAATTTGCAGATATATTCACTAAACCATTCTAGAAGATCGTTTTTGTACTATTCATCATGAACTCAGTATGACTAGAGCTTGTGATATCTAGTTTATTCCAATAAGTTCATAAAAATGATCATTAGTGCTTATTCTTGAGCAGACATCATTTATATTAATTGTGCTAAATTTTCTCACAAGTTTTGTGTTGAATATTGCTTATCTTAATTTTGCATGTTATTGTGGTAATTAACAAGTAATTTTGCAGCTTTAGAATGATAATTGATGTTCAATATACATAACAAGTATCCATGGTGCAAATTAGCTATTTTGGCAGAAAATAAGGCAGTGTAGTCGACTACACTGTGAACCATGTAGTCGACTACATGGCTGAGTCGACTCACTGATTGGCTGCTTAGTAGACTCATAGGCTCTATCTCTTTAACACACATTTTTCACTCATTTTCTTCATCCTCCTCATATTAGAACCCACGAAATTCCTCCATTTATACACTCTCAATCCTTTGAAAACTCAAATTTGCTTCAAAATCTTGTTACATAACTACTTTAAATCATCTATCCATCATTTATACACTACAAATCTTTCAAAATCAACCCAAATCACCACTTTTTCTCTCTACACCAAACCCTAAACCCAATTTCAAATCTCACCATTTTAAATTCAATTTTTTTCAAATTTCTTCTCTAATTCAACATAAAATCCCATTTAAACTTCCTTTCCTCAACCATATTCCATATTCCCACTACCAAAATTTCAAAAATTCAAATTTTCCTCAAAATTTCCAAAATCCACACCCACCATCTCACTTCTACTATGGCCTCTAACTCAAGAAGAAACACAAGGAGACGTGTTCAAGAACCGAAAAATGCTCCTCAACAGGGTCAAGATGATATGCCTCCTCTCTTCTTCACCTAAGAACTCGAAGTTCGCTTTCATAACGACTTCACAAATTGAGCCATCATTGAAGGTAAACTCTTCGATCGCGTGCTATTTTCTGAAAATGGGTTAAGAATTACACAAGTTTTCCATAGGCAAGGGATTCTAAATTTTCTATGCATCAAGGAGAATGTTTATCCTAGATTGGTTAAGCTATTTTATGATAACTTGCATCATCCAATCTATCCCCAAAGCGAGGTGGATAGATCACTTCTTAAAACTTTCATTAAGGGGAATTTAATTACATTTTCAAAAGATGATTTTGCTCGCATTTTTGGATTTAATCGGCAAGATACCACTATCGTTACAACTAATTTTGAAGGAAATTTTGGGTACACCCGATGAAATGCTATTTATCTACTTTTGAAATGCCGTTTTAGAAATGTTGGAGCCAATTGGGAATATAGAATCTCCGTGGCCATGCTAAATCTTCATGCACGTCTCATTCATCATATCATAACCTATTACATATTGCCTAGAACCGGTAGTCAGTCTAATGTGACCAACCTTGATATTTTCCTAACTTGGGCAATCACTAGCCTTCATAAGCTTGACTATGCTAGCCTCATGTTTGATAAATTTTATGACACCATGAGCCGTGTAAATAAAGGGCTCAGTTTTGGTATGGTATTGACCCGTCTCTTCAAGCACTATGATGTTCCATTGGATGACGAGACGGATGTGTATGAGCTATCCGAGCATGACATGTATTCGGAAAGATTGCTTCATCTCAAGCATTATCATTTGGAAAATGGACGGTGGATTCCTAACGATCCCAATGATGTTGAGATATCTGACGACGATGAGGAAGAAGAACTAGAAGAATAACAAGTTCCACAACAACACCCTCCTCCTCGCCAACCAAGAACAATGAACCGCCACGATCAAATCATGGATGCTATCAATAATCTCAACATAAATTTGACCAATACTCGTCAAGAGATGCACCATCGCTTCAATTGAATTGAAACGGCTTTTCAACATTATCATCCGGACTATGCTTTTTCGGGTTGGATGCCATTAGATCAACTGCCACCGCCTCCACCTCCACAAAAGTGATTCCTTCCTTTTTGATGAAGAAAAAGGGTGATAAGAATGTGTGTGTGTGTGTCATGAGTGATAATGGTACACACTCGTTTATTTTAGCGTCTACTTTCAATTATGCTTTGCTTGTTCAAGAACTCTTTGTAGTTTGTTTGTTTAAGTACTTTTTGAACTTATGCTTTCAATTTCAGATGTTTGAACTTATCTATGCAAGTATCTTTCATTTCTATAATTGCTTGTATATTTTTATCCATGCACCTATTTAGGGGGAGCATATTATTCATATGCTCATAATTGATATCTTTTTGTAAACACACATTAACTTTATTGTCATCTTCAAAAAGGGGGATATTGTTGACCTTAAAGTCAATTAATCTTATTTTGATAACTACAATAAGTTAACAAAGTGTTATTTAACCTGTGTGCTCAATTGATGATAGCTATTAACAAATATCTCTTCCGACCAAAGTTTGACTTTGAACCGAAATCTTCAACTCTCATTCAAGCTTAACAATGCTTCTACTTACAAGAAATGAACTCAAATTATCTCCATGAGCTTTACAAATAATCAAGACCAAGAAAGGATTAAGATCATCAATCAAGTGAAGAAACATACAAGAAAATCAAGCATTTCAAAGACTCGAATTGTTATCAAATTGAGTGAGTGCTTAGATTTTATGTAAAGGTTATCATTGATCAATTATATAGCTCTTGAAATGATTTAACCTTGTTAAGATAGATTGAAACTAGTTTTCTCTTTGAAAAAGCTTTTTACCGAAAACTAGTCATCTTGAAAAATTCACTATAATTTTATATGAATGATTTTTGATACAAAAACTACATTAGAAGTCTTAGAAACCTATTTTTGACATTCCCCAAGCAATATTATCAATTTTGGAGTCAAAATACAAAAGTTGAAAAATTGCACAAAACCACCTAACCCCAGAGCAATGTAATCGACTATATCACTATTCCTAGAGTCAACTACTTCATGGAGTCGACTACATGAACTCCAGGGGAGTCGACTCTCTTAAGAAAATATAGCCATTAGAGATTTCTTGCAAGACTAGTTTTGTGCATCAACCACCTTCAACCACCCCAAACGGCCATATTGTTTCCCAAACTATATATATCACTCCTAAAACACTTTTTGGGCACACTTACTAGCTTTGAATATCATCTATTGCCAAAAATCTTTCTTGAGAGTTTTTATTTGAAAAATCAAAATCTTCATTTCTTGAGCTATCATCCTTGATCAAATTTGATAACCTCTAGTGTGAGCTTAATTTGTATTCTTCATACACTTGAGAGTTATTGTACTTTGGTGTGTATCACCAAAAACTCATTCTTCTAAATTCAAGAGAGGTTTATCTCTTAGAAAAGCAAGAAGTTGTTCTTGTGTTAAGTGTTGTGAGTTAGCAACATTTGTAAGAGTTTAAATACTTGTAGTGGTTTAATCTTTACCCGGAAGAAGATCGGTTATAGTAGAAATTCTTGGGGAACTAACCGAGCGTGGAAGTAGGGGCTAACAAGCCGAACCGTGTGGACAAAAAGTCTTCGACTTCGATCGGTTTAATCTTTCTATCTCTTGATCTCTTATATTGTGCTATTTATTCATTGTGATTGGAATTAACTTTGTTTATTGATTGCTTGATTGATATAGACATTAAACATTTTTAAATATATTTTAAAAATCCGACTAAGTTTTAAAAACCCTATTCATCCCCCCTCTAGGGTATTTTTCGACCTACAGAGCCTAATATGGAGATTTAGAAGGTGACTCATTTTCAAAACCTTTGTCTACTTGAATTGGTGCCAAATCCCCTATGGAGGGGAGTTGGCATTTGACTGTATAGAGTCAATCTTGTTTCCTTTATTGTCCCTCACATTGTGTATTTTGAAACCAACCTTTAAGACGGGAATTGACCTGAAATTTGAATGTGTGACAAGAATTACAGTTCAAGATAAGTATTTTGGATCAAGGCCATTGTTGCAGGGTGGTGTCATATAGGGCCATGTCTTATGCAGGAAATCTACCATTCTTTGTTATAAATGACAAGTCCTTATCGAGTTTACCAAATTCTGATTCTTGATGGGTAGTTTGTTGCTAGCCTAGAGTGGAACCTGAGTTCCTTAAGGCTGTATCATGCATGTTCGTTTTCCTCAATGATAACTTCCCTGAATGAACACGAGTTTTATGGGGGTTTGAGGAGGAGGAATTTTATTTTTTGCATTTAATAGCCAGTTATAACTTATGCATAAAGGACCTCACCATCTAGGTAGACTGAATGCGAAATGAGTTATGATTACACAGTGGTTGTCTGATCGTGAAAATGGATTGACAGCCCTTGCAAAATTTTAGTGTTTCTATTCAATCCCGGACGAGTCCTTTCCCTTCTTTGTTTGAAAATTTAGGCAGTCAATCTTCAGTTTTCTGTAGTGTTTCAAATGATATAATGAACTTCATTTCAATGGTTTGAATGCTTCCGATGAGTCCTTTCAGATGTATGTGCTTTGCTAATAAGTTCATCTTGTTGTTTGAGTTCTGAATCATTAATCATTTTATGACCTCCTTAGTTAAGGGCGACGTTGAGAACTCTTTCATATTTGACTATGGATGGCATCGGTGGATTTACCTAATCTTATATATCCGTAGCCTTGTTTGCTCGATGTTCTTTAGCATCCATAGCGATGTTGGGAAATCGTGTTTAGAGTTATTTTCTCTATCCCTTGTTCGGATCGAACATCGGTGGGAGGCTTTATGTGCCCTAGAATCCATTATTCATTCGTTCTCTCATAGAAGTAGCTATTCAAACGTTCATAGTTAAAATATTACACCCTGAAGTGGTAAGCACTCTCTTAAGGAGGAGAGACTAACACTATCGAGAGTGTTGACTTTTATCTTACCCATCGCTGTTGAAGTTTCGAGGACGAAACCTCTTAAGGAGGGGAGATTGTAACAACCCGTATTTCATTTTCGAGCCAATCCTTCTTCTTAGCTTGTTTAAGGCCAAACCTCCGTTTGAGGAGTTGATTTTCGTTCCGGGGCCTTTGTGGTTAAGCCAATACTTCTAATATGTTATTCTAATGATATTGAGTATGCGTTCATGGTTAGAATGAATTTCGGGAAGCCGCGGTTGAATTTGGCGTCTAACGGCGAAAAATGGAACTTTTGTCGAAGTGAGTTTTTGGCCAACTTTGGAAGGCATAACTTATTCATACGAAGTCCAAATGAGTCCCATTTTTCAGCCATGGATTCATCTCATTCCCTTCTACAACTTTCGTTTGAAGGCCGAGTCGAATAGAAGTCGTTTCGGGGGTCAAAACGGGCCGCGAAAACTGCTACTTCTTAAAGGAGAAAAATGAGGCTTTAGCCAAGGTGCCCTCTAATCAATCAGAGGATCCTCTGATTGATCAAAGGTACCCCAGTGGGTTTTTTAATACTTTTTTCTCTCCATTCGACATTTTATCTTCCTCCCTTCTTTCCTTCTCATTTCTTCTCCATTTTTCTCTCCTTCCTTCAGAGCAGCTAGAGAGAGATGAGAGAAAGCTAGAGAGAGACTTGTGAGGATGGTTTACCATGGTTCCTAGCTTCCTACAACATCATCAAGCATCTCCATCAATGGTGATTCCACCATTTTAGGTCTTAGAGCGCCAGATTTAGGAATTTTATGCTAACTTCGCTTTCGGCTAGATTTGGCACTTCAAACCTTCGTATATCAGCTTAGATAAGGTGGGACCGCTAGTACCTACCCTTTATTTCAATTATTAATTGTTGCATGATAGTTTTCTAGTAAAGATCAGGGCTTTTCTTCATATGTTGATTGAATGCTCATAAATGGGTATTGGGTTTGCAATTTATGACTATGTTATTTGATTTTTCTTCATGTTTTTGTTGAGGCCTTATAATTATTGTAAAAGATGGATGTGTTGTGTTGAGTGCTACTACACCTAGGTGTAGGTCATTAGCATGTAATTGTGTGTGCTGTGCTTCGGGGGCTTTACACGTTAAGCTATGACTTAGAAATGAAAGTATATGCATGATTCGAGCTTATCATTTGGTAAATTATGAACTTAGTACTTTGGATGGTACATGCGTATATATAACAGTACTCCTACTTATATTATTTACTTAACATAGGATTAATATAATAAGTATATTAGAAACCCCATTATACACTTGTGCATTTAATTAATATTTGTAAATAACTATATAGAGGTGTGGAGCAAGTTTATTGCATTAGGAGAAATTACACATATGCATATATGATATATTCTTTTATAGTGTAAATAATATACCAATGCCATTAGATTACTAACACCAAGAATTTGGTAGAAATCTACTATCTCGGTAACAACCTTGCAGTATTTTCTAAGTAAGGCTACGAACTTGATAAATAGTGGGTTCAAACCATGATTCTGGATTCAACGTAATGATGATTATTTCCATGAGATACATACTCTATTGAACCAACTAATTACATTATTGATGATAGTTCACTCATTAGGTTGTACAAGCATTGCATGGATATAATCATGTGATGGTATTAGTCTCCTTAATGTCATATACATATTAGATACATCAACCTATCTATCTATCTATCTATCTATCTATGTATCTATCTATCTATCTATCTATCTATCTATCTATCTATCTATCTATCTATCTATCTATCTATCTATCTATCCAACTATTACGTACACATGATTGATGGGTTATATAGTTTGAATAAGGATAGATGTGGTGTATCTAGACTAGATGTGCTCCTGGTAGGCGGAGTCTTTTCGAAGACATGAATTGAGATATATATATATCTGTGTGTATGTACATATATGTGTACTATGTATAAGTATATTTTTGGGAGAATACTTTTGATTGATTTCTCGGTTTTGTAAGACACTAATGGTCCGTGGGATTGACCTAGCCTTGGTGGCTATATACCTGGTCTGTGTAGAAGGACCCTGCTGTATTAACGGCATACTCTTTGATCCGTGTGGAGGGATCCCTCTTTGAGAACGGCATACTCTATGGTCTAGCTAGGGGGACCGTGCGAAGCACCTACCCTGCACATCTAGGTGGTCCACGGGGGGACCCAACCTTGGGGGATGCATACCCTAACCTTGGGGGCTTAGATCACGATTGATGTGCACAGTAGAGAAAATCCTAAACGTTGGATAAAAGATAGTCGGACATGAGATCGATGGATACGAAATGAACAGTTGAATAAGATTAGTGCCTATGTTTTCTTATGATACTTTATTATTCTGAGTTACTTGTACTTTGATGATATTTATATATATTCTTTCTCATAGCTTTGAGGTTGGGAAAGCACTTGGTGTGCATTGCACATAGAAGGATTTTTATCACATTTGCATAGGATTACTATTATCTTCTTATAGTATATGCATAAGGTATTAATATGAGCATATATATATACACGTACGCATACGACTCATACTATATTCATTATTGTACGTCGTGCATGATTTACTACATGTACTTTCTTAGGCAAAACCCTATAGTTCTCACTGAGCCCGTGTTTGGCTCACTCCCATTTTCCAACAATTTTGCAGGTACCTCATTGGGAGCTGCACGGATACGAAATTAGAAACCTCTGATGACCTTAAATGTCTGTAGTCGTCCATGGATGACTTATCCCTTATGGATTATAGATACTAGAATCATTTGAATTTATTGTATCATTAAGTTGTATTATATTTTATTCATAAGTGTTGTAAAGGCCATTTGATTATCTTTTTTTGGGACCTCGTTGGAGAGATTGGTATATAAATATTGAAGTATAAGATTTGTATGGATTGAAAATCATTATAGATGTGGAGTTAACTTTCTACTTAAGCCTTATTTTCTTATTTACAGGTTTGGTTACATTAAAAATACGAACTCCACTTGTAATACCCCTAGCCTTATTTTGCTTTTAAAACTCTCGTCGTATTTCGTGTAGTTGATAAGTTGTATTTCAACTAGCATTCTTATGGTGTAAAGTACCTACTTGTAGTCTCAAGCCTTGGGCATGTTGTTATAGTGTAATTAAGTTTGAATAATCAATCGTTTCATCATTCGGGTGGTCCGAATTGAAAACGAGATCTTAAACGCGTGTTTTGATTCTACGCGATTGACTAAATTTTGGCCAATTTTGAGAGGTCATAACTTCGTCATCCGATGTCCAAATGACTCCCTATTTGCGGCCAAATCTTCCTCTCATTCCCCTCTACAAGTTTCGTGTTTGGCCCGAGTCAAGATTCGGACGTTTCGAGGCTCATTCGGGGCTCCTAAGGTGATAGTTTGCTGTAGTAGTCACCATGATCGATCATGGGCCACCTAGAGCACTCCAAAACACTTCATGATCGATCATGGGGGGACCATGATCGATCATGGTAAGCCTGTAAGTCGTAATTGACCATTTTTGACCCGAAAACTCACCCTTTTAACCCATTTCTCCCACACCTTCGACACAACCATTCCAAGGGAGAGTGAGGGTCTTGAGAGCAACCTAAGGGAGGGTTCTTTGGAGCTTGGGAGACATCCAATCCATTGAGACACGCTTTGGCTTCTGAATCATCTTCTTCTCCTTCGTCTTCAACCTTCCGCATCTCCATTAAAGCTTGGCGAAGCTTTAGGATTTCGATTTCTTGGGGAGAAGACGCCGCTACACCATCATTTTCGGAATTAGAGCTTCATAGAGGTGGGAATCTAGTATCAAAATTATTTTTCTAACTTGTTATGGTTTGATTCTCACTATACCACCTATTTGTTCAAAAACCCTAAGTTATCTACACATGTTTTGGGTGTATGATAAGATTATGATGTAGTGTTTAAATTAATGATTCTAGTAGCCTGTATATTGATTAAATATCATGATTCAACTAGGAATTCTTATCAAATACTTGCCTTTCACTAAAACCCAACTTGGACAAGATTGTATACAGATGATTCTTGCTACGCATATTTACATAAACTGATAATGGTCCAAGTGGTTGGATTTCTTCATGAAATACTTATTAAACGAGTTGTTCTACTTACTGAGATGGTTTATACTACAAATCTCATGTTGAATACATTACGAGTTTTATGTGGGATGATTGGTTTGCCTAAAGGCTTATTGATAGCGCTAGTCCATGATAGGTCCCAGGTTCGTCTCTAACGATTGAGAATTAAGTTGGGACAGAGAGCCCCTGGGTGCAAGACCCGAAACCGTGCACGGAAAATAACGGGAGGCCCTGCTGCCGCGTGGTTGAAAGGCCACGAAATGCAGACCTGGTTGTACACTTGGATAGACGCGGTTATCGTTGAGACTTGTGATTCGTGGGTTCTGGGGTGAAGCCCGTATCAGTTGTATTACAAGGAGTAAAGAAGGCCTTACTACTTTTTCTAAATTTAATTGATTATATGATTCCCATTGAGTCAATTTGACTCACTCCTACTATTTTCTATATAGGTACTTCTACAGGTTCGTCGGGAAAGGGGAAGAAGAAGGACGACGCTTCTTAGACTACCTCATTTCCTACTTTATAGTTAATTGAGGGTCCTTCGAATGGAAGGACCATTGATCTTAAAATTTTGTTTACACTAGCGATGTGATATGTAATCTGTATATTTCCTTTATGACTGATATGTAAATTAAGGATTGTAAACTTATGTTTTGGAACCTCATTAGAGGCCTGTAACACATACTTTGTATGATATGGTTATGGTGTGAATTTCAGTTTCATGGATATGATCACTGCTTATTGTTCTATTTTCATCTTATTTTGGATCGCCGTCGAGTACGGCTCCGTGATTAACCAGGTCCCAGAGGGTAAATCCTCTTAACGGGATTTGGGGCGTCACAAGTTGGTGTCAGAGGCATAGGTTTCCTTTTCTTTCACCGAGAGTGGGGTTGAATAGGAAATTCGACTTTGCGTTGATTCTATCCATTCTAAATTCATTGAGATTGGGAGAAACTCGAGGAGCCGGTTTTCTTTTCTAGTGTATTAGCAGAGGGACTAATGGGTTATATTATAGTCAGCCGCAGCGCAATGGATGACTATACTATAAATCATTAGTATACTGCCACTAACTAGAATCAAAACAAGATGGCCAATTGGGTTCTACCCAGAAAGTTTACTTCTTACTCCTCGGATGTTCTTTTCGCCTTTCAATTCCATGTTATCCTGTGATACTTGTGGTACTAAACATATTTTGCTTTTCTTATAGAATGGGACCGAAGAAAGGAAGTAAGAGGTCGGTTTATCAACATGACCATCCGGGTGAGGAGGAACCCATTGAGAATCAGGATACCGGGGGTGGTTCTAATCAAGATTTGGCTGCCCGGTTGGAAACTATGATGAGTGGGTTTCTCAACAAACTCACCGTTGTCCTTAAGAACAATCATGGTACTACTAGCGGTGTCGGTCCTAGCCACACCCGAGCTCCTAGGAACACTACCAATAATGATGAAGATATGGTCAATATTGAGCATGACCCTCAAGGAGGGGAGGGCGATGAGGTTTATTACCTTAAGGAATTTAATCGTTTACAGCCACCAAAGTTTGACGGGTCACCTAGACCTGAAGCCGCTGAAGGATGGCTTTACCATATCCACTCCCAACTCCGAATATTGAATGCCCCTGAGCAAATGTGGGTTGGATTCGCTTCTTTAAAGCTTGAAGGCAGTGCACTGCGATGGTGGAGGTCCATTGGTGGACTTAATGTGATTGCTGGTTGGGTTGAGTTTGATAGAGCCTTTCGTGATAAGTACGTATCTGATGCATACTGTAGAACAAAGCGAGATGAGTTCTACAACTTGATTCAGGGGAGAATGTCGGTTGAGGAGTATCGTCTTAAGTTCGAGGAGCTAAGCATGTATGTGATGGGGATTTCTGATCAGCAAAAGCAAGAGAGATTCCTCAATGGCCTTAGAGTTCAATATCGCCGTATAATGGGTTTCACTGAATTTCCCACTTACAAAGCTTGTGTTGAAGCGGCTCTTAAGCTCGATAGCCAATTTGAACAAACCGCCCATCTTATGGGACCAACGAACAAGAGAAGAGGAAATGATCAGAGGGGCCCTTGGGATAGGAACAAGAAAACTCGTTCTAGTTCAGAATCTTCTGGAGGAAACAACACTAGCAGTGGAGGCAGTAGTGGGCCACGTTCCGGATGTTTTATCTGTGGCAGTCATGATCACTATCGCAAGGATTGCCTAAACCGTGATCGAAGAGAGGAGATGAGCCAGAATAGTGGTCGTAACCGAGGTGGAAGCAGTGGGAGAGACCAGTCGGGTAGGTTTGGGAGCCGTTCATCTCAGTCATCATACCAGGATCGAACTCCGAACCAGGGACAGTATTAAGGGAACTACCTATCTCAGCAGCAACAATCTACATATAGCCCAAATCAGCCACAGGGTCAGGGAAACCAAGCGGGCCGAGTCTTCAATTTGACCCTAGTGGCGAGCCTAGAGGACCATACTATGATGGAAGGTAGTGTCGTTCTTTTTAACACTGGTGTTAAAGTTTTATTTGATACTGGTGCATCTCACTCCTTCATATCTGTTGCATGTGCTGTAAGTTTGGGTTTGAATCCAAAGAAGTTAGAAGTACCCATTAGTATTGGGATGCCTACAGGAGTTAGTGTTTGTTTAAGCCATTATTGCTTAGCAATTATCTCCCTTCACTCCGATTGTCATATGGAGGATAGATTTCTTATAATTGACATGAGTCCTTATGATTTAATCCTTGGGATGGATTGGTTAACGAAGTACCAAGCCACAATAGATTGTCACGCTAAGAAAGTTATCGTCTCTAATTCCTTGGGGTGAAAAAGTTGTCTTTTACGGAGAGAAATACAATCTGTATCCGGTAACTTATGCTCTCAAGAAGGAACAACGAGATTATATGGGGTGGTTAGCAAGCATAGTGAGTACCGAAATCACGCCGTTGACTCCTCAAGATGTCCCGGTCGTTAATAAATTCTTGGATGTTTTTCCTGACGACTTGCCTGGATTGCCCCCGCACTGGGAGATCGAATTCAGTATTGATTTAGTACCGGGAGCTACACCCATTTCTATTGCACCTTATCGTTTGGCTCCAGCAGAGCTAGGTGAACTCAAGACACAACTAAATGATCTTTTATCCAAAGGGTTCATTCGACATAGCTCGTCCCCATGGGGAGCACCAGTCTTGTTTGCCAAGAAGGCTGACGGATCGCTCTGCCTTTGTATTGATTATCGTCAACTCAACCGGGTTACCATTAAAAATAAGTACCCTCTTCCGCGTATAGATGATCTATTCGACCAACTTTGAGGCGCTTATTTCTTCTCTAAGATTGATTTGCGATCAGGTTATCATCAACTGCGTGTCCGTGAGACGGATATCCCCAAAACAACCTTTCCTATGGACACTTTGAATTCCTGGTCATGCCTTTTGGGCTAACCAATGCACCGGCCGCATTCATGGACCTTATGAATCGCATTTTTTGACCTTTCTTAGATCAATTTGTGGTGGTTTTTGTTGATGATATCCTTATTTATTCTCGTTCGGAGGTCGAACATAAGAAGCATCTTCGTATTGCTCTTCAGCTACTTAGAAATCACCAGCTCTATGCAAAGTTCTCCAAATGTGATTTTTGGAGGGATGAGGTGAAATTTTTGGGACACGTTGTTTCGTGAGGAGGTATCTCTGTGGATCCCGCTAAAGTGGAGGCCGTCTTGAATTGGAACCGTCCCACCAATGTGTCAGAAATTCGTAGCTTTCTTGGACTAGCTGGTTACTACCGGCGATTTGTCAAAAATTTCTCACGCATAGACGTTCCACTTACACGCCTTACACAAAAGGGTGTTCCCTTCATATGGGATGATATTTGCGAAGAATCCTTTAATGAGTTAAAGTACCGCTTGACCACTGCTCCAATTCTTGCCTTGCCAGAAAGAGGGTTAGGATATGTTATCTACTGTGATGCATCCCGGTTGGGATTGGGTTGTGTCCTCATGCAACTTGAACATGTAATTGCATATGCGTCTCGTCAGTTGAAGACTCACGAGAAGAATTATCCAACTCATGATCTGGAACTTGCTGCCGTTGTTTTTGCATTGAAGATATGGTGCCATTACTTGTATGGAGAACGATTTGAGGTATTCTCCGATCACAAAAGCCTTAAGTATATTTTTACACAGAAGGATCTTAACCTAAGACAATGCCGCTGGGTTGAATATTTAGAGGACTACGATTTTACTCTTCAATATCATCCGGGTAAAGCCAACGTTGTAGCTGATGCACTTAGTCGCAAATCACAAGGTTCCATTTCTGCCTTGAGGTGTCGCGAGTGGAGACTACTTGAGGAACTCCAACGATACAATCTGGTGGTTCGTCGCAGGCAAAACGTAGCCTTCTTGTCTAATCTTATAGCTACTCCAGTTTTGAGTAACCAAGTAATTGCGTGTCAAGGAAGTGATGGAGATTTAGTAGACCGTCGAAATAAAATTCTGATGGGAGAGCAGGTAGAAAATGTTACCCTGGGTGAGGATGGAGGCCTTCGGTATAAAGGGAGATTAATAGTGCCACATTCCAACAATGAACTAAAACAAACAATCCTAGCCGAAGCACATAATTCCCAGTTTACCATTCATCCGGGTAGTACCAAGATGTACCGAGATCTGAAACGCACTTATTGGTGGCATGGTATGAAGCGTGACGTAGCAACCTTTGTTTCACGTTGCTTGTCGTGCCAACGTATCAAAATTGAACACCAGAAACCCGGAGGACAACTTCAGCCTCTTCCTATTCCCAAGTGGAAGTGGGAAAACATTACTATGGACTTCCTCATGGGATTGCCGAGAACACAAAAGAAGCATGATGTAGTATGGGTAATTGTTGACCGACTCACTAAATCATCCCATTTCCTACCGATTCGTGAAACTGATTCTTTAGAAAAGCTAGCAAAACTCTATGTCTACGAAATTGTTAGGCTCCATGGGGTACCATTGTCAATTGTTTCTGATCATGACCCTCGTTTTACATCCCGATTTTGGGAAGCTCTCCAGCAAGCCATGGGCACGAGATTGACTTTTAGTTCAGTATTCCATCCTCAAACCGATGGGAAGTCAGAGAGGACAATCCAAATTCTTGAGGATATGCTTAGAGCATGTGTTTTAGACTTCCGGGGTAATTGAGATGACTACCTCCTTCTAGCCGAATTCGCCTACAATAATAGTTTTCAAACCAGTATTAGTATGGCCCCTTATGAGGCCTTGTATGGCAGACCCTGTAGATCGCCAGTATGTTGGGTCGAAGCCGAGGAATCTTCATTACTTGGACCACAAATAGTTCAAGAAACCACTGAGAATATCAGGATGATTAAACAATGGTTGATAACGGCCCAAAGTCGTCAGAAAAGTTACGCTGATAGGAGGCGTCGACCTCTTGAGTTTGAAGTGGGTGACTACGTCTTTCTTAAAGTCAAGCCTCGTCATAGCGTGGTGCGCTTTGGAAACAAGGGGAAGTTGGCTCCGAGGTATATTGGACCGTTTGAAGTAACTCAGCGTGTAGGAGCAGTCTCTTATCGTTTAGCTTTGCCCCCTTCATTGCAACGTGTTCACAATGTATTCCATGTATCGATGCTTCGTAAATATGTACCGGATCCCTCTCATATTGTCCCGACTGAAGAACTTGAAATTAATGAGAATGTATCTTATGAGACATGTCCAATAGCTGTGGTCGATCGTAAAGAACAAGTTCTTCGTAATAGAGTAATTCCTTTGTTGAAAGTCATCTGGCGACATCATGGCGTGGAAGCTCGAGTCAGAAAATCAGGCGAAATACCCACATTTATTCAATTAAGGTACCCTCTAACCTTACTTACCCTAATTTCGAGGACGAAATTTCCTGAGGGGAGGTTGTAATACCCCTAGCCTTATTTTGCTTTTAAAACTCTCGTCGTATTTCGTGTAGTTGATAAGTTGTATTTCGACTAGCATTCTTCTGGTGTAAAGTACCTACTTGTAGTCTCAAGCCTTGGGCATGTTGTTATAGTGTAATTAAGTTTGAATAATCAATCGTTTCATCATTCGGGTGGTCCGAATTGAAAACGAGATCTTAAACGCGTGTTTTGATTCTACGCGATTGACTAAATTTTGGACAATTTTGAGAGGTCATAACTTCTTCATCCGATGTCCAAATGACTCCCAGTTTGCGGCCAAATCTTCCCCTCATTCCCCTCTACAAGTTTCGTGTTTGGCCCGAGTCAAGATTCGGACGTTTCGAGGCTCATTCGGGTCTCCTAAGGTGATAGTTTGTTGCAGTAGTCACCATGATCGATCATGGACCACCTAGAGCACTCCAGAACACTTCATGATCGATCATGGTAAGCCTGTAAGTCTTAATTGACCATTTTTGACCCGAAAATTCACCCTTTTAACCCCATTTCTCCCACACCTTCGACACAACCATTCCAAGGGAGAGTGAGGGTCTTGAGAGCAACCTAAGGGAGGGTTCTTTGGAGCTTGGGAGACATCCAATCCATTGAGACACACTTTGGCTTCTGAATCATCTTCTTCTCCTTCGTCTTCAACCTTCCGCACCTCCATTAAAGCTTGGCGAAGCTTTAGGATTTCGATTTCTTGGGGAGAAGATGCCGCTACTCCATCATTTTCGGAATTAGAGCTTCATAGAGGTTGGAATCTAGTATCAAAATTATTTTTCTAACTTGTTATGATTTGATTCTCACTATACCACCTATTTGTTCAAAAACCCTAAGTTATCTACACATGTTTTGGGTGTATGATGAGATTATGATGTAGTGTTTAAATTAATGATTCTAGTAGCCTGTATATTGATTAAATATCATGATTCAACTAGGAATTCTTATCAAATACTTGCCTTTCACTAAAACCCAACTTGGACAAGATTGTATACAGATGATTCTTGCTACGCATATTTACATAAACTGATAATGGTCCAAGTGGTTGGATTTCTTCATGAAATACTTATTAAACGAGTTGTTCTACTTACTGAGATGGTTTATACTACAAATCTCATGTTGAATACATTACGAGTTTTATGTGGGATGATTGGTTTGCCTAAAGGCTTATTGATAGCGCTAGTCCATGATAGGTCCCAGGTTCGTCTCTAACAATTGAGACTTAAGTTGGGACAGAGAGCCCCTGGGTGCAAGACCCGAAACCGTGCACAGAAAATAACGGGAGGCCCTGCTGCCGCGTGGTTGAAAGGCCACGAAATGCAGACCTGGTTGTACGCTTGGATAGATGCAGTTATCGTTGAGACTTGTGATTCGTGGGTTCTGGAGTGAAGCCCGTATCAGTTGTATTACAAGGAGTAAAGAAGGCCTTACTACTTTTTCTAAATTTAATTGATTATATGATTCCCACTGAGTCAGTTTGACACACTCCTACTATTTTCTATATAGGTTCTTCTTCAGGTTCGTCGGGAAAGGGGAAGAGGAAGGACGACGCTTCTTAGACTGCCTCATTTCCTACTTTATAGTTAATTGAGGGTCCTTCGAATGGAAGGACCATTGATCTTAAAATTTTGTTTACACTAGTGATGTGATATGTAATCTGTATATTTCCTCTATGACTGATATGTAAATTAAGGATTGTAGACTTATGTTTTGGAACCTCATTAGAGGCCTGTAACACATACTTTGTATGATATGGTTATGGCGTGAATTTCAGTTTCATGGATATGATCACTGCTTATTGTTCTATGTTCATCTTATTTTGGATCGCCGTCGAGTACGGCTCCGTGATTAACCAGGTCCCGGAGGGTAAATCCTCTTAACGAGATTTGGGGCGTCACACCACTTGCCTAAATTTTCTGAAAAATATGGTCTTACATGTGACTTTCTCCTATATCAATTTTAAATTAAGTACATTAATCCCTAGTGAAGGGCTACCACCACTTTCAGGGCTGATCACATTTCACTTAATCTTCCATTAGAGTTTATAAGAAGAAAAAAGAGATTAAATACCCTAGCAAAAGTTAAGAATATATGTCTTAGTACTCTATACCATTAACCCATACTAATGGCTTGATAATCCCAAGGAAAATGGAATAAATTTGAATGTGAAAAGACTGACCAGAAAAGGACAAACTCCAAACGTATGTCCTAAGAAGCTAACAATCCTTATCTCTCTACTTTAAATTTACTTTAATTTTTTTATATTTAAATTTGAAAATTTAAAAATTACTTCCTAAAATGGAACTAACTTGTACCACAAGGTGAATTGGTGATGTTTTGAAATCTATAAGACTTTTGGTTTGGTTTCTATATTATATATAGTTTTAATATATTCCCTATTTTAGGGTGGTGATGTTGGCACCCCCACAATCACTTGGTAATTCTCCTATTAAAAAAAAGCTTCAATTGTTATTTCCACCCCACTTGTTTTAATTTAACTCAAAAGTTAATTAACCCACTAATTATATAATTATCTCTTCTCTATCTAGTAACAAGTTTTGGTTGTACCAAAACAACAAATAAAACCTCTATTAATGCAAAACTCTAACTTCGAGGAGAATGGTATTAAAAAAAACCTCCATTGATGCAAAACTCAAAATTTAAGAATAATGGTAGAAAAAAAGAGAAACTTTGAAATAAGGAAAGGAAAACAAGTAAGAAAAAGTTAATGAAAGAGAGACATACATGTTTTTGTTTTGTTTCATTGTTTATATTATTTTCATTACACATCAAATATATAAACAAAAAACACAATTTTCTGTTTGAAGCACGATGAAGGTTTACTCGGTTATCCGTAACCGGGTTGCAGGCTTGTACACTCGGCTGCTCTCAACCAAATATGAAATCCAATAAAATGTCAAACTTATATGCTCTCAGGACTTTCATTCTGTTGAGTGCAGTCGAGTGTTGCTATATTATGCTTAGCTGTGAGCAACCGAGTGACACTAATCACACTCGGTTGCTCTGAACTGAATGACGGTCTCGAGAGCATATCAATGTGACATTTTATGGGATTTCTGATGGAGACATAAATACAGGATAGTTTGATTTTGCGTATATATTGAACAAAATACTTTTGCTAAAACCCTATAAGAATAAAGGGATTTCACCTTTGTGGATCATGTAAAGGATCCATATGAGGAGACTAGGGTTTGAAAGGATCAAATTGCGATTTGGTCAAATTTTTATGTTTCTCGCTGGGCTGCGAAAATTAATTGTTTTCGCCACCGCAAAGACTTCTGATCATCCTATTTTTTTGCGCAATAATTGTAACTTTGTGTTTCGAACCACATATCCAAAAATCAGCCCAATCCAACGGTGCGATAAAAAATTATGATTGATTTACGACTGCTGTACTGAAAACCTAAAGATCTTCTATCGTATTCCTTCTGCCATCAAATCTTGCACCGAGTGTGGGCTACGGTATCACCAAGATTTGTTCCTCTCTCAATAGAACAAACCCTAAGTCATGAGAATTATTGTTATTATGAGAAGAGACGAGGCCGGTGTATATATATAAGGCTATGATAGGGACCTTTAGGAGAAATAAGTGTTTGGGCTTTCTATGAAAAGTTGGAATCCTAATTCCACTATGAATTAGTTCCTTCCATAAATTATAATTCACACCACTAAAGAATTATAATTTCACTCATGTCCTTATCTCAAAATTATATTTCGAGTTCCTTATTATTCTCTCCACGTTAAGATTGCAAATAACCGTCATTTAAATTAAATTACTGACAATTATATTTAAATGACTTCTTAATCCTTGAGCCCACCACTTAAATTATTTGACATGTCGGATTAACATAATCCACCTGCAGGGTTTGACATGATCAAAATTTATAACTTCTCAAGGGGCTATCATCAATCCCTATATCGGGACGCCGATTCCGTCAATAATTAATATTCATCATACATATAGTGTCGTCATCCAATTCACGAAGATTATTGATCCATAAATGAATCTCACTTTTAATGAGTCAAAACAACAAACACTACATATATATATGTCTATTAATTATTTCAAGATTAAGAGCATAAGTAATCATAATAACCATGGAATTTTAAATTGTTTTATATAGTCAGTATAAAAACAATTAACCGAAACTGGTCGTATTCAATACACACAAAGTATACTAGCATAACGATTTAAAACTATACCGTTTCATGTAGTCAAGATAAACTACTAAAACTTGTGCTACAATCCTACTGATGGGTGTCCAATTCCATCTAAGATTGTGAACCACTAAACTTATATTCCACAAGAACCGATGATATGATCTTCTGTGTGTAAGCTATAATTTACACACCAAATCATCTACTATATGGAATAAAAGACACACATGCACAATATTTAAATAAATAATATAATAACCATTGCCCATAAAGATTCTCATTAAAATAGCAAAACCAAGTTTATAACATATCCAAACCAACAAGAAAATTATGGCTTTTAGTATATCACTCTAACAATCTCCCACTTAGACTTAAAGCCATGCATCTATGCATCTCACTCCCATTCCCTCAACGTGGATAGTCTATATGTTTTTCCTTCTTATGAATCCTCGGCTCTTTTGAGTTGGCAACCGTTTCACTATTATCAAAATAAAGTAAAATAGCTTATAACACTGAAGGTGCCACATCTAGATTCATATGGAAGTTCCTGAACCAAACCACTGCCTTAGCTGCTTCTAAAGCAGCCACATATTCAGCTTTTATGGTGGAGTCAGCAATGCCTGACTACTTAATACTCGTCCAACCAATGACTCCAGCTCTTAAAGTAAACACATAACCTGAAGTTGACTTTCTGGAATTCTAACTTCTGACTAAAAATCCTTGTCTGTGTATCCAACAGATACTAGACTATTTGCCTGGTAAACTGACATAAAATCTTGAGTCCTTTTAAGGTACTTAAGTATATGTTTTATCGCAGTCCAATGTTCTTTCCCTAGATTAGACTGATATCCGCTAACCATATCAATGGTAAAGCAAATGTCTGATCTAGTACACAATATAGCATACATGAGGCTTCCCACTGCCGAAGCATAAGGAATTCCCTTGATCCTCTCTATCTCATCATGTGTCTTATGACATTGATCTTGGATAGAGTGATTCCATACCTAAAAAGGGAGAAAGCCTTTCTTGGAATCTTGTATACTAACTCTGGCAAGAATTGTATCGACGTAAGTACTTTGGATAAGCCCAACATCCTATTTTTCCAATCTCACATAAGCTTAATACCAAGGATGTGACTAGCTTCTCCTAAGCCCTTCATATCGAACTGACTTGTTAACCATATCCTCACTGAAGATAATATTCACATATCGCTTTCAATAAGTAAGATATTATCCGCATACAATACCTAGAATACCACTGCGCTTCGGCTGTGCCTTTTGTACACACAAGACTCATTAATCAAAACCAAAAGATTTGATTGCATAGTCAAAACAGATGTTCCAAGATCTAGACACTTGCTTAAGCCCATAAATGGGCTTCTTAAGCTTGCACAACATGTGCTCTTGGCCCTTTGCTATGAATCCTTTTGGTTGCATCATATAGATGCTTTTATCAAGACATCCATTAAGGAAACCTGTCTTGACATCTACTTGCCAAATCTCGTAATCAAGATGAGCCGCAATGGATAAGAAAATCCGAATAGACTTTGGCATGGCTACCAGCAAAAAGGTTTCATCATAATCGATCCCCTTCTTTCTGAGTGAACCCTTTTAGCAACAAGCCTTGATATAACCCTTTTATCCTTTCGGGTGGTTTTACAAGATCCCAGACTTTGTTAGAGTACATGGACTCCATTTCAGATTTCATAACCCTTTGCCATTTTCTGTATCTTTATCTTGAAGTACTTCATTGTAGTTAAAAATGGTTCATTTCATATTCATTAGGGACCTTGTCATAAGACTCTCCCAAGAACATTAAACGACCAGGTTGATGAACAACCCTCCCACTACAACAAGGCATTACTTGTGTTTGGGTACATTGTGCAAATATTGAACATACTAACTCACTATCCACACGTTGTGCTGGTTCAAGAACCTACGTATTAGTGATTTGTTCAACATGTGCACAAGTATCGGCAATCCTCCCACTACGACGAGGTAATCGAATGTCGATATCCATTTACTGTGGTATTTCCTCTTGTACTAAAGGTGTAGACGAATTGTGCCCTGTTTTTCTCTCCTTTCATTTCCACTACAACAACACTACTCTTGGGCTTATGGTCTATGATATAATCATCTTCTAAGAATCTGGCATTGATAATAATAATATTATATTCTTAAGGATTATTAAATAAACCACGCTTGGTTCCTTTTGGATATGCAACAAAGAAACACACTATCGTTCTTGATTCCAACTTATCCGCATTACCTTTCAGCACATGTCCTGGACTACCCCATACCTGAATATGCCTCAGACTAGGTTTACGCCCAATCCGTGATTCTATGGGTGTAGTAGGTACTAACTTTGATGGTACCAAGTTCAGAATATATGCAGCTATTTCTAAAGCATATCCCCAAAAAGAATAAGGTAGGTCTGAATAACTCATCATAGATCTTACCATTTCTATAAGAGTCTTATTCCTTCTTTCTGCTACACCATCATGTTGTGGCATCCTTGATGCAGACAACTGAGATGTAATCGCATTCTCTAATAAGTATTCCTTGAACTCTCCCAAGAGGTATTCACCACCACGATCTGATCGTAGTGATTTGATACATTTTTCTAGACGCTTCTCTGTTTCTGCCTTGAATTCTTTGAATTTCTCAAAGACTTCAGACTTACGTTGCATTAAGTAAATGTATCTATACTTTAAATAATCATTTACAAATGTGATGAAATACTCAAAGCCTCCTCTAGTCTAGGCATTTATGTGACCATACAAATTAGAGTGAACCAGTTTTAACTGTTCTTTTGCGCTATTGCCTTTTGCTGAGAATGATCTCTTAGTCATTTTACCTTCTAAACAGGATTCACAAACTGGAAGTGCCTCCACTTTCAATGAACCTAATGGTCCATTTTCGACCAGTTTTTGAATTCTTTTTAGATTAATATGACCAAGGCGTAAGTGCCAAAAATACATTTGGTTCATTTTGAAGGTTCCTTTCTTTTAATTGGTAAACTATTAATGCTATTTAATTCACTTAGTTATAGTATTGACAAGTCAGGATTTAATAATGTAAAGATCAATCACTAATATACCAGAACAAACAAATTATTTTTTTTAATGATAACTGATTTATCATTAAAATAATCAAAATATTTGTCCTTAACCAATCTAGAAATAGAAATGAAATTCCTTCTAATAGAAGATACATATAGATATTCCTTAATCATTAATATCCTATTCTGACTAGACTGAAGATAAATATCTTCTACTGCAACTGTTGCCACATTCGTAGCTACCCATATGTAAATTTTCTCTATTTTTAAGTTATCTGGTTTCCTGGAACCCCTGTAAAGTATTGCAGACATGATTAGTGGCTCCCGAATCTACACACCAGGTACTGGTAGATCGAACCACTAAACAAGATACAACAATAAATAGATAAAATTTACATATGTTGTTATAACGATTTAGGAAACAGGGACAATTTTTCTTCAAATGCACTTTCTACTGACAGTGAAAACATTGGCCCATAGGCTTTTTCACTCCTCCTAGAGGTTCAGCGACTGTTGCACGCACTGCTCCTTGTGGGATTGCAGCTTATGCATTCTTCTTCTTCCTTTTTGGGCATAGAAGTTGAAGCTTTCTCAGCCACTAGAGTACTAGCCAGCTTACCAAGGAGTTCCTCAACTGCTTGGAATTCTTTAAGAAGTTCCAACAATGAATAAAGCTTATTCATGTTGTAATTCTGTCGGAATCCCTTAAATAAATCCAGCAGCGACTAGAGAACGATATCGACCAGGGTTTCCCCATCGACTTCAGCCCCAAAGATATCTTAGTTCATTCAGAAGACCGATCATCTTCAAAACAAGATCCTTAACTCGGGTTTCTTTAGCAATAGTCGTGTTCATGAGGCCTTTCATCAAAACCTACCTTGCGGCATGATCCTGATCCCCAAAAATATCTTTGAGGTTTAGCATTATGTCGTAGGCGGTGGCAAAAGGCTAATGCTAATGTTGTAGCACATTTGACAAAAATGCCAGAATGTAAAACCACGCCATCTCATCAACCTTTTTTTCACCTCCGGCAAGCCTGGGTTTTCTCATCGGTCTCCCCCTTACCAGGTTTTGCTGTACAAGACTCAGTGAACACAAACTTATACTCTTTAATAGTAAGCACAATGTTCAAGTTCCTTTTTTTTAGGCAATATAATTAGGTCCAATCAATTTGTTTTAGTTAAAAATAATTAAAAGTGGATTGAAAGAGTTTGCCATTTTAAAACTTGAGAATCGCATACAAATTATGATAGACAATAATAACTTTGAACACATATTTTAAATATGGTACCCTCTACCATTTCAAAAAGCGTTCGCTAGCAGCCTAAGACTTTGAACAGGTAATTTTATCTCATCTTACAACCCAAACCAAGAATCAAACACATCATCTCCATCATTTTCTTCTTCTCTTTACATACACCAAGCTAGGGCTCAAAACTCAACAAGGGTAACTCGCGCTTCGGACGTATAGAGTTTAATCCGCGGCTCAAGTGGTGAAGGTTTAACGCTATCGAGGTAGGAACACTAGTATTAAAACCTATTTTAAGAGTTTATACACCCAATCACCATTTTTATACAATTTTGGGGATTTTCTATGTATATACCTATTCCTGCGCATATATAAATTTTGGACCTATAAATTACGATGGAAATGGTTGATTATTACTTTTAAATCATAGTATATCATATTTCTCCATGTATCTCTTCCATTTCCTTGATTTATGACATACCCTTGTTCCTGGCCTCTAGCGCGCAGGTACTTATCAGTCTATGTAGTAAAGTAAACCTGTGATATGCACTTTATATTACTTGATATTCATGAAATGGACTATTATATCTTTTTACATGATGTATATGATTTTATAATTGCGATTGGGATAATAATGATTTTCCTTATATGGCGTAGTCAACACCGCTCGTACCAGGTAGATGGTTATTACCTGTAGCGTATAGCCTTAGTGGCTACGTGAGATTATTGTAGCGTATGCCTTTGTGGCTGCGTGAGGTAGCGTAGGCCTTCGTGGCTACGTGAGGTAGCATCTAGGTGGACCTGGTAGGTGGTCCCTGCCTTGGGCAGAAGAAACCGAGTTGCCGGCTATCTCTGTGCACAGTAGATGTTAAAAATCCTAGACGTGAGTATTATGCATGATGGATGTGATATAGGCCTAGTCGCGATGTCTTGAGATTATATACATATTACATTGTTTATATACATATTTATGACTTATGAGTACGGACTAGTTACAAACTCACTGTATAAATTTACCCCTACATATACATGTTTTTCTCACAAATCCTATAGTTCCTACTGGGCCCGTTTGGCTCACAGTTTTTCCTACACAGGTACTTCTAAGGACGGGACGGGAAGAGCTGATAAGGGAAAGGTCGACAAGTCTTAGTCTCCTCTGATACTGTAGCATGAGGGCCTTTCACTACTGAAAGGCCAAATTATCAACCTTGTTGTACCATAACTCAACTTATATTAACTTAGCTATGTTTGTATAATCTATGTAGCCTACTCATAATTGTGGAAACTGTATTGTGTATGGCTATTTTGTGACCGTTATGTATTACTTATATATGTACTTTGTGGACCTTTACTTTTCTTTAATCTTGTTCTTCTGGTTATGGTATAGTGGATTGGAGGAACATGTCTATAGTTTAATGATATCCTAATGTGGACAAGTGACTTACATTTTAGTTAACCGGTGCGCAATGGTACAGACTAATCTGTAAGGCACGAGTTAACAGGAGGGGAAGCTACAGTTCTAGCATGTTCCCAGTTGATTGTGTTATATGTTCTTGACCTTTGCATATTTGCCTTCCTCGCCTGAGTTATTAAATTTTTTACTCACTCCCGCCGTAACGTACGGCTCCGTGATCAACCGTGTTCCGGAGGTTCTCCCTCTCAACGGAACTCGGGGCGTCACATAAGCGGTCTCTAGTAAAACATTACTACTACCCAAAGGGTATAAAGGTCAAAACGACACAACCTCAAATTGATATACCACATATTAACTCCTTTTGTCAACCGATATCCAGATTGAACAAAAGACTAGGAAAGTGTCATTCTTGTACAGTTCAATCTTTATTTCTTGATCTTTAAGTATAATTAATCTTATACAAATGACACCTCATTTGTGCATGGCCATGCAAATATTAATTATACTTATCAAGGGGCCCAAAGATATCTTTCTCATTATATGAGAGTGACAAATCCCATCTTGATCAACCACATACCTCTACATAGTTTATAGTATGCTTGATCATCATCTTTATAATTACTCGGTCAAGAGCAACGTTTGATGATGCCTGACATGCTAATCCCTATGTTGGTAACCATAATGATCTCAGGTCTGAGGATAATACGATATCACTAATGGGGAACATCACTGATGACATTATATAACACTCCTCGCAGTGTCCCCAAAGCGGGTCGGTCCAATACTTTGTTCCCTAACAAGTATCAGTGTGTTCAGCTTGATATCTTCATATCCATGACTTATGGAACATAGTCATCAGCTGACCCATACTCTAATCATTATATCAATGTGATCCTAGATTATTGACACATGATTAGGGACATCTAAATAATATTATTATAACATTACTAGCATCCCACAATCAAGTCACGTACTTGATGAACTAGTATTAATATATATTATTTATTAGAGAATATAAAGTAAAATGAAATAAACTTTATTAATGATAATAAACATAAGATATCCAAGTACAAATCATAATCTTTGAATAGTCCTAGGACATATCTCTTTCAGTTTTTACCGAATTCCATCACAATGTGTTTATATTTATTATGTCGTCTATTCTCATCAGTTGTATTGTGTTTTAGTCATAAGATGATATTTTGGAGCCAACATTGGACGAGCTTATTACACATCTGAGGGAAGTTGGTGGGTTACTGGATCATTGGTTAAATGAGATTTGTTAGGTGGAAGAAGAGTTGTTTGTCTGGGGGGTATTCTAGCAGTGAGAGTGTTGAGTTGTATTTTCCTTAGTATTCTCTATCTTCTTACTTCTGTCTAGAGTCACTAATATTGTTACAAAAGTTTGTGAAGAATTTCTCCTGGAAGGATCATTTGATTAGATAAAGGCTTATGTCTAAAAAGAGGGGGTGGTGGAGGAAATTGGACACTTGGTTCCAAAAAAGAATTTAGGGAAATGGCTGTGAAGCTTTTATCTTAGACAACAAGATTCCTCACGAGGTTTAAATTAATAGGAGCAAGTATGTGTTATTCACATATGGGTGGGATTCAAAGGTGATAGAAAGAGTTTACTTTCATGGTTTGTGGAAGTTCTTTCTCAAGGAAGGGACTCCTTCCCTTGTTTTATGTTTTTGGTTGTGGGGAAGGTTCTTGGGTTCGTTTTGGGAAGACAAGTGGTGAGAGATTTAGTTGGACACTTGGTCTCCTTCATGGACTCTTTCTGTCAACAAATTCAGTAAAATGACAGAAAGGCCACATGAACCCAATTCACGATGACTTAATAAAATAATCCCAATTCAAAGGCATAATGGTCTAGCGGCAAAAATACACACGTTGATCAACCTGCCAAACAAGGACCACATCACCCTTGAAATACATCTCTGTAGAGGGTCTAAGATTGATGTCAAAATTGTACTACTTTGTTCCTGGTGCTTAAAGTCTCGGAGGAGTTTGGCATAGTTCCAGCCTCACCAGACTGGTGTTGAACTGTTGACAATTGGTATGGCGGTCTATGAATATTACATACAAAAGGCAAACTATTTATGGAACCGTGTCTCGATACTAGTGGTTGGTAAGAAATGGGGAGAAATGCAGGGTGCTTGATGGGTAATTTGTTGAAAGGGATAAAGTTCTTGGTGTTGGAAAAATTTGTTGAAGCACTAAAATGAGATTCCAAAATCTTGTGGTGATAGAAGGGTGTTACGAGAAGCGATATGTAACTTTGTTTTCTCGATCCTTTTGGACTTCTTGATCCACCCTTTTAGTTTATGTATTTTGTGCTTTTCTCTCTTTCGTCAGGTTGATGGAATAATGTTCCTCCTTTTGATGACTTCTTTATTCATAATTTTAGTTGCTCCAACGATCACCGTTTTTCTTCCGCCCCTAATTACATGAGATTATTGAGTGAAAAACAATGAAAAAGCAAGGGCTTATTCGAAATTTCAAGTTACTATATCACCGTTTTTCCTCCGCCCCTGGTTGATTTTGAAGTTCTAAGTCATAATTTGTGAATCAGTTCTGTAAATCAAGTTACTAGCAATGATGTGAATCGATTGTGCCATTTACTGGCAATTATAATCTCCCACCCTCATATTCCCCATCACAATCTTCCAAGAGAGCCAAGTTCGTTGGCTCTATTGGACCCTCCCGACTTCATAATTACATTGATATATATTTTTATTTTGTTCATGTTGAAAAAAACAGGAACGAATTACCAAGTAACGATGGAAAACACCGGGTTGAGACGCGGACTAGGTCACTCTCTTTAAGACGTTTCGCGGCTCTGCTCGGTGTTTGTGCTAGCAATTCGCAATGGCCACGCCATCCCCAGGATACAACAACCAAGATTTTCTCTGTCTCAATTTTCCTTGCACCTTGGAAAATCGGAATTATCACTCCCTTTATAATTCGGCCGGAATCGGTAAACTAATTCCTGCCAGAGGCAAAAAAAAAATTTGAGAATTTCTTTTTCAAGTTCTCATAGAGAATTAACAATGGAGGAACTTTTTCAGTGTGTTCGTTTTGTATATCCTTTTTAAGAGATGAAAATAATATTTTTTTAAAAAAAATTATCGCACCGTTGCGTAGAGGGAGAGAAAGACGCAACATCCGATCATGAGAGATATCCACAACGAACGTGTAAGACTTAGTCAAAGTCTTTCAAAATTTTGAAATTCAAAATGAAATAATTTTATTTATTAAAATAAATTTTTTTAAAAGTATTTTGTCTAAAAAGAAAATACTTAACCCAAAGCGAGCCCGAGCCCGGGCGAGTCGGGTCGGGTCGGGTCAGTTGGTCGGCGCGCACGTGTGTGGTGAACCACACTCATCCAAGTCCTCACCCAATAGCGCAAAATTCTAATGCCTAAAGGGCTCAAGCCCTTAGGCAAATTCACCCTTATAAAAACCCATGAAGGTTTTTATTCCTCTCCTATGTGGGACTTGAGAAAACTCACTTGTGCTTGCTTTGGTTTTGTCTTATTTCTTCTTCTCCCATTTTTTCAAATACACACAAAACTTCAACAATCCCCCACATGTATTTTTAAAAAATGTTTCATCGATTCCAGCATAATTTCTTAGAACATGGCATAAATAAAGGTGTTTTTCAACTTGAACTTTTATGTAGTGTTTGATGCTCCAGATTATATTAGAGTAACACGTAGTTTTGAACTATATCTTTGGCAACATCACACACACTGCGCGCCTATAAGGGAGTAGTTCATAAGCCAGCACGATATGGCCATGTGCTTTATCCCGGTTTAGTGGACACTTTAGAGAATTGCCTAAATTCCATAGGAAGCAGTCTCACTTCCACATCCACGTTGGTGAGTCTATCAAGGATACTCCTATAGCTAGGTACCCCACTCTACATGGAGCTATAAAACTCATTAAGAGTATATTACTCAGCCTTCTATTGCTTCAGGATATCATGCTCCACTGGGATGAGTTGAATAAAATGCATGATTCACCAATTCACACGTAACTTGTTATTTACCCTTTGAACCTATTTCTTAGGATGTCCAGTCATTTAGGTTAGGTTCCCATCACGTGTCATTCAACTCTCAATGGGATTTAACTCCATCCCTTTAGAAGTGATCCAAACCCTCTCTCTAGCTAATCCTTTCGTCAAAGGATCAGCCAAGTTTTTCTCAGACCGTACATAATTCACTCTTACAGCAGCATTAGAGAGTAACTCTCTAACCGTATTGTGCTTGCGACGAATCTGTCGCCTCTTACCGTTATAATAATGGTTCTCTAATTTTGCAATAGTCGCGGTACTATCGCAGTGGATAAGGACGGCTGGTATCGGTCTCTCCCATAAAGGGGTATCTGCAAGGAAGCTTTTCAGCCAACTTGCTTCTTCACTAGCAGTAGCTAGTGCTATCATCTCAGACTCCATCGTCGACTGGCCAAAATGGTCCGTTTCTTGGATTTCCAATAAAATGCACCTCCAGCTTTGCTGAAAATATATCCACTAGTGGCCTGGGAGTCATCATCGCTATATCCTTCAAGGACGGTGAGAAACTTATGATAGTGTAATCCAAGTTTCATGGTTTTTTTCAGATACCGCATAACTCTCTCAATAGCATGCCAATTCTCTATACTAGGTCTGCTAGTAAACCTGTATAGCACTCCAACTGCATAAGCAATATCAGGCCTAGTGCAATCAGTAGCATAACATAGGCTACCAATGATGATCGCATACTCAGATTGTTTAACACTGTCACCAGTGTTCTTGAACAACTTAACACTAAGATCAAATGGAGTACTAACTGGTTTATAGTCTATGTAATTATATTTCTTTAGAATTTTCTCAATGTAATGAGATTGGTCTAAAGAAAGTCTCATTCCCCGACCTAGTAATTTTAATACCAAGAATCACACTAACTTCACCCAAATCTTTCATATCAAAGTTAGCACATAGCAGTGTTTTCACATTGTTCACAACATGGATATTAGAACCAAATATAAGCAAGTCATCAATATATAAGCAAATAATGGTGCATGCATTATTCTCAGACTTGTAATAAATATACTTGTAACTTTCATTAATTCTAAATCCATTTGAAGTAACCAATTTGTCAAATTTCTAGTGCCACTCTTAAGTGCTTGTTTTAAGCCATAAAGTGACTTATCTAATTTGCATACTTTATTCTCTTGGCCAAAAATAATAAAACCTTCAAGTTGTTCCACATAAATTTCTTCCTCTAATTCTCCATTAAGAAAATCAATTTTTACGTCCATTTGGTGCACAACAAGATCATGAATAGCAGCTAAAGCAATCAATACACGTATGGAAGTAATTCTAGTAATAGGAGAATAAGTGTCAAAGAAATCTACATTCTCTCTCTGTTTAAAACCCTTGGCTACAAGTTGCGCCTTATATTTATCTACCGTGCCATAAGGTTTTAATTTATTTTTAAGAATCCATTTACAACCTATAGTTTTACAGCCAGGAGGGAGGTCCACTAAATGCCAAGTTCTATTAGATTCTAAAGAATCTATCTCATCATTAATTGCTTCTTCCCAAAGGTCAGCATCTAAAGAAGACAAAGCTTCTTGAATTGCGGTGGGGTCCTCTTCTAACGTGTGTGCATTAATGTCCGGCCCAAAATCTTTAGTGGTCCTAGCTCGTTTACTCTTCCTAGGTTCAATTATTAAATTGTCATGCTCGGCATTAATAGGTGTAGTTGAACGATAAGGAAATGAGCCACCCCCACTATTCCTCGATTTAAATGGGAATTTATCTTCGAAAAAATCAACATCATTCGATTCAATAATAACATGATTTTTTAAATTATAAAATGCATAGGCCTTGCTGTTAATTGCATATCCAATAAAAATACATTCATAAGCTCTACTATCAAGCTTAGATATTTTAGGATCAAGAATAGGCACATAAGAAAGGCAGCCCCAAACACGTAAATAAGAAATATTGGGCCTTTTATTATTAAAAATCTCATATGGGGATAAATTGGAATAAATCTTAGGCAACCTATTAAGAACGTGACAAACGGTTAATAAAATCTCTCCCCACCAATGTGAGGCAACCCCCGAATTTAGTAGCGTAGCAACAATTAATTCGGCAAAAGTTCTATTTTTCCTTTCGGCTTTTTCATTCATTTCAGGTGAATATGGAACAGTCGTCTCATGAATAATACCAAGTGAAGAATAAAGATTTTTAAAATCAGTTGAATCATATTCGGTCCCTCTATCACTCCGAAATCTTTTAATTTTCTTATTAAACTGATTTTCAATTTCTGAAAAAAATATTTTAAACATATCAATTGCTTTACTTTTATTTTTCATAAGATAAACATAGGAAAAATCCGAATTATCATCAATAAAAGTAATAAAATACCTTTTTCTATTTCTCGTTAATACACCATCAAATTCACAAATATCCAAATGAATTAATTCAAAAGGTTCGGTTTCTCTTAAAATAGATTTATATGGTGTTTTAGTAATTTTTGCTGGGCTACAAAATTCACATTTTTCGAAATCATTTAGTGACAAAGGGGGTATAATTTCCAGTTTACTCATGTTCTTAATAAGGCGCTTATTAACATGACAAAGTCTAGCATGCCACACATTAAATGAACAAATCATATAAGCAGAAGTAGAAACAACTTTATTAGCATCAACATTCAATTTAAACATCCCATCACATGCATAGCCCTTCTCCACAAACATTCCATTCTTAGTAAGATCAAGCATATCAGCCCCAATAGTTTGAACAAACCTAGCCTTATTAAGAAAATAACCCGAAACCAGATTCTTTCTCATTTCTAGAGTATGCAGGACATCCTTAAGGATGACGGTCTTTCCAGAAATAAACTTAAGCTCGACTTCTCTTGAACCAGCTATCATAGTGGTGTGAGAATCTCCCAACAACACTTTCTTATCTTTAGCTTCAAAATAGCTCTTAAATTGAGAACGATCAGAGCAGACATGGCGAGAAGCGCCAGTGTCCACCCACCACCCTTCGGAACTCGTTACCAGATTTATTTATGATATTATAGCCACAAGTGGCTCTTCGGTAACGTTCGCCTGCGGACGAGGCCGACGAGCTTTCCAGCAGTTCCATGCCATATGCCCAGGCTTATGACAGTTATAACAGAGAAATTCCCTATTATTACTGTTATTGGATTGAGCATTTCTGTTTTGATTTTGATTATTAGGGCGGTTGCTATTCTGTCCCTGATTTTGATTCTCGTTCCGGTTTTCAGCATTCCAATTTCTGTTCTAATTTTTATTAATTTTTTGATTCAGTTTAAAGGAGCAAGTGTAGAGGAGCGAGTAGGATTTCGGTTTGAAACAACCAAAATCTCATATGTCTGGTCTTGTTTGCGGTGTTCCTCCTCAATTCGAAATTTTGTTATCAAACTTTTCAGAGAAAATTCTTTGGACTTATGTCTCAAACTATTCTTAAACTCCTTCCATAAAGGAGGCAGTTTATCAATCATCACTGCTACCTGAAACTGTTCATCTAATGGCATGCCTTCAGAAATAATTTCGTGAGCAATTTTCTAAAGTTCGTGGGATTGAAAAACCACAGGCCTGTCATCCGTCATTTGAAATTTCAAATAACGACTGACAACGTATTTCTTAATCCCAGCTTCTTCAGTGACGTATTTTTTCTGAAGCGCATCCCAAACTTCCTTTGAGGTTTTGCACGATAAATAGTAATCGTAAAGTTCATCACAGAGGGCATTAAGGATATAGTTACGACACAGAAAGTCGTTATCAGTCCATTCGTCAATCGCTTTCTAATTTTTAGAAGTCAGTGGTTCTGGAAAATTAGGTTTTTCCGTAAGGCAGACATTGTTCAGTTTTTTCGTGGTTAAATAAAAGAATATCTTTTGTTTCCATCTTTTAAAATGCAATCCCTCAAAACGAAATGGTTTGTTAAGTTCAACAGTTCCAATAGTAGATTTCACAATCTCAGAAGCCATTACAACCGATATAGAAAGCATATTACAATGTCTTAAAATTGTTAAAAAAAGCAGGAACGAATTACCAAGTAACGATGAAAAACACTGGGTTGAGTCGCGGACTAGGTCGCTTTCTTTAAGATGTTTCGTGGCTCTGCTTGGTGTTTGTGCTAGCAGTTTGCAATGGCCACGCCGTCCCCAGGATACAACAACCCAGATTTCTCCTATCTCGATTTTCCTTGCACCTTGGAAAATCAGAATTCTCACTCCCTTTATAATTCGGCTGGAATCGATAAACTAATTCCTGACGGAGGCAATGGAGGAATTTTTAAAGAAAAATTATCGCACCGTTGCGTAGAGGGAGAGAAAGACGATGTTAGAGTGATATACTAAAAGCCATAATTTTCTTGTTGGTTTGGATATGTTATAAACTTGGTTTTGCTATTTTAATGAGAATCTTTATGAGCAATTGTTACATTATATTATTTATTTAAATATTGTGCATGTGTGTCTTTTATTCTATATAGTATATGATTTGGTGTGTAGAGTAGAACTTACACATAGAAGATCATATCATCGGTTCTTGTGGAATATAAGTTTAATGGTTCACAACCTTAGATGGAATTGGACACCCATCAGTAGGATTGTAGCACAAGTTTTAGTAGTTTATCTTAACTACAGGAAACGGTATAGTTTTAACTCGTTGTGCTAGTACACTTTGTGTGTATTGAATAGGACTAGTTTGGGTTAATTGTTTTTATAGTGACTATATAAAACAATTTAAAATCCCATGGTTATTATGATTACTTATGCTCTTAATCTTGAAAAAATTAATATATATATATATGTAGTGTTTGTTGTTTTGACTCATTAAGAGTGACATTCATTTATTGATCAATAATCTTCGTGAGTTGGATGACGACATTATATGTATGATGAATATTAATTATTGACGGAATTCACGTCCCGGTATAGGGATTGATGATAGCCCCCTTGAGAAGCTATAGTTTTGATCATGTCAAACCCTGCAGGTGGATTATGTTAATTCGACATATCAAATAAGTTAAGTTGTAGGCTCAAGGATTAAGAAGTCATTTAAATATAATTGTCAGTAATTTAATTTAAATGACGGTTATCTGTAATCTTAACGTGGGGAGAATAATAAGTATTTAATAATAAGGAGCTCGAAATATAATTTTGAGATAAGGATGGAAGTGCAATTATAATTCTTTAGTGGTGCGAATTATAATTTATGGAAGGAACTAATTCATAGTGGAATTAGGAAGCCCAAACACATATTTCTCATTAAGGTCCCTATCGTAGCCTTATATATACACCGGCCTTATCTCTTCTCAATAAAACTATAATTCTCATGAGTTAGGGTTTGTTTTATTGAGATAGGAGAAAATCTTGGTGATACCATAGCCCACACTCGGTGCAAGATTTGATGGCGGAAGGAATACAATAGAAGATCTTTAGGTTTTCGGTACTGCAGTCGTAAATCAATTGTAACTTTTGATCGCACTGTTGGATCTGGCTGATTTTTGGATATGTCGTTCGGAATGCAAAGTTGCTATTATCGCCAAAAATCAGGACGATCAGAAGTCGTTTCGATGGCGAAAACAATCAATTTTCGCAGCCCAGCGAGAATTAAAAAATCTGACCAAATCGCAATCTGATGCTTTCAAACCCTAGTCTTCTCATATGGATCCTCTACATGATCCACAAAGGTGAAATCCCTTTATTCTTATAGGGTTTTAGCAAAAGTTTTTTTTTGTTTAATCTATACGCAATATCAAACGATCCTGTATTTATGTCTCCATCAAACGCAACAGCCAATCGTGAGAGATATCCACAACGAATATGTAAGACTTTGTCAAAGTCTTTCAAAAGTATTTTGTCTAAAAAGATAATACTTCGGTTGGTCGGCGCGCGCGTGTGGTGAACCACACTCATCCAAGTCCTCACCTAATAGCACAAAATTCTAATGCCCAAAGGGCTCAAGCCCTTAGGCAAATTCACCCTTATAAAAACCCATGATGGTTTTTATTCCTCTCCTATGTGGGACTTGAGAAAACTCACATGTGCTTGCTTTGGTTTTGTCTCATTTCTTCTTCTCCCATTTTCTCAAATACACACAAAACTTCAACAGTTCATTGTAACTAGACTATACGTTTTTGGTTACTCAGCTAGGCATTTGCAGTGTTCTAAACTTCTAAATATTCCTGCCTAGGCACTAGGTGGTGGTCTTCCACTTATCCTACCTAGGCCGCTGTGTCATGTTTGAATTATAAGAATATTTGTTCAACAAACTTTCATTGTCATTTTTAGAAGTAAACTTGGATTTATTTGTTACTTAAATTATTAATAAATATAAAAATCATTTGTCCAATTAGTCCCCATCTAAACCCCGAGGTGTGTCCCTTCCTTGCCCCCTAGGAACGCCTAGCAATTTTTAGAACATTGGGTATTTGTTGAAATATAGTTCTTGTGAGTACAAATCAGATTTGATTTAATTTCTTTTTTCCAACAGGATGTTTGTTATCTTTTGACTAATATTGGGACATATTGCAAAGAAGCCTTCTCAAGTTGTCCTCCATATCAATTGCCTCGTTCAGATGATTTTAATAATGATCTTGAGGCATTACTAGAATATGAAAACATGGATTTAGAGGATTTTGTTTTTGAGAAAGTTAATGAAGAAATTGAATCATGAAAAAGGTCAAATGAACGGGTCTCACCGCACCCAAAGCACTCTTTGGATTGGTTGAAGGTACAGTTATTGGACAAGATTTAAATAACTTTATGTCCATTGTAGAGATACTGTTTACAATATTCCCTTCTGCTTTCTTGATGGTGGCAGTTTGCTGTCAGTGTTGTGCAGGAGAAAATTAAATTGATTGCTTAAACTATAAATAAACTGCAGGTTTGTGAAACATCCTCCAACATGAGGGCGATTGTCAAGATTGTTGGCAAGATTTTAGCCATCTGATTATTTATCTTTGTTAAGTTTAGATTTGGTAAAATCCCTGATGGATCTAACTAAATCAATCAAGGATTCTTACTATATTTTGAACTTTTTATTTGGCCTATAATCTCAATGTATTCATCGTGTGAGATTGAAATACAATTCTCTTCTTCTGTCTCCATAATTGTTGAACACATAAGAGTTAAGATAGCACAAGACACAACAGAAGGTCTCAAAGCATGAACGAGGATTAAGTTACATGCATATTGACTCACGATCCCAACATCATACATGAGGTTTACATGATGTTGAGATGGGAAATAGTGAGGCAAATTGATCCTCACTAGACTGAAATTTGCCAACGCTGTCAATAGCTACCCTTGATTGCAATCAAATTTCTTAATATAATCCAGAGTATCAACAAATCTAACGCAAAAGATGCTGGTCTCAAAAGGAGATAAATGAAATAATTTAGCTGGAGAGAGATGTTCAAGTAGAATGAATGCTTACTTAATATTATTATTTATTGGCTACACTATCTGATGCATACACTATATACTATATTGGCCACACTATCTGATGTCCGAAACCAATCCAGCATTCAATTTGATGTTAAATTCGCATATCATATGACTTGTTTATGTTTCCTCTTTTGCGCCAAAATATGAGTTGGCGAGTAGTTACCAATTTTAGTCTGATAGAAAAACTAGTTATGCATGCATATATCGATGTTTCTGCTAGCCCGAAACACAAAAACATTGATCAAGCTAGAGAAAGTGGCCCATTTATGAACCTTTCAAATGATTTATTACAAGGCGTCAATCACATTGGTGGGACTTTCCTGCATACAAATTGGCAGATACAAGGATATTTACTGGATCAAGCTGATGCAATTGAAAAGTAAGTAAATATGTTTTTATTGTTTTATCTGGTAATTTTGATTCATGTCACTTTAGAATGTGCTTAATGACGTTCTCCGGTGGTAGGCGTGGTAGCTATTTTCCTATGAATGCTTTTGAATCTATTTTAAAGCTACTTCAGAAACTGGCACCAGATTTACATCGTGTATGTTGATCTTTTTTGTTCAGATTGCTGTGTCTATTATTTTTCTCTAGAGTTAGGAGTGGTTTCATTTTACTATGTGGTTGTTCATTTTTTTGTTTTGCACAAAAAATGCAGGTTCACTTCCTGTGTTATTTAAATAGCCTTTATTATGATGATTATCCTGCTGCCTTGGAGAATCTTCACTGATACTTTGATTATAGGTACATGGCAATCTCTTAGTTCCTTACTACCAATATGTTACTTGCTGAGCTGATTCTGCAATAGTCAATTTGTTTCTTTTACATGAGTAAAAGTTTTGTGGTAATTGGATGAATATTTGTACTGAAGTGCAGGGATTGAATGATTTGATTTTGTTCCCCCTTCCTCATCTGGATGCAATAGCTTTGGAAGATATGAAATTGCTTTATTATGTTTAGGGATGATGCATTTGCACTTTGGGCACCCTAAGCAAGCTTTGGAGGTAAGCATATGGAGAGGTTCGTCCTGGCCTATGTTTTTCTTTCCTGGATCTTAAATCAAACTTCTGCTAGTTATTTTGTGTTTGAAGAAATGTAGTTGTAATTGTTTTGCTTGATGATCAGTAGATAATTTAGGGCACTTCCTCCTTTGTATAGAAGTTCTAGGACCTTTGTAATTACTTCTCTTATCAATGAAATGAACAACTTTTGAAAATTCTTGCTTTGAAATTTTGTCTGTCATATTTTTCTTTACTTCTTGTCTTTTCTTTTATCCAAATTATAATTTGAGATGGAATGAGCCATGTGGTAATCTGGTGTCCCCATAATATGGAAAAAAGGTAAGCATAATTAAGCTAAATAAACAACTTACCTCAAGAGAGGTCCTTACCATTTTCACAAGAGGTCAATGACCTGTTTAATTTGTTAAATTAGTTATATTGGGTCGCTTACTACAAATCGAATTCTTATTACTTTGGCTAAGTATGTAAGAGTTGTACCCCCTAGACTTTACGCAAAGTTCATTAGATAATTCAAATGTTGATTGGACTCGTCAGAGTGTAAGTGTGCTCAATGAGTTAGACTGTTACTACACTGACCTCTTTGCCAGAGGAATTGTTCAGTTCTTAGTAGGCCTGCCATAAGGACCTTTTATGCGTGGTGACTGACCTATATGGTGATAGGAATTTTTTGAAGTCTTCGAAGTTTTAAAAGGAAAATTTATTCTTTTTGGCTAAGTCTGTAGTAGAGTCGTGCCCTCTTTTGAGTTAGGCAAATTTTGACAGTTTTCTCAATTATCACCAGACCTCTTAAGTTGTGGAATTTACATCTTTTTGAGAGGGTTTTGGCAGAGTGTAAGTGTGCTTTACGAGCTATGCACTTACTAAACTGACTTCTTTGTGAGAGAGTTTTTACAGAGCGTACTTTGCAAGTAGTGAAATACCAAAGTAAAAAATATTTCATATGTATTTTTCTTTGGGAGTAACTGTGAACACCCCAATCCACGACTCTCGTGTGAACCTAACAATCATTCCGCATTAAGTCTTGAGTCATCATGCATACAAGAGGCCATTAGGAAAAATCCTGATTTTCGAGCGTGTTAGGAATATACCACAACCTTTGTTGCCGCTTCGCTTACAAGATAGCCAGCCGCACGCCCCCCAACCGCACGGTTGGCTCCCAACCATACGGTTGGTACTTTCCCTAGCCGCACGGTTGGCTCCCAACCGTACGGTTGGCACCTAGCCGCATGCCTCAGCCGCACGCCCTGCGGCTACCCCTTGCGGTTGGCCTCTTTTGGAGCGTTTTTGGCGAGATTTTTGCTATAAATAGGACCCTTGGGCTCCCATTTGAGGGACAACACTCAATAGTGTTTTTGGGCTCCCATTTGAGGGACAACACTCAAGGTTCTTATTTCTTCTTCAAGCACATCAGGTACGTCTTTCTGCCACTCTACTAATTTCAATACTGCATTTAAATATTATTTTTAATTCAGAAAATTAGATAACTTGCAAAGAAGTTCATGGCTTTCAAAATAAATCCTTTCTAAATTTTACAAGAAAACTAGAAATCCGTTTTGACACGTTTTCAGAACAAACAAAAATACAAAAATAGTTTCCAAAAGAAAGGAACTACGAGACTCTGATTTCATTCTACGAATGAATACGTAGGCGCTCGCAAAGCTCGAGTCTGATTTCAAAATATTGTTTTAAACTAAATTTATCTGGAAAAGACTATTCTGAAAACTATTCAAACTACTTGCAAGATACCTAAAATAGGAATTAGATACATGATCCATTAAGAGACCGAAAGGGTGAATTGGGTGCCTAACACCTTCCCAATTCGTAACGTAGTTCCCGAACCCTAGCAAAGTAAATTTTCAATATAAATCTCTAGTTTTAAATGTATGAAAGATAGTTCGTTTTCGAATTATCCTTCGTACGATCTTTTGTTTGTTTTCTAGTAAAACAAACTGGCAACTCTATAAAATACGTTTTCAAATAAAAAACCAAGAACAAGGACTCTTTTCTTCTTCTCGGGTCGCGGGTCTGGATTCTCACAGTAACTATTACAAAAATATATAGTGTTTCTTTTCAAGGATAGTATCTCTTGATGTTCTTTATGTTCCATGATCTCATGAGCTTGCCATCCATGGTCCTTAGGTAGTAGGTGCCAGATCTGTTGCCCTTGGTGACCACATATAGACCTTCCTACTTCGCAACGAGCTTCCTATGTTTAGAAATCTTGGTAAGTAGGATGACTCAGAGCCATCAGGCCTTTCTGTGTTAATCAGTTCCTTAGAGTCGTAGCCTCGAGCTCCACCACAGCGATACTAGCACCTTTAACCTCTTTTAGCGCTCTAAAATAGCAGTATATGGCTTCCACTTGACTACCTCTGACCTCCCCAACTTTGTGGGGGATTAGGAACCTCGTGGTTAAACTGCAAGTAGATATAGCAGCCCTGATCTCATTGAGAGTGCCCCTGTTTAGGATAGCATTATAGTGGGGGCCTTGTCCAGAATCAAGAACTCTATGATGGTAGTGACCTGCTTTGGAGATGTTTTGAGAGTCATCGAGAGCTTGATAGTTCTTTAGGACTTGGTCTTCTCCCTAGAGAAGCTTATTAGCGTGACTGTTGATGGGGTCAGGTGCTCAGTGGTGAGGCTCATGGCCTTAAAAGCGTTGTAGTACATGAGGTAGGAGGTAGCTCTAGTGTCTATGAGGATGCGATGGATATTGTGATTGCCCACCATAGTTGTTACCACCAGTGGGTCATCATGGGGGTATTCTACCCCACTCATGTCTTCATCCGTGAAAGTGATCCCCGTGACATCATACTTTAACATTTCTGCCTATGAGCTCAAGGACATAGCCTATCTGATGTAGCCCTTTCTGGACCTGTTGCTGTTCCCAGAGAAGGACGAGGCCCTTTCGATTATAAACATCTCGTTTGTATGTTCTTTTCCCTTAACTTTCGAGCAAGCATCCTTCTTCTTCTTTATATATTGTCGGAGCTTTCCTCTCTGGATGAGATTCTCAGTCTCCTCCTTTAGCTTTCAGTAGTCATCGGTCTCATGGCTATGATCTTTGTGGTATCGGCAATACTTCATCATATCCATCTTTTTCTATGAGGTTTTTACTTTTTTGGGCTTCGAGAGCTCCCCCGATCCAACTGGGCATAGACCTTACCCAAGGGAGTTGTTAAGGGGGTGAACTTTTGGCGGGCTTTGCCTTCATTCAGTCTAGCCATGTTTGTTTCCTTTTTGCCTTTTTGCTCCATTTCTCTTGGCCGTGGGGTGGACTCTGTCTTTTTTAGCACTTGGAGGAGGCCAAGAGTGCTGAGAGTCCTGACAAATCATGCCCTTAGAGAGTTTCTTCTACGTTGATCTTTTTGTTAACCTCGTCTAAGAGCTCGGGCATAGTTTTCGAGGCCATCTTGACTAGATTCATCAAGTAATAAAGGGAGCTCACCCCTTTGATGAAGGCAGCCAGCGCTACACCCTCATTGAAGTTTGAGATTGTAAGGCTTTCCTGGTTAAATCAGCAAGCATAGTCCTTTATGCTTTCTATCGACCTCTGTTTGATGGTAAAAAGGTAAGTGGAGGGCTTGGACTGCTTTCGAGTCCCAAGGAAATGAGTTATGAACCTAATTTTTAACTCTTGCGAGCTCTTAGTTGACATAGAGAGTAAATTGTTACACCACATTCGTGTTGCTCATTTAAGAGTTGTGACAAATGCCCTGCCTATAATGTCATCTGGGACATTTCGGAGTCCCATTATATTTTCGTATTGTTCCTAGTGGTCTACAGGATCCGTAGTGCCATCGTACGACTCCAATATTGGGAGTTTGAATCTTTCTGGGACCTGGTGGTTTTGAATGTGCTCCGCAAATGGGGATTCGGAGTTCCTTACAAAGGCTACGGCTAAACTCCCTTCAAGGTAGCCCATCGTTTTCATCATTTCAGTCAGCTAGGCCCTCATCTTCGACTCAAGCCTTTTTTTCACTTCTTCCACAGATCTCTTGTGGGATATCCTGTTAAACACGGACCTTCGAGGTTTAGCACCTGCTTCCTATACAGGCTCCTGGACCAAGGAAGGGGAGGTTGAGCTCCTCTGTTTTGGCTTTGATGTCGAGAAGCTTTCAGAGCGTCCTTGTTGGACCACGTTCATTTGAGGGTCCCTTACTGGTGATGGAGGAAGTTTGGCGAAAATCTCTTCAAAGGAGGACTCTCACCTAGAGTTAGATCGATTAGCTTCGAACTCACTGGTGTTACTATGACTTTTCCTAAATTCTTTGCGACGGTCCCCAAGCCTTTGTACACCTGGAACTCGCTCAAGAATTGGGTGAATAGATGCGGACGCAGAGGCCGAAACTAACCTATCTCTCGAGCTGGGCGAGGGAGTTTCTCTATGGGCCATAAGCTTATAATTTTGGACTTGAAGGGCATCCAGTTGTGCCTTCAATGCTACCAAAGGGTCTAGTTGGGTTTGTCCTGAAGAAGACATTAGTGAGTTTTGGATGTGTTTAGCTTTTTGGACAAGAATGTGACTTTGAGAAAATGTTTTTTCCACAGATGGCTGTAGTCACCCCGATCTGTGACCCCCACAAGAACCCTAACGACCTCCGAGAACTACTGTTTTTGGAGTCCGGGACCCACCCGAGCACCCGAAACTACCCCGAAAGGGTTTGTTGGCCAACAAACCTATTTTTAAGTGGGGTTGTCGCACGACATATCAGTATGTCGCGCGACAATCACTGATATGTCGCACGACAAACCCCTCTGACCCCGACCATCCACTCTCTGACAAATCAGTTTGTCAGAAACATCACTTGAGCCGTTTGTCGCGCGACATTGGACACATTGTCGCGCGACATATGTTCCTTTTGGGGAAGTGTCGCAACTTGGGATTGAAGAATTATTGGCTTATATCTGATTTTCTAGTCTTTCATCAAGCATTCTCGATTCTCGTCTTATTTCTGAAGAATTGTCGAATCTATTCACGACACTCGATGTGTCCCGACTCTGGAATCGAATTCTCGAAAATATCTGAAGAAGGAAAAGATTATGTTGCCGGAGATCTCTCTACCGTATTATATTTTCTTTCTTATTATTATTCTCGTCGGGAAGGTAAAGAAAGTCTCTTCTAGTATTTGACATTAAATATCTATGTACTTGTTTTATTTCTGTTGTTTTGTCCACGTTTTATTTGAATAAACTTATTGCCAAGTTACAAATAGTCTATCGTTTTCAAAACAAAAGACCCTGATAAAACCATTTGCAAAACCAGAAGAGTAATTACATTATCATCCGGATAAATTTTCAAAACCCGGACCGGTAAAACTTACTTAGGAATTAAAAACCCGGTATATCCTATATGTTTCATAGATTGTGATATGTCTGGTAGAACTCCCCTCAAGAGTTCTAATTCCATATTGAATTAGTTCTGATACAAGATCCAATACTTTTTTCCTAAATAAATCTAAACCCGAGAAAAATCGTCGTTATCTGAGAAATAACACGGTAAAACTCCCTCTAAAGTAAGAACAACTCTTGACACTTGTATTTGCATCTCTCAAAACTAAACATTGGATCTCGGAATACAAAGGTTTTTCATGCCCTTTCCCGTTTTTCCCAGAAATTAGGGTTTTCACTTAGAAAGTAGTAGATTGTCAGTAAAAGCATCCAAGTTTTTCAACATAGAATAAACATATAAAAGAACACTAGAGACCGAAAGGGCGGAATGGGTGCTTAACACCTTCCCAAACCGTAATATAGTTCCCGAACCCTATAGAATCCTGGTTTCGTAGACAAACGTGTAAAGAAAGGCTTATCTGTAGCCTTTTCTCTTACACAACAGTTTTGTCCGTTTTCTCGTAAAACGTACTGGCGACTCTGAATGAACCCTTTTTGCATCTAGAAATAGAACATAGGGACACTCGATATGAACTATCAAACACCCATAGAAGCAAATGGAACGACGGAAGTCGTTCCGACGTTTTAGACGCTGAAGGACGGGAACGAGAACCCGGGGGTCGCATTTGCAGATTCTCACAACGGCGCCAAATTGTTGGTGCAAAAAACTAGAGAAAGTCAATTTCGACCACAGTCAAATGATTGATTAAACAATTGGAATAATAAAGAAATGAGCTAAGGAAGTCAAAGATGTATAGAGGAGGTTCACCTCGTATGAAAATATGGGTTAGTCCTCCTCTTGTGAATAAAGCTGGGAGCTCGAGTTGCTTTGTGTTATATAACTAAGTTTATGTTACAAGCTTACACTCTATCTGTTCTAACTTCACAAGATTACAACAAATGACGCGAACTCGGATCTTTTTTCCTAGCCAGGTTAATGGATCTGTGACGCCCCTAATCCCGTTATGAGGTTTAAACCTCCGAGACCTGGTTGATCACAATGCCGTACGCTACGGCGGGTGTAGAATACTTAATTTAAAACTAAGATAAAGGGAAAAATTATCTGTAAGGCCATATTTTTCAGAAAATTTTGGTATGTGGAGTTCGTATTTTCAACAAAATCAAACCTGTAAATAAAAAAACTAAAGTTTAACTAGAGAGTTACTCCACATCCTTAAAGGTTTGCATTGTTTACAAATCCAATACTGCCAATATATATATATATATTCCAATCCCTCCAACGAGGTCCCAAAAATAATTAAAAAGCCTTTACAACCACTATGAAAAAGATTTAATACAATTCTAATAGTACAAATGATGCTATAAATATATATATATATATATATAATTCATATGACACTAGTCGTCAACGGACGACTACGGGTATCTTTGATCATCAGAGGTTCTAGTTTCGTATCCGTACCGCCCCAAGAAAGTACCTGCAAAACAGTTAGAAAATGAGAGTGAGCCAAACACGGGCTCATTGGGAGCTATAAGAGTTGTGTATACAAAATAAATTCTAAAACCATGCATGTGATGATGCTTCATAATGAAAGTAGTTTTGTCATTATTGTGCGTATATATGTGCCATCTCTATAACTCTTTATAAATGTCTATATATATATATATATTAATGCAATGAAAATCCTTTTACGTGCAATGCATACTAAATGCTAGCCCATCCTTGAAAGTACGAGAAAATATGTATTAAAAGGTACTACCAAGATATGCGTAATCATAACAACAAGGTATATACATTTCCAAAGTACGATAAACCAAAATAAAAGGAAGTGTATCATATTAATAAAGGCACCATTCTAAAATCTCAAAATCATTGTAGGTTTATTCACAATTTAAGTATAGTCGTAAAACAAGCGAAGGCACTAATCTCGTTCAACAGCTCATCTTGTGTCCAATATCTAACATCTAGGATTTTACTCTACAGTGCACTGCGATCCGGATCTAAGCCCCCAAGGCTAGGGTATGCAGCCCCCAAGGCTGGGTCCCCCCATGGACCACCTAGATGGTGTAAGGTATGCCGCATTGCGGGGTCCCCCTACAGACCATAGAGTATGCCTCTCTGAAAGTGGGGTCCCTATACACGAACCAGGGTATGTGGCTCCAAGGCTAAGTCAACCCCATGGACCATTAGTGCCCTACTAAATCAAAGTATCAATAGAAAGTAACTTCCAAAGACTATAAACATATATATATATATAGTACAAACATGTACATAGATCTATATATACATCAATATCTATGCATATATCTTGAGGATATCCCAATAATACTTATTCTCCCAAAGAATATACTTAGACAGTACATATACATGTACTCGCATATATATAAATATCTCCAATTTACCTACTGGTCTCCGCACAGACTATATGTACCACCAATGTGTATATATGGTAGATAGATATATAGATAGATGGATAGATAGATGGATGGATGGATGGATGGATGGATAGATAGATAGATAGATAGATAGATAGATAGATGGATGGATGGATGGATGGATGGATGGATGGATAGATAGATAGATAGATAGATAGATAGATAGATAGATAGATAGATAGATAGATAGATAGATAGATAGATAGATAGATAGATAGATAAATAAATAAATAGATAGATAGATAGATAGATAGATATATAGATAGATAGATAGATAGATAGCTCCATCTTATGATGTATCTAATATACATGTGCCTTTTGAGTAACTAATATCCCTCACATGACTAAATCCATGAAATGAATAACTCTAGTGAGTGGAGTAGTAATTCATTTGTGTAATAAACCTTTGAATTGATAAGATATCATTCATAAAGATATTTGTCCACACAATATTTGTCCAACATATATTAAATGTATCGCTAGCTTAGAAGACGAGTTTATTTTCAAAAGAATAGGTCATCGCCAAAGTCATGATGTTAAGAAACCAAAGGCATATGTATTTTATATACATCGAGCAAATCAAATAAATATATGATTCCGGCTCATTTACTAAGCCTATATGTATATCCAATACTCTTACTAGTAATATACTTATTAGATAATTCCCTTAACACTTCAAACACATATCCAAACATACACACATGTAAGGTACTTAGTAATAGGCACAAATTGTACAAATATCTTTTCTTTGTAAATCATAATAGTAAGAATATAGTCCTAAAATGAGTATACGCGCATACGCGCTAATAGGTATCAACTCAAACTTATAATCATTTAACACACAATAAGATTCCTTCATAATAAGGAGGTTTAGCAACAAATACATGTGTAATCCAAGTAAAATAACCATAATCTACAACACAATACCCCATGTATGCATATATCAATCATTGTGATGAAAAATCCCCCAATTTACTTTAAAAATGAAGATTCAATGCATAAGAGTGGAAATTGAGTTTGGGTATTAGTGTTCCCACCTTAGATAGGCCGATAATCGAAGGTTTGGAGCACTGGAACGAGCCGTGTCACTGCCAATTGCGAAATTCCCAATTTTTGCTTAAGAACCCTAAGAATGGGTGATAGCAATTTGGGGAAGAAGATGAAGGAGATGATGATGGGGGTTTTGTGTAAGGTAAAGGGCCAAGAATAATCCCTCAATTTTCACCCTTGAAATGAGCTCTCTCCCTCTCTTCGTTTGGGATCGAAATGGGTATAAAAGAATGAAGAAAATGAACATTTAACATGTAAAAATGGTGGAAAAACACGCTGGAGCAGCTTTGATCGATCAGAGCTCACCCTCTGATTGATCAGAGGGCACAAATTCTGAATGCTCACCATTTTCTTCAAAAATCTCACTTTTCGTAACCCGTTTTGACCCCCGAAACGAATTCAAATCAACTCGGCCTTCAAACAAAAGTTGTAGAGGGGAATAAGATGAAACTGTGGCAGCAAACAAGAACTCATTTGGACTTCGTATGAAGAAGTTATGGCCTTCCAAAGTTGGCGAAAAACTTATTTCGGCAAAAATTCGATTTTTCGCCGAAAAATGCCAAATTCAACTGCGGCTTCCCGAAATGCTTTCTAACCACACACGCATACTAAATATCATTAAAATGACTTATTGGAAGTATTGGCTCAACCACCGAGATCTCGTAACAAAAATCGGCTCCATGGCGGAGACTTTTGCCTTCACCGGGCTTAAGAGGAAAATATCACGGAACTGAAATTCGAGGTGTTACAGGATCCTTAACCCTTGTAGTACGAAAGTGCAAGAACCTTGGAATTTCATCAAAGAGATGGAACGCAAAACCTAAACCTAACCCTTGAATGGAAGAATTAAACCTTGGTATAAATCGAAAACGTCATAATCAATTGGTGGAGAATTGATTGATAAGTCAAGAATAGCTTGAATGATTAATTCAAGAAATTCAAAAAGTTCTAGCAAGAACTAAAGGTGTAAAACACTCAATAGGATTAATGATAACTTCTTGGTAATAAAACAATAATGTGCCTCCTTTAAATAGGAGTAAACAAAGCCTTAGAATCCTAATTCAAAAAGGAAAGTAATTCCTACTTAGAAAAAGGAAAATAATAACCCCAAAAATATTCCTAATACAATAAGAAAATTAATGAACACTTTAAAATAATCTCAAGATAATTTTAAAATAATAATAATTCTAAGAAATAATTATCTATAAGTCATGGGGCTTAAATAACACTTCAACAAGCCAAATGAAGCCTATAGCTTGGTATTCCATCATTCAAAGTACTCTTTAACACATCCAATTAATATCCAAGCTTTGGACAACTCAAGATCATAATTTGAAATTTCATTGTCAGCCTTCAAATATACTTTAACCTTGAACTTCCACACCCAATCTTTAGGAACTCCACGAAATGACTGATTGACGTGGAATCTTTTTGTAGCTCTTGGAATAAGCAATTTGACAGCTTTTCCTTTAAACTTCCATGCTCTATCCTTGAATCTATGTGTATTAAAGCCTTCATTCAAGAACTCACAATACTCCTAGGTCGAATTGAACGGAGGGCTAGGTAGGATCACATCAACAAAGGTATTACTAAGCCATACAAGTTCTAAACTCTCTATAAGGAGCTCTGTCATGGGCTTTTTGGCTCTAACTCTTTATCTCTCTTGTGACAAAAGCTTGGTTATTCAAGTCTTTCTTAGTTGCTAATTGTATGTTGCTTGATTACTTGGTGGTTGAGAGAAGTAAATGCTTCCCCTATATATATGATAGAAAGGAGACGCTAGGAGAGAGCCCTATGGAGCAGGTCCAAGGCCATCCCTCAACTCCATCAACTTAAACATTGCTTCTTCGTAGATTTCGGTGCATTAAATGTAGTTGTTATCCATTGAATGAAGGTGAGGGAGGTTCTGTGCTTGCTACAGGATAGGCGGTAGTCTCCTATGCTTCTGTCAACCACTTCGACAGAGTGGTTTGGTGTCATCAACCTCAGCTCGGCAGGGGACCTAAGGAGGTTAGGCTTCATAGATTTACAGCCTCAATTGCACAAGGGATTTCTTTCTGACATTTTTAAGAGCTCTTTCTGAGTGCAGACCTGGGAGTAGACCTCCTAACCCTTCTTTTTTACCTCAGCAATAATATCCACGTGTTTGCTCGTGGTTAGTCCACGAGGTGAAATAAATATTTTACGCCATCAAAATATATGACTCCAAAACATTGGTAATTTGTTATTTGATATTCATTTTGTATTTTTATTTTATCCACCACCAATCCAACTTAATTTTCTAAACTAAAATAAATATTTAATTAATTAAAACTAATAAGCTAAAAAACATCTGTTCTATCCATCCAAGTCTCTTGAGTTCGACCTTGCACTTGTCCTAACTATACTATATTAATTTATAAACTTGTGTGATCATCTAACTTTACTTGGCAGTGTTGGGTTCCTGCCAAATAAGATGATCATGGGCTTGCCTTTGATTACGTATCCGTTCACTAGATTCTATAAACCAAAGTGTAAGCTTGACATTTGAGTTGAACATTTACAACCTCAGTATATGATAAGTGCCCAAAATTGTTAATTAAACCCGCAAATAATATTTTGTTAGTATATAATTAATGCTTAAATTATGGAGGATTAATATTTATTTTGTCTTTTTGTAGGAAAGAAGAAAATTATAATAAAAAGCCTAAAAAGGTGGAAGAAGTCTACTGAAGATCAAAAAGAAGATAAAGAAGAAAGAATATTCCAATTCAATATTCTCTCCTAATTTGAATATAACTCCTTATTCTCTCTCTTAATTAGAATCCTAATTGATCTCAAAGTTTTTATTTTCTCTACAATTCTAGTTTCCTAAACCTTGTAAACTTCTATTTCTTATTCCTATATATAGACCCATTCTCTACACCTAAAGATATAGAAAAAAAATATAGAGAAAATAGATAGGAAAAATAGATAGAATATAGATATTATTAGAGAGTTCTAGAGAGAGAAAATCCATATACTAGTTGCCGTGCGGTCGAAGTATTGAAGGAGAAGAAGTGGACAGCGTAAAGCCGTGCGGTACACGCTAGTTCGAGCATCACAAACAGGGACGCTTTCTAACTTTCTAATTTTTTATAGTTTGTATTTAAGTACTTTAGTTTTAATTTTAATAATGAATTATTATTTTATTTTAATATGTTCTTTATTTAATATGCTTGGCTAAACTCTCTCCCAAAGGAAAGGGATGAAACCGCCATGGATGTAATGGGCTTAATGTAATTGATTTTTAATTATTCGTCCCGAATTAAAATAGATTTTAAAATTACCATTATTATAACGTGTGTTTTCTTTCTAGTACTTTAGTTGTTTTTAAAATAAAGGAAGGATCTCTTGTGATCACCAATTTGGGGATACAGGCGATGCCTATTTTTATTTACATTAGTTTTAAAGAAAGAATGATGGTGATTTTGAATTTGTTTATATAGTAGGGATGAATGTTAAAAATATAATTAATACTTTTTTGTTTATATCCATGGTGGTGGATTCTTTTTCCTTGGGACTTCCTATTATTGATTACTTGCTTCTTGATTTAATTTAATTAGTTTAGTTTAATTAGTTTAGTTTCTTAGTTTAGATAATTTCAAAATCAAAATTTAAAAACTGTTTTAATTTTATTCCTAAAATATTGGATTTAGACAAACTCTCCTACATTTAAGGAATTAGCTTGGATTTGGATTGACCCCTACTTATACGCTATACTAATTTAATTGTTTTACATAAAGTAGGGTTTTTATTGCATTTAAGTGTGGAATTAAGCAACGATAAATTTAATTATCGTTGCTTAATTCCACACTTAAATGCAATAAAAACCCTACTTTATGTAAAACAATTAAATTAGTATAGCGTATAAGTAGGGGTCAATCCAAATCCAAGCTAATTCCTTAAATGTAGGAGAGTTTGTCTAAATCCAATATTTTAGGAATAAAATTAAAACAGTTTTTAAATTTTGATTTTGAAATTATCTAAACTAAGAAACTAAACTAATTAAACTAAACTAATTAAATTAAATCAAGAAGCAAGTAATCAATAATAGGAAGTCCCAAGGAAAAAGAATCCACCACCATGGATATAAACAAAAAAGTATTAATTATATTTTTAACATTCATCCCTACTATATAAACAAATTCAAAATCACCATCATTCTTTCTTTAAAACTAATGTAAATAAAAATAGGCATCGCCTGTATCCCCAAATTGGTGATCACAAGAGATCCTTCCTTTATTTTAAAAACAACTAAAGTACTAGAAAGAAAACACACGTTATAATAATGGTAATTTTAAAATCTATTTTAATTCGGGACGAATAATTAAAAATCAATTACATTAAGCCCATTACATCCATGGCGGTTTCATCCCTTTCCTTTGGGAGAGAGTTTAGCCAAGCATATTAAATAAAGAACATATTAAAATAAAATAATAATTCATTATTAAAATTAAAACTAAAGTACTTAAATACAAACTATAAAAAATTAGAAAGTTAGAAAGCGTCCCTGTTTGTGATGCTCGAACTAGCGTGTACCGCACGGCTTTACGCTGTCCACTTCTTCTCCTTCAATACTTCGACCGCACGGCAACTAGTATATGGATTTTCTCTCTCTAGAACTCTCTAATAATATCTATATTCTATCTATTTTTCCTATCTATTTTCTCTATATTTTTTTTCTATATCTTTAGGTGTAGAGAATGGGTCTATATATAGGAATAAGAAATAGAAGTTTACAAGGTTTAGGAAACTAGAATTGTAGAGAAAATAAAAACTTTGAGATCAATTAGGATTCTAATTAAGAGAGAGAATAAGGAGTTATATTCAAATTAGGAGAGAATATTGAATTGGAATATTCTTTCTTCTTTATCTTCTTTTTGATCTTCAGTAGACTTCTTCCACCTTTTTAGGCTTTTTATTATAATTTTCTTCTTTCCTACAAAAAGACAAAATAAATATTAATCCTCCATAATTTAAGCATTAATTATATACTAACAAAATATTATTTGCGGGTTTAATTAACAATTTTGGGCACTTATCAAACTACCCCCAAACAACCTTTTGCTAGTCCTCGAGCAAACATAAAGTATCAAACATAGATAAGGGACCAAAATAAAAAAGTTTAAAAAAAAAATAAATAAAATCCTATTCTACTCAGGTGTACCACTTTCGCTGGTTACTCTCGATTGCATTTACCGCATGCAACAAGGCCTTAAACCACTAAGTTACCAAAGTGGACGAGTTATAGCCTCGTGAGGGTTTGCAGTAAAGACGCCCCCAAACTTTATAAAAATAGAAATCAATTTTGATTTTTTCCTTATTTTTTTTCTCAAAGAATTCCTCGCCGCCTACATTTACGAAAGGCAAGAATCGGCAATGTCCAATTCACCATATGTAGTGAGCTACTAAAATGATATAAAAATAAACATTACAAAACAAGCTCAAAAAGGAAGTGTGTGTGTGTGAACAGCCTATCTAATATAACTTTTCATATCCAAGTACAGGAATTACTACATTGCCTTCGAAAAAGTTGCCTTGACTCCAAATCTCACTGGATATACTCTCTTGAAAGAAATAGCACTCTGAAATTTGGTTATTAATATCTCTCTTGTATGTGAGAATGATTTCAAATTCAAATAGCTCACATACTAATTAGAAGAAACGCATAAGAATGAATATTTAGTCTCATGGAATGAATATTAATTACTTTATTTGAGAATGTCGAGTTACCCACCATAGCACCTTCTCATCTATTCTCCACATCCTACCATACCTAACCATAGATCAAATAGGACTTTATTGGGTTAACATGCGGGTTAAATATGGGTATAAAGAATAATTATCTCTGAGAAGGTAGGGTCTTCAATATCACTTTAATAAGGAACAATATGAATATATACTTCATTCAACTTTGAATTTTCTCATTCACTTCCAACATTACAATCATTCTCTTTTTCTTTTCTTTTCTTTTCTCGAACATTTTCTATCTTCATTTTTTCCTTCCCTTTTTTTTTTTTTTTTTTTTTTAGCTTGTTCCCTTCCCTTTCTTCTTTCACAATCTTCCTAACTTCTCAGAAACAAATGGGGTTTTAGGGATATGGGTAAACAAAGAAAAGGTTATTTTTATAGGCTCAAAGGGCTACTAGCGATAAATATATATGACGGTTGAAGGCTTATTGTGGAAAAGAAAGAAGGCCTATTATCCTCTCTATGGATCAGCGTGATGATCACGTCTCAAATAAACTACAAGGCCTATGTTTCTCTTAACTCGAAAGAGATTTCATTCTCAGTAATTAATCAAAATATCAAAAAGAATAATGAGACTATGCAACGACTTAATACGGTATGAAGAATAGTTGAGTCATCTTTTGACTCCGAGTTTGCGTATATACCCTCTACAATTGATGACTGGCTCAAAATCTCACAAGGTTATTAAGTCTCCACTGTTATTTCTCTAGCTCTTTAGGAACTCGATTACTTTTCAATTTACATTACACTAGACGGCTGTGTGTGCAGTTGAAAAATATTTTGAATAGAGCTCATATTTGAATAGAGCTCATAATGCAATGTCTAGATTCATATATATTCGAGTAACAAACTAAACTTAGAGTCAGACAATAACAAATCTAAGCATTCATAAGGTGGGTCATCGGTAAATTCATTTATATCATGGATAGGGTACTAAACCAAAACGACTCTATTTTAATTTTTTCCAAAATGAATTTGCATTTCTGAAAACATTCCCACCCCCAAACAAATCGAAACACTGTCCTCAGTGATTAAACAAGAACACCCCCAAACAGAGTAAAAATAAATGGATAATGTTAAGAGATATGGGTAATTTAAACACACCAAATGGGTTGCCTCCCATGAGCGCTAAGTTTAACGCCTTCAGCCAGGCGAATCAAGTTGAGGAAAACATACTAGCCAAAAAGAAAATTCAAATAATAATGAAATATAATCTATTCGTGGTACACAGGATCAGCAAGTAATGTTTCTTCGATTGCTCTAGTTTGAAGTTCTAAAAATGGTTTTAGACGCTGAGCATTAACTTTAAAAATATGTCCATTCTTAGGATCTTGGACTTCTATAGCACCGTGGCATGACACATTATGAACAATATAGGGGCCAAACCAGCGTGACCTTAGTTTACCAGGAAATAACTCTAACCGAGAGTTATACAAAAGAACCTTTTGCCCTGGAGAAAATTCTTTTCTTAAAATGCGCTTGTCATGTTCTATTTTAGTTTTTGCTTTGTAAATTTTAGAACTTTCATAAGCATCATTACGTATTTCTTCTAACTCATTAAGTTGAAGTTTTCGTTGTTCACCTGCTTTATCTATTTCAAAATTCATAGTTTTAATGGCCCAATAGGCTTGATGCTCAAGTTCAACAGGAAGATGACAGGCCTTACCATATACTAGTCTATAAGGAGACATTCCTATTGGAGTTTTATATGCAGTGCGGTAGGCCCACAGAGCATCTGAAAGTCGAATTGCCCAATCTTTTCTTAAAGTATTAACTGTTGTTTCCAAAATATGTTTAATTTCCCTATTGGACACTTCAGCTTGACCATTGGTTTGGGGATGATATGCCAGGGCTACCTTGTGAGTAATCCCATATTTAATCATTAAACTTGCAAACACCTTATTACAAAAATGGGTTCCATTATCACTAATTATAGCTCGAGGTGTACCAAACCTAGGAAGTATGGTATCTTTTAAGAAATTAACGACAACCCTATGGTCAGCTTTCTTAGTTGGTGTAGCTTCAACCCATTTTGACACATAATCAACAGCTAGGAGAATGTAGTTAAGTGGAATTTTTATAATTAAATTTATCGTTGCTTAATTCCACACTTAAATGCAATAAAAACCCTACTTTATGTAAAACAATTAAATTAGTATAGCGTATAAGTAGGGGTCAATCCAAATCCAAGCTAATTCCTTAAATGTAGGAGAGTTTGTCTAAATCCAATATTTTAGGAATAAAATTAAAACAGTTTTTAAATTTTGATTTTGAAATTATCTAAACTAAGAAACTAAACTAATTAAACTAAACTAATTAAATTAAATCAAGAAGCAAGTAATCAATAATAGGAAGTCCCAAGGAAAAAGAATCCACCACCATGGATATAAACAAAAAAGTATTAATTATATTTTTAACATTCATCCCTACTATATAAACAAATTCAAAATCACCATCATTCTTTCTTTAAAACTAATGTAAATAAAAATAGGCATCGCCTGTATCCCCAAATTGGTGATCACAAGAGATCCTTCCTTTATTTTAAAAACAACTAAAGTACTAGAAAGAAAACACACGTTATAATAATGGTAATTTTAAAATCTATTTTAATTCGGGACGAATAATTAAAAATCAATTACATTAAGCCCATTACATCCATGGCGGTTTCATCCCTTTCCTTTGGGAGAGAGTTTAGCCAAGCATATTAAATAAAGAACATATTAAAATAAAATAATAATTCATTATTAAAATTAAAACTAAAGTACTTAAATACAAACTATAAAAAATTAGAAAGTTAGAAAGCGTCCCTGTTTGTGATGCTCGAACTAGCGTGTACCGCACGGCTTTACGCTGTCCACTTCTTCTCCTTCAATACTTCGACCGCACGGCAACTAGTATATGGATTTTCTCTCTCTAGAACTCTCTAATAATATCTATATTCTATCTATTTTTCCTATCTATTTTCTCTATATTTTTTTTTCTATATCTTTAGGTGTAGAGAATGGGTCTATATATAGGAATAAGAAATAGAAGTTTACAAGGTTTAGGAAACTAGAATTGTAGAGAAAATAAAAACTTTGAGATCAATTAGGATTCTAATTAAGAGAGAGAATAAGGAGTTATATTCAAATTAGGAGAGAATATTGAATTGGAATATTCTTTCTTCTTTATCTTCTTTTTGATCTTCAGTAGACTTCTTCCACCTTTTTAGGCTTTTTATTATAATTTTCTTCTTTCCTACAAAAAGACAAAATAAATATTAATCCTCCATAATTTAAGCATTAATTATATACTAACAAAATATTATTTGCGGGTTTAATTAACAATTTTGGGCACTTATCAAACTACCCCCAAACAACCTTTTGCTAGTCCTCGAGCAAACATAAAGTATCAAACATAGATAAGGGACCAAAATAAAAAAGTTTAAAAAAAAAATAAATAAAATCCTATTCTACTCAGGTGTACCACTTTCGCTGGTTACTCTCGATTGCATTTACCGCATGCAACAAGGCCTTAAACCACTAAGTTACCAAAGTGGACGAGTTATAGCCTCGTGAGGGTTTGCAGTAAAGACGCCCCCAAACTTTATAAAAATAGAAATCAATTTTGATTTTTTCCTTATTTTTTTTCTCAAAGAATTCCTCGCCGCCTACATTTACGAAAGGCAAGAATCGGCAATGTCCAATTCACCATATGTAGTGAGCTACTAAAATGATATAAAAATAAACATTACAAAACAAGCTCAAAAAGGAAGTGTGTGTGTGTGAACAGCCTATCTAATATAACTTTTCATATCCAAGTACAGGAATTACTACATTGCCTTCGAAAAAGTTGCCTTGACTCCAAATCTCACTGGATATACTCTCTTGAAAGAAATAGCACTCTGAAATTTGGTTATTAATATCTCTCTTGTATGTGAGAATGATTTCAAATTCAAATAGCTCACATACTAATTAGAAGAAACGCATAAGAATGAATATTTAGTCTCATGGAATGAATATTAATTACTTTATTTGAGAATGTCGAGTTACCCACCATAGCACCTTCTCATCTATTCTCCACATCCTACCATACCTAACCATAGATCAAATAGGACTTTATTGGGTTAACATGCGGGTTAAATATGGGTATAAAGAATAATTATCTCTGAGAAGGTAGGGTCTTCAATATCACTTTAATAAGGAACAATATGAATATATACTTCATTCAACTTTGAATTTTCTCATTCACTTCCAACATTACAATCATTCTCTTTTTCTTTTCTTTTCTTTTCTCGAACATTTTCTATCTTCATTTTTTCCTTCCCTTTTTTTTTTTTTTTTTTTTTAGCTTGTTCCCTTCCCTTTCTTCTTTCACAATCTTCCTAACTTCTCAGAAACAAATGGGGTTTTAGGGATATGGGTAAACAAAGAAAAGGTTATTTTTATAGGCTCAAAGGGCTACTAGCGATAAATATATATGACGGTTGAAGGCTTATTGTGGAAAAGAAAGAAGGCCTATTATCCTCTCTATGGATCAGCGTGATGATCACGTCTCAAATAAACTACAAGGCCTATGTTTCTCTTAACTCGAAAGAGATTTCATTCTCAGTAATTAATCAAAATATCAAAAAGAATAATGAGACTATGCAACGACTTAATACGGTATGAAGAATAGTTGAGTCATCTTTTGACTCCGAGTTTGCGTATATACCCTCTACAATTGATGACTGGCTCAAAATCTCACAAGGTTATTAAGTCTCCACTGTTATTTCTCTAGCTCTTTAGGAACTCGATTACTTTTCAATTTACATTACACTAGACGGCTGTGTGTGCAGTTGAAAAATATTTTGAATAGAGCTCATATTTGAATAGAGCTCATAATGCAATGTCTAGATTCATATATATTCGAGTAACAAACTAAACTTAGAGTCAGACAATAACAAATCTAAGCATTCATAAGGTGGGTCATCGGTAAATTCATTTATATCATGGATAGGGTACTAAACCAAAACGACTCTATTTTAATTTTTTCCAAAATGAATTTGCATTTCTGAAAACATTCCCACCCCCAAACAAATCGAAACACTGTCCTCAGTGATTAAACAAGAACACCCCCAAACAGAGTAAAAATAAATGGATAATGTTAAGAGATATGGGTAATTTAAACACACCAAATGGGTTGCCTCCCATGAGCGCTAAGTTTAACGCCTTCAGCCAGGCGAATCAAGTTGAGGAAAACATACTAGCCAAAAAGAAAATTCAAATAATAATGAAATATAATCTATTCGTGGTACACAGGATCAGCAAGTAATGTTTCTTCGATTGCTCTAGTTTGAAGTTCTAAAAATGGTTTTAGACGCTGAGCATTAACTTTAAAAATATGTCCATTCTTAGGATCTTGGACTTCTATAGCACCGTGGCATGACACATTATGAACAATATAGGGGCCAGACCAGCGTGACCTTAGTTTACCAGGAAATAACTCTAACCGAGAGTTATACAAAAGAACCTTTTGCCCTGGAGAAAATTCTTTTCTTAAAATGCGCTTGTCATGTTCTATTTTAGTTTTTGCTTTGTAAATTTTAGAACTTTCATAAGCATCATTACGTATTTCTTCTAACTCATTAAGTTGAAGTTTTCGTTGTTCACCTGCTTTATCTATTTCAAAATTCATAGTTTTAATGGCCCAATAGGCTTGATGCTCAAGTTCAACAGGAAGATGACAGGCCTTACCATATACTAGTCTATAAGGAGACATTCCTATTGGAGTTTTATATGCAGTGCGGTAGGCCCACAGAGCATCTGAAAGTCGAATTGCCCAATCTTTTCTTAAAGTATTAACTGTTGTTTCCAAAATATGTTTAATTTCCCTATTGGACACTTCAGCTTGACCATTGGTTTGGGGATGATATGCCAGGGCTACCTTGTGAGTAATCCCATATTTAATCATTAAACTTGCAAACACCTTATTACAAAAATGGGTTCCATTATCACTAATTATAGCTCGAGGTGTACCAAACCTAGGAAGTATGGTATCTTTTAAGAAATTAACGACAACCCTATGGTCAGCTTTCTTAGTTGGTGTAGCTTCAACCCATTTTGACACATAATCAACAGCTAGGAGAATGTAGTTAAAACCGTGAGAATTTGGGAAGGGACCCATGAAATCAATACCCCATACGTCAAAAATTTCAACTATTAAAATTGGTTGTTGAGGCCATTCATTTCTCTTAGTTATTTTACCTAAGTGTTGACATCGAGGACAAGCTACACAATAATTATGAGTGTCTTTAAAAATAGTAGGCCAATAAAATCCTGACTGCAAAATTTTTGCAGCGGTTCGTCTTGCACTAAAATGACCACCACAGGCTTGGTCATGACAAAAAGAAATAACAGACTCTTGCTCAGGTTCGGGGAGACACCGACGAATGATTTGGTCTTGACAATATTTAAACAAATAGGGATCATCCCAATAATATTCTTTCACTTTGGCTAGGAATTTGTCCCTATCAGGTTTAGACCAATGAGAAGGTAGTTGGTTGGTCACAAGATAATTAACTATGTCAGCGTACCAGGGTGCTTGAGAGATTTCAAGTAATTGTTCATCAGGAAAGGTTTCAGAAATTGGAATGTAATCTCCTATGGACTCAATCACTAAACGAGATAAATGGTCAGCGACGACATTCTCTCTTCCAGCTTTGTCACGAATTTCAAGGTCGAATTCTTGAAGTAAGAGGATCCATCGTATGAGACGGGGCTTAACATCTTTCTTTAAAAGAAGATGTCGAAGAGCAGAATGATCGGTAAAAATGATAACTTTAGATCCTATTAAGTAGGAGCGAAACTTATCTAGAGAAAAGACTACAGCCAACAATTCTTTCTCTGTGGTGGAGTAATTTTGTTGTGACTCATTCAATGTTTTACTAGCATAATAAATTACGTAAGGTAACTTATCCACTCTTTGTCCTAAAACAGCTCCTATGGCGTAATCTGACGCATCACACATTATTTCAAAAGGTAGATTCCAGTTAGGTGATCGAATAATGGGCGCAGTAGTAAGAGCAATTTTTAATTTCTCAAAAGCAGAATGACAAGCATCATCAAAGACAAATGGGATATCCTTTCCTAATAAGTGAGTTAAGGGCCTTGCTATTTTGCTAAAATCTTTTATGAAACGCCTATAGAAACCTGCATGACCTAGGAAAGCACGAATATCTTTAACAGACTTAGGAACAGGTAGATTAGAAATAAGTTCAACTTTTGCCTTGTCAACCTCTAAACCCTTACTAGAGACTAAATGACCTAGGACAATACCCCTCTTTACCATAAAATGACATTTCTCCCAGTTAAGAACTAGGTTAGTCTCACGACAACGTTTTAAGACGAGAGAGAGATGATGTAAACACTGATCAAATGATGAGCCAAATATAGAGAAGTCATCCATGAAAACTTCAAGAAATTTTTCTACCATGTCGCTAAAAAGACTCATCATGCATCGCTGAAATGTAGCAGGGGCATTACAAAGACCAAAGGGCATACGACGATAAGCAAATATCCCAAATGGACAAGTGAATGTGGTTTTATCTTGGTCATCAGGGTGAATTGGAATTTGATTATATCCGGAATAACCATCTAAGAAACAGTAGAAGGCTTGGCCAGCAATTTTTTCTAACACTTGGTCAACAAAAGGTAAGGGAAAGTGGTCTTTCCTAGTTACACTATTAAGTTTTCGATAGTCAATACACACTCGCCACCCTGTTTGGACACGTGTCGGTATTAGTTCATTTTTCTCGTTTGGTACCACTGTGATTCCGGACTTTTTCGGGACTACTTGAACTGGGCTAACCCACTGACTATCTGATATAGGATATATAATTCCTGCATCAAGAAGTTTAATTACCTCGGTTTGGACTACTTCTTTCATGTTAGGGTTAAGTCTTCTCTGAGGTTGCCTAGAAGGTTTAGCATCTTCGTCTAAATGAATTCTATGCTGAACTACTAAAGGACTAATCCCTTTTATATCATCTATGGACCACCCTATAGCTTCTTTATTTTCCCTAAGAACATTAAGTAATTTTTCTTCCTGGTTAGCAGTTAAATCAGATGCAACTACTACAGGTAGAGTTTCTGATGGACCTAAAAAAGCATATTTCAAGTTCTCGGGTAAAGGCTTCAACTCTAACTTAGGGGCTTCTTTCTTATGAGGCACGGGCAAAAGTAATGGTTCAAATGTAGTGATGTAATTCGACGTTTCGAGTACTGGAATAGAGTCTAGTAAGGTATTAACCTCATTAATAATTATGTTATTTTCACCAATGTCGGACTCGAAATGTGTTAAGCAATGGAGAAGAGGGTCTTTTGGGTGAGTTGAATTAAATGTTTGTGACACGAATGACTCTATAAGGCAAAGTTCTTCTACGGATTAAACATCACCGGGTTGTTTCATGAGGCTGAAAACGTTAACCTCAACCTTCATGTTCCCAAATGTTAAGGTCATATTACCATTTCGACAATTTATTAGAGCATTAGCTGTGGCTAGGAAAGGTCGGCCTAATTAAGAGAGAGAAAATCCATATACTAGTTGCCGTGCGGTCGAAGTATTGAAGGAGAAGAAGTGGACAGCGTAAAGCCGTGCGGTACACGCTAGTTCGAGCATCACAAACAGGGACGCTTTCTAACTTTCTAATTTTTTATAGTTTGTATTTAAGTACTTTAGTTTTAATTTTAATAATGAATTATTATTTTATTTTAATATGTTCTTTATTTAATATGCTTGGCTAAACTCTCTCCCAAAGGAAAGGGATGAAACCGCCATGGATGTAATGGGCTTAATGTAATTGATTTTTAATTATTCGTCCCGAATTAAAATAGATTTTAAAATTACCATTATTATAACGTGTGTTTTCTTTCTAGTACTTTAGTTGTTTTTAAAATAAAGGAAGGATCTCTTGTGATCACCAATTTGGGGATACAGGCGATGCCTATTTTTATTTACATTAGTTTTAAAGAAAGAATGATGGTGATTTTGAATTTGTTTATATAGTAGGGATGAATGTTAAAAATATAATTAATACTTTTTTGTTTATATCCATGGTGGTGGATTCTTTTTCCTTGGGACTTCCTATTATTGATTACTTGCTTCTTGATTTAATTTAATTAGTTTAGTTTCTTAGTTTAGATAATTTCAAAATCAAAATTTAAAAACTGTTTTAATTTTATTCCTAAAATATTGGATTTAGACAAACTCTCCTACATTTAAGGAATTAGCTTGGATTTGGATTGACCCCTACTTATACGCTATACTAATTTAATTGTTTTACATAAAGTAGGGTTTTTATTGCATTTAAGTGTGGAATTAAGCAACGATAAATTTAATTATAAAAATTCCACTTAAATCATTGGCCCGGTAGTATTATTTAAAAAAAAAAAAAAAAAACAGAAAGTTCAGAAAAAAAACAGTTTTTTTTATTATTATTTTCGTTTTCTGTTTTTACTTCCAAAGTTAAATCTTAAAAAAAAAATAAAAAAAAATCTCCGAGCTCTATTTTCTTAAGTATTCTGTTTGCGTGATTTTACTTTGCAAAAAAAAAAAAAAAAAAAAAAGTTTTATTAATTTAATTATTTCCTTGATTTCTTTTTGGCTAAAAAAAAAAAAAGGAGGAAGCTGGGTTTAAGGAGAGCCCTTTTTGGAAACAGCGCTACTGCATTGGTTGGGCCTCTATAATACTATTATTTAAAATATTTTTTGTGCTCGGTTTTCTTAATTAAAAAAAAAGAAGTGGTAACCGTCTATTGTTGTTTATTTGAGCCACTGTTTGAAGACTTCTTGTCTAAGGAGACCTCTCAATTGTTGGCCCTCCTTCATCATAATAATTGAAGTGCTCGGCTTTCCTATAAAACAATTTATTCTGAAAAAAAAAAAAAAAAACAGTTTTTTTTTTTATTATTTTCGTTTTCTGTTTTTACGTTAAAAGTTTAATCTGAAAAAAAAAATTATTCTGAAAAAAAAAAAGAAAGAAAGTATTTCCTTCCTTATTTTATTTTATTTGTTTTTGCCTTTAGGTTAGATAACTTAGACGCTTTGCACTTAGGCCCCTCTTTTATTTATTTTTATTTTATTTGTGCATTTTTTATTTAGCATTTGCATTAATATATTAGTTAAGGGCAACTTTCCTATCAAGATAAGGATTGGATTTCATCACCAATTCTTGCCCACCTAGGTCAAAAACCACCCTGCACTTGTTAAACCCGAGCCTTAAATTTATTTAATCTAAAATTAATTAGACAGTGCAAGTTAATTGTCGGCCACTCCAGTGAGTACCTTTTTAATTTAGCAACGCCTAGGTAAGTTCTGTCACAACGGCAGTTTGCTGTCGAAGGTAGCTGGATTTTAAGTGGGACCGTTTGTGACCCCTCCAGTATTTCCTGGGAACTTAACCGGTTGTTAGATTGGAAGCCTTAACTGGTAAGCTTACAATTTTCTCGATAAGAGTAGGATAAGCCTAGATCATTAATTATATTAAAATTCTCAGCCCTTATTAAATTCATTGCTTAATTAGATTGCCCTTAGGATTTGCTTGCAACTAGGATTTTGCATAGTTTATGCAACTTAGAAGTGGTCGAATAATTAGAAGACAATTAATCTTTCCACCTGAAAATCTCACAATGGCTAATAATCGTACATTAAATGACTATTTCGCCCCTGTCACCGCTGAGCCTCCTATGTGCATAACCCTTCCAACCAATAATGCAGCTCAATTCGAAATTAGACCTGCCACCATTAACATGCTACCTAAGTTCCATGGCCTTGATAGTGAACAACCATACATTCACTTAGGGAAATTCCTTACAATCTGTAGCACCTTTAAGAACCAAAACCTAGATGATGATGGTGTCAAGCTTAGATTATTTCCTTTATCCTTAGAGGATAAGGCAGCTTCGTGGTTGAACTCTCTTCCTCCTAATTCAATCACAACATGGGAACACCTAGCTAGGAAGTTTATGTCTAAATTTTACCCAATGCAAAAGACTGAATCAATGAGAGATGCTATTAGCACATTTAGAGGTAAAGTAGATGAGGAATTCCATGAAACATGGGAGCGTTTTCATGATTTATTAATCAAATGTCCACACCATGGTTTTGATAAAGCGAGTCTTGTCCATTTCTTCTATAAGGGTCTTTCCCCAATGAATCGTACAATGATTGAATCTATGCATAAAGGAAAATTTAAAGACCAAACTCCTGATCAAGCCTATACATTTTTAGAGGAACTAGCTGAGAGTGCGCAAAACTGGAATAGTAGTAGCGAATACATGTCCCGTAATGAATATACTTCAGTTAAGAAACCCGGCATGTATGAAGTTAAAACCGACCCAGACCTAAAATCTGTCATGGAGAGTCTAGCTACTGGTGTTCAAAATTTAAGTAAGAAATTTGATGCATTTTCTATCTCGACTAGAAATACCCCGAGCCCAGTTTTAAATGTCAGTAACCCATGTGGATTGTGCTCTACCTTTGATCATACTACTCAGGCATGTCCTTTTTATTGCTCTGATTCTGATGCACAAATGTGTGCATTTAATACTTTTGGCAAACCTACTGCAAATACTTTTGGCAATAGATACCACCCTGATATGCGATTTCACCCCAATTTTTCTTGGAGTCAAAATGTTTCTTCGCAACAACAAAACATAGGTGGTCCACCAGGTTTTCAAGGTTCCCAAAATAGGCCAGTCCCTCAACAAGCTGGACCAATGGTCCCTCAACAACAGTTTTTCCAACATCAGGTCAACCCTAATAGGGAGTTAGTTCCTGACCCTATGCGAAATTACAATGCTCCAGTCCCATCTACTAATAATTCACTTAATATTGAAGACACTTTTAAAATGCTGGCCATGACCATAGATCAATCCACTCAACAAGCGAATCAAAGGATGCAAAAGTTAGAAAATAATATTGACATTTTAGCAAAGAGTCAACTTCAATTCCAACAAACTGTTCAGAGTCAATTAAGCCAACTCACCTCTGCCTTAGCTGAAAGACAAAAAGGTTCCCTACCAAGCCAACCTGAGCCCAATCCAAAAGGTAGAACAAACTTTAATGTAGGAGCTAATGTGTCTAATTTAGAACATCAACCTGAACAGGCTAATGTTGTTAATGCACTTCAATCTGATGATACAATTAAACAACAACAAAAGCAAGAAAACATTGAGCTCCTAGATAAGTCACAACAAGCTGAGAAGAAAGAAAATGAAAATGAAGAAACTAGGACCAATTTACCTAAAACTAATAAAAATGATCAAGCTGTAGGTCCTAAGATTGACAGTACCCTAAAAGAAATGATTCCACGTGCTCCTTTTCCATCTAGACTAGTTAACAATAAAAAGGATTCTCAATACAGTGAAATTTTAGATGTTTTTCAAAATCTTCAAATCAATATCCCATTTCTTACTGCCATAAAGCAAATTCCTTCCTATGCTAAATTTATTAAAGATCTAGTCAAAAGAAAAACCAGCGTTCCCAAAGAAGCCTTCATAGCTCAGCACTGTACCTCCTTCTTACAAAACCAAGCTGTGATTAAACACAAAGATCCGGGTAGTCCAACTGTCAAATGTAAGATAGGAGAAAATTTTGAAGAACAAGCTCTATTAGATTTAGGAGCCAGTGTGAACCTACTTCCATATTCCGTTTATCAACAATTGGGGTTAGGTGATTTGAAAAAAACTGACGTTAGGTTAAGTCTAGCGGACCGATCTATCAAAATTCCTAGGGGTATAATAGAAGATGTCATCGTAAAAGTTGCGGAATTTTATTATCCTGTCGATTTCATTGTCCTTGATACCCACCCTACCCAAGGTAAGCATATTCCTATCATTTTAGGCCGACCTTTCCTAGCCACAGCTAATGCTCTAATAAATTGTCGAAATGGTAATATGACCTTAACATTTGGGAACATGAAGGTTGAGGTTAACGTTTTCAGCCTCATGAAACAACCCGGTGATGTTGAATCCGTAGAAGAACTTTGCCTTATAGAGTCATTCGTGTCACAAACATTTAATTCAACTCACCCAAAAGACCCTCTTCTCCATTGCTTAATTTATTATTTTCTTATTTATATGATATTCTCTCTTTTATTCTTCCTTCAACTCTATTATAAAATTAAAATAAGACTATTTATATATATAGTTCTACCATATAACAATAGAAATTCATTTCTCTATCTATTTTAAAAAGAAAATTTTGACAAATTATTTATACAAAAGACATGTTTTTTTGTTCAAAATTATAACAAAAACAATAAATATATTATATTAAGTTATGAAATAACTTATATAATTGTGTATAATTTATGAGAATTAATTATTTTCTAACGTAAATTCTTATGAGTCATCATGTAGATTAATTAGAGGATTTATGATGGTTGGATGTTTATTATAATTGCTTATACTATATAAAGAGTCTCCCAATGAGAGAAAAAAATATTTAGTAATTATTCTTCTCTCCAAAAATTTTATATCTTCTTTTATAATTATCATAAAATTTGTGCCTACTTTACAAGTTTTGGTCAACATGATTGGAATGGTTCACTATATTTGTGGTCTTCTAGATGTGCATACTGAGGCAAGGAGTTGAGATTTATATTTTTCCTTTATATTTTTTTTTGGCAATTCTATACGGGGTCAATGGAAGTGTAAGAAGATACTTTGATCCAAATACATTTTTAATTTTTTAGTTCTTAAAAATTGTTATATGTATGAGGTACCATTCATTTTAAAATGTATACATAGAAATTTATAGTGTATGATATGTACACTAAAGTTCACATAACTGCTAATTGTAAATATTTTTTCCTTTTTCCTCTTAATTAAGAGAATTTTAGCTTTTGCTTTTTAACATTGTGGTCATTATTGGTTTGAACATAAGAAATTAGTACTGTTTTGTTTCATTTGAATGAGTGGTTAAAGATGTAATTAGCTAAACAACCAAACTTATAACATTCATGTGCGATGCACAGGCTATATAATTGTGTCTATATATACTAGGGTATACCCGTGTCATCCGGCACGGTGAAATAAAAAAAATTGATAATAGGATAATAAGAATTAACGTATGATGAATTTAAATCGACAGAATCAATCAGTTTATTTTAAACCCATTGTTTAGTCTAGTCTAACGTTGTGAACAACTGAAACGAAAGTTCAATATATATATCTTCATATTGAAAAAACTAAAAGTATACTGGATTAGACTGATTGAGATGACCAATAATGTACGAACAAATAACGCACATCCTAAAAATAACAGATTGAGATGATGAATATTTTTTTAATTGATCAAGTTTTTCTTCTTTTTTTTGTATAATTATATAGTCATGATGGGTCTTGTTTAATTGATCTTGATTAGTAAATTTTAAATTTTAAATTTTTATTAAATTTTAAATTTTAAGTTATGGCATTTTTAATGTAGACAAAATTATTAGTATGTGAGAGTTTATTGTGTGTATATTATTGGTGCGAGTGTTTTAATTTTGATGGATCTTGTTTAATTGATCTTGATTAGTAGATTTTAAATATTAAATTTTTTATTTTTTATTTTAAGTTATGGCATTTTTAATGTAGACAAAATTATTAGTATGTGAGAGTTTATTGTGTGTATATTATTAGTGTGTATGTTTTAACTTTGATGTGACATCTTGATATTTGTATAAAACACATCCAATAGTGTAAAACTAATGCACACCATCACATGTATTTTTAACTATTAGATTATTCTATTTTTTGGAGAAAATTTTGGTCAAAAATAGTATTTTATAATATACATTTGCCCCATTGCCATCGATGCAGTTTCCATGTGTTGAGAGCTCATTGGTGGAGCCTTGTGATCACACTCGAATCACACACGTAATATCGTGTGTGCAATAAATGTTTATAATATTGGATTAACCTAATGCATTATTTATATATAAACAATGTTTTAATTTGTTAAAATCTCAATTCAACATAAAAGTATTTTCAATATAAATAACTTCCCACGTGAATATAGCGTTCAGTGAATTATATGTGTGTTAGACGTTGGTAAAAAGTTGAAAATTAAACTTTTGAAAAATTGTTTTAAAATATAAAAACGTTTTCACGTAAATAACATGTTTAGTTTGTCTAGCAATAGTAGTTAGTGAAAAATCAATTGCACACACTATTTTTGGTATGCAGTTGGGTTGTAACAAAATATATACAAAAAAAATTGTAAAAATAAAATAGTTAGTTATTAGTAATGAAGCACAATGATATGTATATACACACACACACATATATATATATATATTTAAATTATGTGATAACCCATACCATATGTACTACATACCATTCAAAAAAAATATTAAATCTCAGCACATAACTCTTTATCACTTATATTTTTAAAATTAAAAAATAATTACCCCTTATTATATAGATAATTCATGCATTTAATTTGTATGTCTTTCATCTTCTATTTTCTCAGGAAAAGTTTTCTTCATCACCCCTTTAAAAAAAATCATATAAAAAACTAAAAAGTAAGTTAATCTTGCTACATGCATTAACTTATTTTCTATCTTTCTCATTCAAATTAATTATTTTTCTTATTATTTTTACATTCCTATCAAAAAAGGCCTAGCAGAATCACACACTTGCAATAATTTTACATCTCCATTGAAATGTCAGGCCCTTTGAATCTGCCTACATAAAGTTCAACACAAAGAAAATGTATCTAATAAATACACACACCTTGTGTAACCTATAAAAAAAAATTAAAAATAGTATAAAATAATTTGTTAGTACTCAAGCACTTCGATCACATAAAGTATGCTGTAGGCATGAAGAGTGTCGTAGATACACACCAAATGCATGTTTCCTAATTTTGGAATTATGTCTCGACACAGATATTTGTATATAGATAATTATTTCAAATTAATCCTATTACCAAAATAAATAATTTGAGGATTTTGTGTGGAAGGAGAGGCTATGTATTTGAAGAATATTGAGTTGAGGCTGATATATATATATAGCATACATGTGTTAAGGCTAATACAAAAACTGGCCAAATGAACTGAACCAATTTGTAAAACCCCGAACTGAAAAAAATAATTTGAAAACAAGAAAAACGAACCGAAACAGAATATATAGTTTGGTTTAGGTTCGGGGTAGCTAGTCCAAAATTGAATTGAATTATGTATAAGAAAATAAAATATATTAATATATATTCTAAGGGCACACATTAAGTATATTATAATACAAAAAAGAGGGACTTTTATAAAAATATGTTCCTTATTAATGTGATCCTGTTAAAAAAAGTTATTAATGCGTGCCCTTATTATTGAATTAATTACGTGATGAATTTTTTTTTGTCACATATATGATAGTAAGATATATAATTCATCATTTTATTTTATTTATTTTAATCATATAAATGAACAAATAAAATAGTAACTAAATAGAAAACATGGTTTATATATGTTTGCATCTTGTTTCTAGAAAACCATTACTTTAATTTGAATTTGAACCAATCTTACATTACTATGAGTATTCCAATGTTATGTTAAATTGATTTTAATTAAAAAAAGAAAACATATTGCAAAACCGAAAAGTTCGGTTCAAGTATGGGTTTTGAATATTTAAAAATTGAAACTGAACTGAAACTGAATTTTTACATTTGATTTGAATTTAGGTTACTTTAATTTCTACCTTGATCGAAAGTGAAAACATTCACCCCTGATATTGCATAAAAATCTGTTGGGTTGATTCATCATGCGAAATTAATGAACCAACAACTCTCTTCTCTCCAATCTGGTTGGTCATGCGCAATGAATGAACCGACAACTCTCTCCTCTCCTTCCTAAAACATACTTAACATCTATAAATTGCTTCAATGAATTAAGATATATATTTATATATATATATATATATATACAATTTTAGGAAAAGAAAATAGATTATAAAATTATAATTTACTCTACTGTTCACTCCCTAATTTTTATTTTTATTTTTATTTTGTCAAAATCAATCCGTCTCTAAATTATGTACGTCTCTTCCAAATATTTGTCTTCCGCGATAATAGTTCTTTTAGTATTGTGATCAACTTCTCGCCTAGTAACATCTAGTTTACACTATTAGGCGACGGCAAAATGCCCCGGTCTGATCCGAATGAATGAGATGGATTCAAGTCCATTTTTTTTGTCACTTGGGTTGGGTTTGGGTTTGTGAAACTAAAACCAGTGCTAGATCAAGTCGGGTATAGGTTTAGGTAAAAAAACCCATTTGACCCATTTCGTCCCGAATATAATATTTTTATTTACCTTTAATACTCTATAATTACACCGGATCGGGTTGGGTGAATGCGGGTTGGGTTGGTTTGGATCCCTATATAGAATTTTATTTTATTTTTATTTAGAATCCCTATATAGATGACATGTGTACGTATTTTTAAAATTATATTACTCTTTTGTAATGTTTGCTATTCTTTGAATCACATGAGCAAACATTATAAATATTATAGCTCAATTATAGGGATTCGTCATCCCTAATAATCTAATAAAAGCTTTTCTTCTAGTGTCTATCAACTCCTCTCGCCTAACCATTCCCCCACAACCTACCTTCACCACCGCCACCATTGCGGACCACCCCAAACCCCCACCCCCACCCCTACCCACCACCTCTCTCTCTCTCTCTCTCTCTCAATTTGAGTTATTGAAGACTTAGTTCATTGTGATTCCATCTAGGTTTGTGTCATTTTTTTAACATTTTGGGTGGAATAATCAAAATAAAAATTTCTTTACAGATAGATTGTTGGAAATATTTTAATAAAAATAAAATATATTAATTATTTTATTCTATAGAAAAATAGTTTTTATTTGTAAGTTATAAATAATTACCTCTTATAATTAGTGTTTTTATATAGTTTTATTATATGATTAAATCACTTTTATGGAAGTATATTAATAGTTTTTTTCTAACCTAAATATTCTTCTACTATATAAGCTAGAGGGGAGAAGGCACAATAATATATATATATATACTATTTTTCTCCTCTTATAAACTATATACACATATATATACTTTATGTTTTTGGGAAACTTAATCATGGATTGGTTCATCGTCTTCATGTATACATGTACATGGAGGAGGCAACAATATGAGCTTATCAGATTTATCTTGGGGACTATATTGATTGTCGATATTTGTTGCGACTCTCACAGGTTAGCCTTTTTTATTTTTAATTATTTTTATCTTATTCATCTACTATAATTTTCATGTTATTATTGTTTGTTATGAAATTTAAGTTATTCTTAAAATAAATTTTAAATTTATTTATAACTAAAATACAAATCAAATCTATTTGTATCCAACATAGATAAGCATGGATGGGAGGAAATCATGAACCCCAGGTGGTTAAAGCACCCAAATATCATTTTATCGAACTCCGTGTCAATATCCCTCTAAATACAAGTTGTTAAAAAAAATAAAAATTTGCGTGTCAATAATAACTAAGTAACAGGGTTTTCCAAATAAAAAATCCCGCGCAAAAAATACTTATATAATTTTCACCATCTAACCTCTATATGAAAATAAATAACGTATATAGAAGCTTATATATATCAATGTGTTATTACTCAATAATTATAATAGATTTTAATAAAGTTCTTTTAACCGATACATATATATTGACCACATTTTATATGTTAATGTTTATATCAAATATTTATGTCTGTCTAAAATTATTGAGATTAATGGCAGAAAAGTCAATTGTGAGTTAATTTTCCATAAAGTACTCATTCACCTCCCTCTACTTTTATTGATGAAATTTTATTCAATTTTTCTTGGAGTTTATATATTATTGTATTATCTATTTTATGTATTTATAAAATGGAAACAAATAAGTTTTCATATAGCATGTTTCTGGGGTTGATTCTTCATTAGCTTTGAGTACCTAAAACATACGTGGTGTGCATAGCATGTTGGTTGAAAATAAATTAGAGCATACATACAATTTTTTTCTTAATATTTTTGTTTTTCAACATTAATTTAGCAAAATATGTTTTAAATTTACTACTCGATTTCCATAATTTAGTTTTCTTTTTAAAACTTCATATCATTTTGATTCTTTTAGTCGTCTTGAAGTGCTAGAACTAAGTTCAATCATATGTCTTTTCCACTGAAATTTTTTTTTCCACTCAATTCGTAACTTAACAAATTTGAGACAAACGCAGCATGTGTAATAGTGTATTTTAGCGAAGATAATACAACTGAAAGACATGCTACATAATTTCAGGGTTGTATATTCTTCGAGAGCAGATATGTCATGACATATGTGCGAAAGAAGCCATTGACAATGACATGAAAAGGCGAGTAAATAATCCTTAATTACTATCACTCTTAAGTTGTTCTCCTTAATTATGCACCTAAATGGACAATCGAATTATGTCTGTAGCCATTGTGTTTTCATTTGCAATAATTAGTTTTAGGTTAATTATTCACTTCAACGTGTTGTTGTTGAAATTAAAGTATTGTCCAGGCTAGCCAATTGATTGAGTTTGAAAAGTTTTGGAAATGGTTTGTGCTAAGGAGTGATAAATATGAACTGCAATTGTATAACTATTATACAATGTAATGTTCCTAATATAGGATATATATCCATTGGTAATTTGAAGTGAACTGAAGCAGATTTGTAGTGAAAAGATATAGCTTTAGTCCAAAATATTAAAGAAAAGATAAAAAATTTAGAACCATTAAAAAATAGTTATAAAAAAATTATTCAAATAGACGCATCTAGTATAGGATGGGCAGATATATTTGAGATGAAAAGGTATGTTTTCCTCTATTTAGTTACATGACCTTTTCTCATTACTCGGAATATCGAAGCTTTAATTGATTACGTGAAACCATATTATCATTAGGACTGAAATAGTTGTATTTATATATATATATATATTTATATTTATTGTAGATTGATAAATAATTTATGTTTACAGAACTATCCTAACACCCAAAGGTAAGGGTTATGGGTTTAAGACTAAGGTAAATTCTTATTCTACTATATATCTAGCATACTAAAATGGAGTCTTTTTATCCACTCTCACACATGCCATGTGTCTGCCGCACGGTCTTTGAAACGAGATTTTTGCCTATAAATAGAGGGGTCTCATTTTGGGGGACAAGCATTGAAAGTTCATTTGGGAGGTTTAGGAAAATTATTAGAGAGGTTTTTTTTTTTTTTTTTTGCTAGTTTTAGTAACTTTTAGAGATAAAAGGAACTAGCCAGCTTTCTAGAGAAAGAAGAAGCTCTAAAGAGAGAAACCTCATCAAGAGAAAGGAATCAAGGAGTAAAAGAAGAGAGCATCAAGAGGATGAGTTCTTCACAAAAACTAGAAGAGTTCTATACAATGAGGCAAGTGAACTCATATCTTTACAAGCACAAGAGGTACACATTTACAAGTTTTTTCGCATTTAAATACTAGTTTTAAATGCAAGTTTTAATACATAAATTAGATAATTTGTAAACAAGTTTACAGTTTTCAAAAGAAGTCCTTTCTAAGTTTTACAAGAAAACTAAAATATTGTTTTTACACGTTATCAAAGCAAAACTCCCACAAGAATAAATTTCCATATAGGAAATATGAGACTTTGATTTAATTCTACCAATGATTACGTAGGCACTTAACAGCTTGAGTCTGATTTCATAACTATTGTTTTAAACTAATTCTTCGAAAGGACTTTGAAAATATCAAGAACTACTTGCAAGATATCTAAAGTATGAATTAAACATATGATTCATTAAGAGAGCGAAATGGCGGATTGCGTTCCTAACACCTTTCTAATCCATAACATAGTTCCCCAATCCTAGTGAAGTAGTTATCATAGTGGCGATCCACTGGGGATATCGAGAATTAAGCTCTTATATAATTGATTATATATTTAATTCTTGTTATTTATGGTTGTTTGTCTTGCAAGCCTTAGTCCTAGGATAACATAGAAGTGATCTAGGTGGGTACCCTGATGCTTTTTTTTGTTAATTATGTGAGGAAAATCTTTTTTCATAAATAAAATTTTGCAATACATTGAAACAAACTCTAAAGCGTTAATCAATAATGAACCACCAAATTTTATTTTGCATGCACTCACATATTATCACGCATTATAGTGTGTGTGAAATTACCTATTCAACATTGGGACTAGATTCGTAATCAGGGCGTAGACTTGTGGGGCCACACCAGCCGAAAGGGCCTAGGAGCACTCTCCTTAGCCCGGTACCCTGCCGAGATATATAAAGCGGTTTACCCCTCGATCACATACTTGGTATGGAAAATCAAAAGATCCTTACACGTACCTGCAACCCTATGGTATATAGTAGGACCTTCCAAATAGAAGGGGAACCTAAACCTTACCCTATCCAGCCAAGCTTGCATTTATGAGAGTCGGCTTAGAACACATTGCATTGTTTTAATGACCGTCAGTCGTGAGAACCCAACGAATATAAGCCCTATCAATCATATCGTCATGGCTTTGGCAAGTACAGCTGGAGGGTGCCCAATCTTAGTTTTTTAAATTCACAAAGGTTGATAATTTTCATAACTTTCCTATCATCGGTTCCATGAACTGCTTATGAGGAGAGAACTTTCAGTAATTTCAAAAATTATTTTACAAAAAAATCATTTTAAAATGTTTTTAAAATATGGAAGAATAGGGAACCCTGAGAATTCACATTCCTACCCTTCCTCCATACGGTGCTCTCAAGTTGTCACTATCGATCTGTTTTCAATCTCGCTAAAGGAAAATATTTTTTGTGGATAAGGAACTATCCTTTTTTCGGTTTGACATGAACTTCTTGTCCCCTAATCGTGTTGCTTCTTCTTCTTTATTATTATTATTTTTATTATTACTTTTCCATACCAATAGAAAGAGAAAAGAAAAGAAAAGAAAATTAGCTAAGTTATTAGAAAAAAAATTTCTAAAAAAGCCTATTCTACCAACAAAAATCAGCCGTTTGATTTTAGTTTTCATCTACCAAACCAAACAGGTAAAATCATTACTAACATTTGGTTAGGAATGGCAACGGGGCGGTTTCGCTTAAATCCGAAACCGAACCACATTTTTTGTCCGGAATTGAAACTGTACCCAAACCGCCACGTTTTTTTTTTAACTGAAACCACACCAAGTTAATTTACGGTTGATCGAATCCGAACCGTCCCACCCCGAGTATACGGATTACGGATCGGGTTGGTCGGGTCGCCCTGCCCCGCCCTACCCCGAATAACCATATATAAAAGAGCTATATTTACATAATATTTCAATTTGGCTTCACTTTTGAAGAAAATGGAGGCTATAATGTCGTTGAGACTTGAGAGTTTCACCTAGGATTTCGTTTTAGTCCGTTCCATCTTCCCTTGACCATACTCACAACCATAGACCTAAATTATTCAATAATTTCACATTTATAAGCTCATTTCCAATTTCACAGACCTAAATTATTTATATATATATATATATATATGGGCGGTTCAGGGCAATTTTTAGAAGAGAAAAACTAAAATCGAACCCAGGAAGATTTTTTTAAAAACCCGAAACCAAACTTGCTTTAAAAACACCCTGAAACTGCTCCAAACGGATCGGATCGATTCAATAACCCAGCGGGTTGGTTTTTTTTGCCACCCCTACGTTTGGCATGAAAATTAGCTTTAGTATTAATAATGGTAATGGCCAATAACCTATCAATTTCCAACCTTAGGTAAAGACGGTTGCCCTACAAAAAAAAATTAATAATTACACCGAAGAAATTGATGATTTGATTTTAGCCTTCATCTACTAAATGCGACTAGAATAACCATAATAAATTGTTTATGCCCGTAGAAATAGTTTTGGTAATAATAAAAGACAATAATTTAGCAACTGATTGGATTGACTCCCTTTCGAAGGTAAGAACTGACTAGGAAGTTGCCTTTTGTTCGTAGCAATAGACAGCTTACTCTACTAGGCTGCCTAGATCCGGGTCAAACATTGTCATCTTTGAATGAAATCTTAGCTATGCGTGCGATTGATGGTAAACTAGAAGTTTATAATTGCATATGTAGAGGCAAACAGAGCGAGGGATTTACTCAATCTTCACCAAATTATTTGCTTTTTCTAATTGTAACTTGGCTTAGCTTAGCTTAACTCCATTTGTGCTTAAAGTGACTAGCTAGTAAAAATCCAAGACAAAACATACAGAAAACTCAAACAAATCAAAAACACAGAGAACAATCTTCCAACTCCTGTCCATAGCGGTATAAAGTATCCTATCACCATTTTTTCCAATAGACATCCTCCCTTTAACCAAATACAAAGTCTCCAATCAATCTAAAAATCCTGCCCTTTAGCCTCCATAATATCTTTAGTTTTTTTTTTTCTTAGTTTAATTTCAAGTTTCAAATTTTTCTGTATTGAGATCATTGACTATAAGTGGCTTTTCCATTTTCTCATTTGCGCTGCTTCCATACTTCATGTGGCATGCTTTTCTTTTTCATTTGATCGATCTGGCAATTACTTAATTGACTGTGGATCAAATGTAAGTACCACTGTTGGTGCTAATTTCTTTGTAGGTGATAACTTTCTTTCCAACCTAACTAACACTTTAGCTATTTCCTCTCCAAATTCATCCCTTAGTTTTATACCGTACTAAACAGCTAGAATTTTCACAATAAACTCTAGCTTGGGTACACTCTTTCGGTTAGTCAACTCAGGTGACATTGGATTCTCCTTCACTTTTTCCCATTTGCTCATGGCAATAACACCATTAGCTTGGCAAATTTCTTAGTTTCCACTCAAAGTTACTATCTCTTTGCAAACTTTAATCCTATGGGTGCTTTAATGAAAGAGTATTTCATCTACCTTTCATTAACTACCCTTGTAACCACTTTACCCCTTCAACCAAGTTGTTTACATTTGTGAACACTTTGGAAGTTGTGTTGGTTCCCAAAACAATCATCACCGCCAACGTTTCCATTATAAATAATGCGCGGGTGAAATTTAATGGCCTTCCAATGCAGACGTTGGTGACCATAGCCAAGGTAAATATGGGTGGATTCATCGTTACACCTTATAATGATATCCTGTACTAGTCTTGAGCTCTAGATAAAAGCTTTTTAACGGCTCCAAATTCAACACGGCTCCTAATTCAACACAATTGATATTGAATATTAAATTGCTTAGGTATCTTTAGGGTGGTACGACCCAAGATTTTGCACCACGTACTGTTTATGGTACTAAAGCCAACGTGCTATCTAAAAAAATACTGCCATTCTAACTTAAGATTTTACTACCTTGTGCACCTTCACTTTTGTGATCTAGTGTGCCCCCATCATCCTCTTTACTTCAACATTCGCATCGACTCCTGAATGTTTGCAGATTTCAATTTGTCTGTCTTTTTGGGAGTCACATATTATGAGGTTTTTGTTATAGCATTTGCCGTTCAAAGTAGTCATAGTGTTACTATTGGCTAGTCTACTCATAATAGATAACATGCAATGGCTTCCTAAATGGACTTGGATTATGAAGATGAATAACTCCATAGGTAGTCTTTGCGGGGTGGCCAATTTGGAATCATCCTATAATGCTGGATCGATGAATAAAGTTCCTTCACGTTGGTAGACAGATGAGTTTGCTCGAGTTTTGTTACTGACTTTAAAATCCCACAATCATAAACTTTGGCAGAGATGTTCTCTTCAAGCAATATATTAGAGCACTTCACTTCATGATGTATATATTGAGCCTCTCCCTCCAACCCAAGCTTAGAAGACCCAACTTGTATAGATGACTAATAAGGGTTTGATTCCCCATATACTCAGAAATTAGGATCATCTCATCATTTTCATCACATGAAACCCGATGCTGGTGGCGGGGTGAGAAAGCATCTTGATTTCATTTTGGAACTCGACAAGACCTTGTCGGGACTTGGGATTAGCTATCCAAAACCTCCCACTCTAACAACCAAGCTCTCATAATAGTTGTTTGTTGCCTCTAGAACTGTGGTTAAAGGAATAGGATGGCCAGGATTGGAACCCGCACTAGTGTTTATGCCATTAAAAAGGTGCTTATGCACCCAAAATAGAAGTGCTGCCACCACCAGTACAACAACTTGAACAACCATAGTGACACCCACTATCAATCCAACATTATTCTTCAATCCAACATTTGAGGATGACTCCACATTGGCCACCCAAAAAGGATGCCATTGGAGTTATTCATCTTCATAATCTCAACTCCATTTAGGAAGGCATTGCGTTCTCTATTATGAGTAGATAGGACAACACTAACACTAAGGCTACTTTGAACGGCCAATGCTGTAACAAAATCCTCATGATAAGAAACTCCCAAAAATTCAACAAATTGAAATCCTGCAAAACATTCGAGGATTCAATGTGAACGTTGAAGTAGAGAGGATCACAGGGTGAGTTCACTAGATTACAAAAGTGAAGGCACACAATGTATTGACTCCCAAGTTACATTGGTAGTATTTTAGACTGTATCTTGGCGGCAGTGCCATAAACAATACGTGTTGCAATATCTTGGGCCACACCACCCCGAGGATACCTAACCTATTCAATCTTCGAAATTGATTGTGTTGAATTGAGAGCCGTTAAAAAGCTTTCATTAGGAACCTAAGTCTGGTACTGCGTATCATTATAAGATGGAATGGTGAATCCACTGATATTTACCCTGGCTATGGTCTTCATTGCTTGCATTAGAAGGCCATTAAATTTTACCAGGGAATTATTTGCGTTGTCGGTGATGAGAGATTAGAGTTTGGACATAACTTCCAAAGCGTTCAGAGATGCAAACGAGTTGTTTAATGAGGTGAAAGTGATTACAAGGGTAGTTGATGAAAGATATATGGAAAACTCTTTCATTGAGGCACCCTTTAGGCTAAAGTTGGCTAGGAGAGGATGACTTTGAATAGAAACACAGAAATTTGCCAATCTCATGTATTGCCATGAGTAAATGGAAAAAGTGAAGGCAAATCCAATTTTGCCCGAGTTGGCAGACTGGAAAAGTGTACCCAAGCTAGAGAGGGCTGGGAAAATTCTAGCTGTTTAGCACGATATAAAACTAAGGGATGAATTTGGAGAGAAAATGGCCAAAGTGTCAATTGGGTTAGAAAGGAAATTATTAGCGACAAAGAACTAGCACCAACAGTGGTGCTTACACTTGATCCACAGTCAATTAAGTAATTGTTAGATGGATCAAATGCAAAAGAAATGCATGCCACATATAGTATGGAAGCAACGCAAATGAGAAAATGGAAAAGCCATTTATAGTCAATGATCTCAATGCAGAAAAACTAAAGGTATTATGGAGGCTAAAGGGTTGGATTTTCAGATTGATTAGAGGCTCTGTGTTTAGTTGAAGAGAGGATCTATATTGGAAGAACTGGTGTTAGGGCAGCTTTATACCAGGGTGGACATGAATTAAAAAGTTTGAAAATTTGGGGATGCTTGTTACTCATAATTAATGATAATGTTTTTGGTTAGGTGTTCTATTGAAGCAACTCTAGCAACCCTCTTGAAGCACAAATGGAGCTAAACTAAGCTAAGCTAAGTTAGGGTTAGAAAAAGCAAATAATTTAGCGAGGATTGAGTAAACCCCTCTCTCTATGTGTGTCTACCTATGCAATTAATGAACAGACAATTAGATTTTTACAAGTTGTAAACTTCTAGTTTACCATCTATCACACATTATACGTAAGATTTCATTCAAAGATGATAACCTTTGGCCCGGATTTGGGTAGTCTAGTACAGCAAGCTATCCGTTCAAAGATGACAACCTTTGGCCCGGAAATGGGCAGCCTAGTAAAGCAAGCTTATATATTGCTATGAACAAGAAGGTAACTTCCCTGTTAGTCATTACCTAGGGGAAGGAGTCAGTTCAATCAGTTGTTAAATTAATGTCGTTTACATTACTAAAACTGTTTCTAGGGACAATAAACAGTTTATTATGGTTTTACTAGTAGCGTTTAATAGATGAAGGCCAAAATCAAACCACCCATTTTTTCGGTGGAATCAATTTTATTTTATTTTTGTAGGGCGGAGTGAAAATCTATAGGTAATTGGCCATTACCATTACTAAAAGTGGTTTTATGCCAAATGTTAGTAGTGGTTTTATGAGTTTGGTTTGGTAGATGGAAACCAAAATCAAACCGCTGATCTTTTGGTATAATAGGCTCTTTTCAGATTTTTCCTGTTTTTTGGTAACTTGGCAAATTTTCTCTTAACTTGATAAGGAAAAGAATAACCATGCAAGATTAAGTGTGTGGACTGCACAAGGGGTCCCCAATATGTGTGGATATTGCACCTCAATCATCGATTTGGCTGTCTAGTTTACAGACAAACCAATGTCCATAATTGCTAGTAATAGTTGTCCCCATTCTCTTAACCAACGCTCTTTATGACCTCTTTGATCAAGTTATTAATGTAATACTTGTCCTTGCATTCACTCTCACAATTTTCAGCTTTTAGGAACATACTCCTGCCTCCCCTAACCGTAATGAAATTGATTTATTGGCTTTCTTTGTAAATCCGACCACCCATCACTAACAACACTTACACCTTTTGATTTCCACGAAATTTTAGTAGGTTCTAACAAATTCTTAACATTAGCTCTCACTTTACAAGAAGTGTTGTCCTCAAGGAATTGTAGCTTGTTGGGATATATATAACCATCAACACAAGACGATGCAATATAAGATTTGAGATAGTGAGGATTATTTGCTAGGGGAAAATGCAAACTCGCAGTAAATAACATCCTACTAACCTCTAAATCTGCCTCCTCTCGAGCTCGAAGCTTAAAAGCTTTTTCAAGAGGTCCTTTCCTCTTTTTTGAACTACTAAAATCTTGTGTTATGCTAGTTGTAACACTCCCGCCTTAATCTACAGGATAACACCCGTAATTAAGACCTGGAGTGCTACTAACCCATCTTAGATTGACTAAAATGGGTATATGAATATAAAGATATGCAAATAGTAAATAATATGCGTGTCAATCAGCAAGATATAAGTGGATGGTACTACACATAAACATGGATACATGCAATATGAGAGCTCTTTATGTATCTATGCACCTAAGGCTTATGTCACGTGTCAAACCAACAAATGGTGCCAAAAGAATAGTATCATTCTTACACAAACTCATAACCATCATACACAACAAAACAAAGTGTGTTCAAGTCGATATTTAACATTTCGGGCTAGCCGTGGCTTCCCGTGAAAGTATGTAAAGCACAAAAATGATTATCGTATCAGAGCCATCTACTTTGCCCCCGATCCCGTAACCTCTTTATCCACGTTCGACTCCTGGGTACCTGTATTATTTTAGAAAAAATGGGGTGAGCTCACAGCTCAGTAGGGGGAAAATAGGGGATAACGTATTTGAAAAACATAATCATAAGTCCCTCAATAGTTTATACTTCAACCATCAATCCAAGTAAATACCATAATTTCATACATAAACAATGCATACCCATTCATATGCAGGTTACCTCCCTTTGTGTCAGCCGTTACGTCGAATCACCATAACATAATATGGGCCACCTTTCCAAGAGACGTGTCAAAGCTAAATCGAACCATAATAATCATAACAATGGGCCTGACCGCCTTCAAGAGATACCAAAGCTGAACAGCATCATAATCATAATGACAATGGGCCTGGCCGTCCCCAAGAGAAATAAGCATCAAGATCATAACATATATCACCAGAATATGGCCTCTCTGTCTCGGGTGAATACCAACAGATAATTAACAATTGGACCACAGTCCGCAATATCACATCAATCGATCATTATCACACCAATTATCTAGATCTCCGGACTATTCACCGTGGGCTCTAAACAGCCGATGACTCACTAGTGTCTTGCTGTTGTCTAGATTTTCGGACTATTCACCGCGAGCTCTAGACAGTTGACTATTAAAGGACCCCCTGGAGGTTTAGGGCTTTTCAACCCAAGGGCACCAGGCCCTGCCTATTTTCCCGTTCCAGCAAGCACTAACCATAATCATTCCCCTTCAGCGACGGAGGCCAAACAGATACAGATAATTGTGGGCAACGTCCCACCATATAACATAACCGAGAATATATCCACATTCGAATGAAGAACTCCCGAAGATAGATAATCACTTGTTCAAGAATGCCACACGAGCATAGATAGCCATTCATATCATGGAGAAGAGATATAATTCTCCCAAGAGATAATTATCACATCATTTTCCATAAGGATGTTTCGGACTTGCGAAGATATCCTCGAGATGTCGGGTTGACACAATAATGATGAAAACATGCACAACATGCTCTAAATGCAAGCTAGAAATAACATATGCCATATAAACCTCATCGAACCTCACACTTGTCCCTTGGTGCATAACAAAACCATTTACTAGTTCAATCATATCAACTAAACACATATAAACCCGAGGGACATTCTGTAGAGATCAAATACTACGTGAGAATCGAGTTTATTTGGCATATATCGCTTCGTATCATTGAATAATAGCTTAATCATGCATGATTTATGAATATCAACTAATCATGGTTTTCATAGTAAGCATACATGTATATATCATCTGAGTATAATCAATAATAAAGCAGTATGTGCTTCATATCAAATATATATGTATATAATCATTCATATTTCGATAAATAAAATCATAATATCGAGTTTTGAAAAGATATAACCCCCACCTCAAGCTTGTAGAGCAAAAGGAAGGAAGAGAGTGGAAACCGAAGCCCCGTTCGGTGAAATCCTAAAGCCCTCACGTTAATACGTTCCTAGCGTAGCAATATCCTCGAATCAATGATGTATAACCCCAACCCACGTAGCCAAAACTCATGCTTGAGCTTCCATAGCAAAGAACCAAGATAGAAGATGATAAATAGTGCAGAAGAGTGATGTTTGATTGATTTGAAGCTTTGATTCTTCGATCGGGGATGAGAAATGAATAGAAATCTTTCTCTTTCTCTCTCTAGAGCCCTCTAGAACTCTCTAGAGGAGTATGGAAGAGTTTGGGTCGAAGTTCGGGTGAAAAATGACCAAAAATGGCTTTAAAATGTGTTTAAGTCAGTGAAAATAGTTAACTGGCGGACTGGTATGCCAAATACCCAATACCGGTTCGCGGAGGACAATTTTCCCAAAAATTTGGTGCCAGACCAGTATGCCAAAAACACCATACCGGTCCGCGCTATAACTTTGGGGTTCTAGCGTACTATTTTTGTTTTGGCCATAACTTTTCGCTTGGAACACCGATTGAGGTGATCTTTATGTCCACGAAAAGGTATTTCAAACATCTACCACTTTCTAAAAGGAAGTTTTCCCAAATTATGGATAAAATTTTCCCAAAAATTCACCGAAGACAGCGCTCTGCCGAAGCGCCACCCAATGACCAAAATTTTGTAATGGGCCTACTTTGCACCCTGTTTTGACCCACGAGGAGTATGAATTGGACTTCGGCCAAACACAAAAGTTGTAGAATGGTACAAATCCTATAGACCAACGCGGACAAAATCTTATTCGGATAAGTAATGAAAAAATTACGATAGCTCAAAGTTAGCCAGAATTAACGAATTGCAAAGGACTAAAACTTCCTATTTACCAACCGAAATTGATTCGGACCACCCGAATTATCAAATGATCACTCACATGAGTATAAATAATCTAATATAATTCAATTTTAAAATAAATTAAAATACGGGGTATCACACTTATAATTCTATAAGAGGGAAAAATTGTTGATCGTGGTAAGGGAACATCCCTTGGCTTTTTTTTTCTTTCTTCCTTCAATTCTGTATCAGTTTGTACCTTTTGTAATTCTAAGAGAATTTTATATGTCACTTTGCAACATACTTCCATAATGGATTTATGTCCTTCTCCTCCTCACTTCTTTGGTGAGAGGCAGAGCCACCCGAGTTAGTAACATTCATTTTCCTTACATGACAAAAAAACATATACATATTATAAGTTTCATTATAAAAATAGATTGTATAATGTAAGAAGACATAAGACTATAAACTACATAATAAATATAAACAAGGAGAAGGAAGAAATACTTACAAATTTGACAAGAAAAAACTAGGGTTCCACAATGAAGGTAAGAAATTTAGGTTTTTATAGTGATCTCGGTAAAACTAGGGTTCATAGAGGTAAAAAGAAGATGACGAAGAAATTTGATGGAGATGAAGTAAGAAAGAATCGAGGTATTTGAGAGCTTCACTTTGCCCTTCTTTGCTCGACTTTGGACAGGATGAAGGATCATGTTTCGCTTAGAAGATTAGTATATGAGAAGACTGAGAAAATAACTTGAGATTTTGTGGGGTTAGAGTGCTATTATATATATATATATTTTAAAAGTTAAAAGAATCCTTGATGAATTAGAAATTAAAAAAATAACTAATTAATTCTGATTCTTCTTGGGTCTGGGACGAACCCGCATGCGACTTGACTCAATGCCCCTTTAGAGGAATCCATGCTTCATAGCTGTGTTTACAAAGTAAGTCCAAAGGGAGTTATCTTGCCCAGCCTAGTATATCAAATTGATCTAACACTACATTACTTTACATGCTCAAAAAAGTTCCTTCAAATTCAGTACCATTATCAAACATTACTTGTTTTTCTTCAATTTCATTATCTTTCTTGTTTTCTCTTAATTTTCAACAAGGTATACTAATAATAATCTTAATCACTACTATTTTCCTATAGCACTTCAACAGAGGTACTTTTTACAACAAAAAATAGAAAGAAACAGAAAGAAAATGCTCCAATTTAGTTTGTTAATCTCACACCTTATGCAATTTTGACAATTTGCAGGTTTTTTAAACATCTACTTGAGCATGCAAAATTTGTGGTGGCAACATGCAAACTATTGCCTTCTTTTTTAAATAAGAAATTGAGATTACAAATTAAAGAACAAATAACAAACCATAAGAATAATTTTTCTATTAATGACACTCCAATAGTTGCTCCCTAATTAAATCCCTAACATGGGCTTCTGAAATTAAGATTGATAGAAAAATGTGGCAGTCCATGTTAGGGACTTGATTAGGGAGTAGCTATTGGAGTGTCGTTAATAGAAAAATTATTCTTTTGATTTGTTATTTGTTCTCTAACTTGTAATCTCAATTTTTTATTTAGAAAAGAAGGCAATTGGAGTGGTATAAGTTTGCATGTTATCCCCACAAAATTTGCATGCTCAAGTAGTTGTTTAAAAAACTTGCAAATTGTCAAAATTGCATAAGGTGTGAGATTTACAAACTGAATTTGGAGCATCTAGTTTTACCTTACTTGCCTTAATGGGTTTGCGAACCAAAGGCAAAAAACATTTCTTTCTTTGATGGCATTTCTTTCTATTTCAGGTATATTGAAATAGAAAAATAGAGGATACATAAGTTAAAGATAGATACGTTAAGCAAAGGTACGTAGGTCTTGTTTGGTAAATCTCTTCAAAATTATATAGATGCTTGATTTAACATGAAATAAATCATAAATTGCTAGCTAATGCTTGGGCAATGTCATGTTGTTTGAATGTACAAAATACAAAGATGTATTGCATAAACGTGTTGTGCATAATTGGATTATTATAAATGAAGGAAGGAACTAAGGTCTTAAACATGAATGTAACGGAGAATTTTTGTGAATGGGGGTAGCAAAAGAATAGAGGGAAGAAATTAATGCTCATAGCAGAAATATGTACTTTTATATTTCAGTCATAACGTCATCACAAGTACAATTACAATTGACCAGGACAAATTTTCAAATTCTAAAACTTCTTCATGATAGTGTCATTATATATGTCAACCAATAATTGAGTTTTTATGTGCCACCCTGTTATTATTCATCCATTAATCTTTAATCAATTACACAATGGAGTTCTTATAATATTCATGGTTAGAAAATGCATGTCATCTTCATTGTTGTCGCAACTACCAATGCCAGCGTCTCTAGCAAATACACCAATTGTGAGAAATATAATATAGGGTTTACTAAAATTAAAATGAACTAAGGAAATCAAATATTTGAAGTCTAATTTCTTTGTCTTTTAATATAAAGCTAAAAAGCTAAAGGTTTTTTTTTTAGGAAATCTAATTTATTTGTCTTTTATTTATTTCGTCTCTCCAAACTCCATTGCCATCACTATTAGAAGAGGGTTTTGATCAATAATCAATAAACTTTCAGATTTTTTATGGTCTATTATGAATTGCCATCACTATTAGAACAGGGTTTTGATCAATAATCCTACTTATTATCAAAATAAGTAGGGTTTTCCAATTGTTTGATAATTGTTTAAGGTCGCTATATATTTAGAATTTGTAGATCATCATTCTTAAATTATCCTACTTATTTTTTCCCTTTCAAGTATGGTTCTAAAGAATCACTTGAAAATCATAGTGCTCGTCAAGAAAGTTCCTTTTTCTAATTCTTTGGTTAGTGATCTGCTTACCAAACATCCTATATCAATAGATACAAATGCACTCCGTGTTTTATTAATTAATAAAAAAAAATTATATTTTCATTCTTACTTGCATGCATTAATGAAGGTTTTACTTACTTTGTTATGTGTTGAATATATCGCATTTTCTGACTTTAATCTTTAGCAAAAGAACTCTAAGGTGCTCATTTAGTTATAGATTGTAGAACTCTTAAATGGCATGATTTGGAACTATGAATAATTGAAGTATTGCTCTGCATGCTAATTAAAAGAAATAGTTTGGCTCAATAAATTAATGTTGTGGTGTAAATAAAACTTAGCCTTAATAATTGTGTTTCCTACTATTTCGTATTGTGTTGGTGATGGTAATGGTGTAAGGAAATGGTGTTAGGTGTGACATGGTAGTTTAGGTGCAGGTGCTTGGTGCATTTCTATAATATATGTTGGTTCCTTATTTATATTGTGCCTATCTTTGCTGATGCCTAGGTAACGTTTGGTGCAGTTTTGGCTATAGTGTTCCTACCATTCAACGACAATATATGTATTGTAGGATGCCATCTTGACTGGATTTTTTTTTCTTTTCTTCCTTTGTAAATCAAAAATTCTTATTGTTTCTTTACATTGTCCTTTTTGAATTCATGTTTCAGCATTGAATAATTACAGGAGTTAGGCCATAGTACCATCGGCATGGGTTACTGTAACGCCCCGAATCCCACACCCCGGGGTAGCGGGGACGCTACGGTATCCACCTATATGGCGGATATAAATTTGGATAATGGACGCATAAAAGACCAACTAAAATTCCTTAAATATAAATCTGAAAATTATAACGCACTTATATGATACAAACTGTAGACCAAATCACAAACCATTATCAAGCTCATTAAATATAAATAAAAGTCATATATACATAAAACCATAAGTACTCCACAAAATATTCTTCACTAATATTACATAACCACAACATATTATTAATAAAACTCAAAAGAAACAAACCAAAGTCTTCTACATGAAGACTACACAAGGTCTAGTTGGTATCAAGGATCTACTCTATCGCATGCAACCTCATCTCTTCCCCCTTTCCCTTGTCATCTACTACACGATCAGATTTTGTACCTATGGAGGAAAACGTGAGCTAAAAAGCCCAATGAAAACAAGAGTGCAAAATGAAACTAATAATTGAACTATTAAAATTGTAAACAAGCCTAATAAATGAAGCTCCAAAGTATAATGGAATTTAACAAAGAAAATAATCACACCTCATTAAACTCATATAAGAATCATAAAAATGTTGGCACTTTGTTAAGGAATACATAAATCATGAAGTTGACACATTTAATTTTTGTTGTGTTGAGGATAAGTAACCGAATATAAATTTCGGATAAACTAGTAACACATACATAATGAATGGTTACTCCATAAATGCTAATGTGGTGGTCCCCATTCCGGGGGCTCCTCACCCCGTGGTGGTGGCACCTCTTACTTGCTTCCGTGCACGGTTTTTGGTCTTTTCATCCGAGGGGCTCTCCGTCCCAACTTACAAACCAACCACAAATACAAGCACAAGTACAATATCCATACAATACACAATTTACATTAAATGTGTCTTTAAACCAAGTTTAAGTACCAACACTAAAGGAAATTATACCAATAATTTTTAAAGTAAACTTATTCAATTATACCAATAATTTATGGGCAAGGTATACTATGACGAATTCACTGTTCATCATCAAAACTTGACTTTAAAACCCATATAACAATCAAACTTGCAAATTCATATATCAAATACCATCATCACAACTTCATAGTTCAATTAATAGCAATTTAGAAAATCATCTCTTCTCTAAAATAGCAAATCTAAGATTCATAGTGATATAACTCAAAATTAACAATCTAAAGTATAAAACATGGAAATTAGAGTAGAGAAGAGAAGTTTACTCATGTTCCCACCTCAAATAAAGGATTGATGAAGAATTGAAGTAGTTGAGTATGAAGAACTTGAAGGATCCTTGAATGAATTGAATGATTCAAAGGAGGAGGATGATGAAATCTTGTTGATGATGTTGCTAGCTTGTGATTTCTAGTAGTAGAATGGATTTAGTGGTTTAATTTGTGATGAATCAAGGTTTTAGGATGAGGGAAATAGAGAGAGATGCTCTGATTTCGTGGGTTTGGAGAAGGAGAAAATGAGAAGTGTGTAGAAGAGAAGAGTATAAGTGGAAAAAAAAAATGAAAATTACCAAAATCCCCTGTTTTTACGTCACTGTGACTGACCAGTATCTTCGGAGCTAATTTTAGGCTAGTAAATGTCCGAACTGGAAAATTTTCAGTAGGAAGAAGTTTTAGCTATTCGAGTCTTCTTTCTAACGATATGATCGAAATGGTAACACTGCACAATTGTCTAAAATATTTTTATTTCTCCATAATTTGTAGGCTAAACATGTAGGTATCTAGAATAGGTTAAATGTATCCGAACAAGGACTAAGATAAATAAAATAAAGAGAATTACAATAAAGAGTGTAAAAAAAATGGGAACACGGTAATCAAACCCGAACATAATTATCAATAAATAAATCTCAAATCATAACCAACTAATGAAATTTGTATGACAAATATCAAAATAAAAAAAAATTAAACTCATATAAAGGTATAAAACAAGGATGCTCATGCTCAAATGAAAATGCAAATGCAAATGCTACGGGTATTACAGTCTCCCCTCCTAAAAAGAATTTCGACCCGAAATTCGAAAGGAGTCCAATTGAAATGAAGATGAGTAATGTCTAACGTACCAAATGAGGATATAAACGAAGAATTTCTGATTCTAACTCCCATGTTGCTTCCTCCATATTATGATGGAGCCAAAGGACCTTCACTAACGGAATAACTTTGTTACGAAGAATCTTCTCCTTGCGATCTAAAATTTTGACCGGTATAGATTTATAAGAAACACTCTCATCGATTTCTAATTCTTCCACTGGTAGAACATGTAACGAATCGGGGATATACTTTCTAAGCATAGAGACATGAAAAACATCGTGTACTCGATCAAGGGAGGATGGTAGCGCTAATTGATAAGATACATTACCGACACGTCGTAAGATCTCGAAAGGACCTATGTAGCGCGGTGCTAGCTTGCCTTTGCTACCAAAACGAATGATTCCTCTATTAGCTTTCACCTTCAAAAACACAAAATCACTCACTTCAAATTGTAGTGGGCGTCTTCGTTTATCAGCGTAGCTCTTTTGACGACTTTGGGCTGTGGTTAACCTTTGCTTGATAACTCGAATCTTTTCAGTCGTCTCTTCCACAAGTTATGGCCCAATAAGTGCTGCTTCTCCAGCTTCAGTCCAACACATAGGTGAGCGACACGGTCTTCCATATAAGGCTTCATACGGTGCCATTCCGATACTTGCTAGAAAACTGTTATTGTAAGGAAATTCCGCTAACGATAAATGGTCATCCCAACTGCCTTAAAAATCTAAAGCACACGCTCGTAACATATCTTCAAGAATTTGTACAGTTCGCTCCGATTGGCCATCAGTTTGCGAATGAAATGTAGTACTCATCTCAAGTCGGGTGCCAAGTGCACTTTGAAATGCTTTCCAAAATCGTGATGTAAAGCGTGCATCTCTATCTGATACAATGGAAACGGGAACTCCGTGAAGGCGTACAATCTCTTGTATGTAGAGTTTAGCAAGTGTCTCAGGTGAGTCGGTATCCTTTATTGGTAAGAAATGGACTGATTTGGTGAGACGGTCGATAATTACCCAAATAACATTATGCTTCTGTTGCGTTCTCGGTAGCCCCATAAGAAAATCCATCGTAATATTTTTCCACTTCCACACAGGAATAGGGAGGGGTTGAAGTTCACCGGCAGGTCTTTGATGCTCGATCTTGATTTTTTGACAAGTGAGGCATTTTGATACATAAGTGGCAATTTCTCGTTTCATTCCCATCCATTGATAAGTGTGTCGGATATCTTTGTACATCTTTGAGCTTCCAGAATGGATGGTGAATTTGGACTTGTGGGCATCATCTAGGATTTCTCGCTTAATGTCTTCATTGTCCTTCGGTACAAGGATTCTTCCTTTATAACGTACACCACCATCAGCACCAATAGTGTGATGTTCAACTAATTCTCCACTTTCTAACTTCTTTTTAATTTCAGCAATTTCTTCGTCTTCAGACTGACTTTGAATTACTCGGTCTTGAATGAGTGGTCGAATAATGATGTTGGCAAGAAAAGCAACATTTTCTTGATGATCAACAACCAAATTAAAGTCTTGTAACGCTTGACAAAGTTTCCACTCCCGACACCGTAGAGAGGATAAGGACCCTTGGTTCTTTCGGCTAAGCGCATCGGCAACAACATTCGCCTTCCCAGGGTGATATTGTAGAGTGAAGTCATAATCTTCAAGAAATTCCATCCATCGACGTTGTCGGAGATTAAGGTCACGTTGGGTGAAGATATACTTCAAGCTCTTATGATCCGTATAAACTTCAAATTGCTCTCCGTATAGGTAATGTCGCCATAACTTCAAAGCAAAAACTACAGCAGCAAGTTCAAGGTCATGGACTGGATAATTTGTCTCGTGGGTCTTCAACTAGTGCGAACCGTAAGCAATAACATGTCCCTCTTGCATAAGCACACAACCTAATCCGATACGAGAAGCGTCACAACATAGTACATAACCACGGCCTTGTTCAGGTAAAACAAGTACGGGCGCAGACGTTAGTCGACGCTTGAGTTCGTTAAAAGATTCTTCACACTTATCGGTCCAAACATAAGGAACACCTTTTTGGGTAAGCCTCGTGAGCGGTGCAGCAATCTTAGAGAAGTCTTGAACAAAACGTCGATAGTAACCAGCGAGACCAAGAAAACTTCGAATTTCAGTAACATTCTTCGGACGTTGCCAAGAGGATATGGACTGAACTTTAATGGGGTCAACGGATATACCACCACGAGATACCACATGGCCAAGGAATTTGACCTCATCTTTCCAAAAGTCACACTTGCTAAATTTAGCATAAAGACAATGTTCTCGAAGAAGTTGAAGGGCTATACGAAGATGTCGATCATGTTCTTCATCGGTACGGGAATAAATAAGAATATCGTCTATAAACACCACAACGAAAGAATCAAGATAAGGTCGAAAGACGCGGTGCATAAGATCCATAAATGCCGCAGGTGCATTGGTCAAACCAAAAGGCATCACAAGAAACTCGAAGTGGCCATAACGGGTGTTGAATGCAGTTTTGGAAATATCTTCTTCCCGAACCCTTAGTTGATGGTAGCCCAATCGAAGATCAATTTTTGAGAAGCAGTGAGAACCACGTAGTTGGTCAAAGAGATCATCAATGCGAGGTAAAGGGTATTTATTCTTGATGGTGACTTGGTTAAGCTTGCGGTAATCAACACATAGACGAAGTGAACCATCAGCTTTCTTAGCAAAAAGAACCGGTGCTCCCCATGGAGAGGTACTATAACGGATAAAACCTTTGGCAAGAAGGTCATCAAGTTGGGTTTTCAACTCCTGGAGCTCGGCGGGGGCAAGTCGGTAAGGGGAAAAAGAGATAGGTGAAGTATTGGTTTGCAATTCAATGGTGAATTCTATCTCACGGTGAGGGGGTAAACCCGGTAAATCGTCGGGAAAAACATCAAGAAAATCACATACGGTGGGTACATCGCTCGGTGACAACTTAGGTGCTTCGACATTAGTGAGACTAGCCAACCAACTAATATAATCTCGTTGTTCCGTACGCGTAGCAAATGAATAAGGGTGGAATTCAGAATTTCTACCCATAAAGGCAACACGAACACCCCAAGGTAAAGTAACAATAACCCTTATGTTATAACAATCGATGACCGCTTGATACTTCGACAACCAATTCATACCCAAAATAACATCATACAAATCCATATCTAAGATGATAAAGGAATCCTCTATGAAACGCTCACGATCAAAAAAAATTACAACGGAGCAACTACGGCTCAATCTAACCGTGCCATTGGCGGGTGTACCGACAGTTAAAGGAAAGTCCAACTCATAAGTAGGCAAGCCCAAACAAGTAATGAACGATGCTGAAATGAATGAATGAGATGCACCCGTATCAAATAATACCCTCGCTCCGGTGTTAAAGACAATAAGGTTACCTTCCATGGCAGTCAACTCAGTCGGATTAGAAGATTGTGTAATTGAGTAGACACGGCCTGATTGGGTGGTTCCATGGGCAAATGAGCGAGATTGAGATGCTTCATTAGCGGCGCTGAAACTTTGATAAGCTTGATACGGCGTTGGATTGGAATTAGAACGAGTGAAACTTGGAGAGGGTCCTCAGAAGTTTCCTTGAAAATTTCGACCACCACCACGACCCGTGAATCCACCTCGAACTCGGCCACTACTTCCACCTTGATCATTACCACCACCCCGGTTGGATACATGGCTATACGATTCAACCGTCTTTGAGTTTTTAGGACATTCAGCTCGTCTGTGGCCATATTCACCGCAAGAGTAACATATAATTGGTCTTGAGTTCGGGTTTCCATCGGTAATCTGTAAAGAGGTATTCAAATTTTGAGAATTGCTGCTATTTTTCTTGCTTGATTTGGGGATAAAGGTTAAACTTTCGGCTTTTCTTTTGTTGCCCCTCCTCAAAGGTTCGGTCTCACGGTACTCGGCATCCATTCTTAAAGCAGCTTCAACAAGTTTCCTGTAACTATTAAACTTTTGAGATCCAAGATTAATATGATACATCGGCCGTAACCCATTCTTGAATCTCCTCATCTTCTCTTGTGGGTGGGTATGGAAAGTCTCTTCATAAATGCTTAATTCTTCAAACTTCATCCGATAGTCTTCAACGGTTCCGGTGCCTTGAATTAGTTGATCTAATTGAGAGAGCTTTTCATTCTTATGGGCTTCCGATACATACTCTTGAAGAAAAGCGGTGGTAAATTGCTCCCACGTACGAACAGCAAAACTTTCTTTTGTGTGTCTCCACCATAAAGCAGCTCGGTTGGTAAGTCGGTTCGTGGCAACTTGCACTCGGTATCTATCGGTCACTTCAAGATTAGCAAGGCGCTCGGTGATTTGGTACAACCAACTATCAGCATCTACAGCCTCGGTTTTCCCATCAAAAGTTGGAGGGTGCATTTGCTCGAAAATCTTAATGTATTCAGCGGGGGTAAGCTCTCGTCGGTTTTCTCGGTTAATAGCATCTTGGAAAATGAGTTCATTTTGAGGGATTACCGGTTGATTTTCAGTGTGTTGGAGCCCTTGGTTTCGGTTTGGGTTACCCGGTGGGATTACGGTGTGGGCATTAGTGTTTTCATTGTGGTTTTGGCCTTGTGAGTTGGTTAAATTTGGGTTAGAAGCAAGTAAAGTTGTAAGACTTGTCATCGCTCTCACCATATTATCCATTTGGTTCATAAAAACATTTGGATCAAAAGTTTGTAGGAGTGGGTTTTGTTGCGTGGGGACTTGAACGGGCTGACTTTGTGGAGGTTGTACAGCTGGTACCGAAGGTGTAACGATTGATGGTGGCACTTGAGAAGGGGTACTATTCACAGCTCGTTTGGGTCAACCTCTACCTCGGGCAACAAAGGTAGGCTTGGCTTTGCCGGGGGATTTTCCTCCTCTCCCTCGGTTGCCTTTTGGAGGCATACTTTCTACACGAAGAAAATCAAGAAAACTTTGTAATAATAATGTGATTACGGAGGATCGAAATATAATAATTGAGCATAAATAGAAAAGAAGAGAAGACGACACACAATCCCATATCAACCCATATTGCGTCCTAATAATGACTTAAACCTTAGCCTCTGATACCAACTTTGTAACGGCCCGAATCCCACACCTCGAGGTAGCGGGGACGCTACGGTATCCACCTATATGGCGGATATAAATTTGGATAATGGACGCATAAAAGACCAACTAAAATTCCTTAAATATAAATCTGAAAATTATAACGCACTTATATGATACAAACGGTAGACCAAATCACAAACCATTATCAAGCTCATTAAATATAAATAAAAGTCATATATACATAAAACCATAAGTACTCCACAAAATATTCTTCACTAATATTACATAACCACAACATATTATTAATAAAACTCAAAAGAAACAAACCAAAGTCTTCTACATGAAGACTACACAAGGTCTAGTTGCTATCAAGGATCTACTATATCGCATGCAACCTCATCTTTTCCCCCTTTCCCTTGTCATCTACTACACGATCAGATTTTGTACCTGTGGAGGAAAACGTGAGCTAAAAAGCCCAATGGAAACAAGAGTGCAAAATGAAACTAATAATTGAACTATTAAAATTGCAAACAAGCCTAATAAATGAGGCTCCAAAGTATAATGGAATTTAACAAAGAAAATAATCACACCTCATTAAACTCATATAAGAATCATAAAAAAGTTGGCACTTTGTTAAGGAATACATAAATCATAAAGTTGACACATTTAATTTTTGTTGTGTTGAGGATAAGTAACCGAATATAAATTTCGGATAAACTAGTAACACATACATAATGAATGGTTACTCCATAAATGCTAATGTGGTGGTCCCCATTCCGGGGGCTCCTCACCCCGTGGCGGTGGCACCTCTTACTTGCTTCCGTGCACGGTTTTCGGTCTTTTCATCCGAGGGGCTCTCCGTCCCAACTTACAAACCAACCACAAATACAAGCACAAGTACAATATCCATACAATACACAATTTACATTAAATGTGTCTTTAAACCAAGTTTAAGTACCAACACTAAAGGAAATTATACCAATAATTTTTAAAGTAAACTTATTCAATTATACCAATAATTTATGGGCAAGGTATACTATGACGAATTCACTGTTCATCATCAAAACTTGACTTTAAAACCCATATAACAATCAAACTTGCAAAGTCATATATCAAATACCATCATCACAACTTCATAGTTCAATTAATAGCAATTTAGAAAATCATCTCTTCTCTAAAATAGCAAATCTAAGATTCATAGTGATATAACTCAAAATTAACAATCTAAAGTATAAAACATGGAAATTAGAGTAGAGAAGAGAAGTTTACTCATGTTCCCACCTCAAATAAAGGATTGATGAAGAATTGAAGTAGTTGAGTATGAAGAACTTGAAGGATCCTTGAATGAATTGAATGATTCAAAGGAGGAGGATGATGAAATCTTGTTGATGATGTTGCTAGCTTGTGATTTCTAGTAGTAGAATGGATTTAGTGGTTTAATTTGTGATGAATCAAGGTTTTAGGATGAGGGAAATAGAGAAAGATGCTCTGATTTCGTGGGTTTGGAGAAGGAGAAAATGAGAAGTGTGTAGAAGAGAAGAGTACAAGTGGAAAAAAAAAAAGAAAATTACCAAAATCCCCTGTTTTTACGTCACTGTGACTGACCAGTATCTTCGGAGCTAATTTTAGGCTAGTAAATGTCCGAACTGGAAAATTTTCAGTAGGAAGAAGTTTTAGCTCTTCGAGTCTTCTTTCTAACGATATAAAGAACGTCAAAATCGGAGTTCTGAGCGAAACGATATGATCGAAATGGTAACACTGCACAATTGTCTAAAATATTTTTATTTCTCCATAATTTGTAGGCTAAACATGTAGGTATCTAGAATAGGTTAAATGTATCCGAACAAGGACTAAGATAAATAAAATAAAGAGTGTAAAAAAAATGGGAACACGGTAATCAAACCCGAACATAATTATCAATAAATAAATCTCAAATCATAACCAACTAATGAAATTTGTATGACAAATATCAAAATAAAAAAAAAATTAAACTCATATAAAGGTATAAAACAAGGATGCTCATGCTCAAATGAAAATGCAAATGCAAATGCTACGGGTATTACAGTTACCCCTAGTGAACTTTGAAGAGAAGGATGTGTTTGACTTTCTTTCGTTTATAAATTTTTTTTATCCTATATTTGCAAAGGTAAATTTGTTATTTTATTTAATTTTTTTTAATTGACATATAATTTTTAAAAGAATGCAAGACAATATTTGTGCACCTATAATCTTTCAAGAGTGTAAGCACCCATTGATATGTATGTTTTCTTCATTCTACTATATACTATTTTTGCAAGTCTATTGGCCTACATTGTAAAACTTAACTTAGGGTTTAATTCCTTATTATTCTATTAAGTATGTATGGCTTGATAATACGAACAAGTTCAATTCTAAAGTCATTCATAATTATTTTTTAACGAAATTTGTTGAACACCCTGTTCCATATGTATATACCCAAATAGTTTGGTAGAAACCTTAATTAAAAGTTTTTTACTAATTTCACGATATAATTCATGCAATTTAGATTACCTGTTAGTGCATAAATACATGTTACATTGCATGAAAGCTAATTAAAATTAAGCTTACAAACTTATCATGCGTATTCAACACCATAACTATTAATTTAATTTGCTACAAGTTAGTTGTGCTATTCATATTTGCTTTGATTCACTTTCAATTATCCTATATTTAAAACCAATGAAAGGAAATGTGTTTATTTTATATTTTGCACATTATCACTTTGATCAGACAGTATTCCCATCAATTGGGGGAGATAAGAAAGTTCTTGCAGAACTACACATTCCAAAAGAACGGCGAGAATTATAATGGAGAAATCCCATTATGTCTCATTTAGACCCATAGACATTATAAATTAAGAAGCTACGGAGAATAGTACTCCCTCCGTCCCAAATTGTTGGTCCCTTTTGGGGAACCCAACTTATTAAGGACCTAACATCATCATTACACTTTTTGGCTTAATTTGCATGGACTTTCCCTTTTTACCCTTTACTTTATTCAAAACCTTTACTTTAAAAGTGAAAGTACAAAAGGGCAAAATAGGTATGTATTTACCTTTTATGGAAAGTGGACATTTATTTTGGAACATCTAAAAAAGGAAAGAGGGACTAGCAATTTGGGACGGAGGGAGTATTTTACAAGAAATTACAAGCCCATTATCAATAGATTTAATGATACAATAAAAGGTAACATAGTTGCATGTGCCAGCTATAAATGCATCTACTAAAATTAGTGTCCTTACATGACAAATTTAAAATATGGCAGTTAATAAATATTTACCACACCAGAAGCGTGGCAGACCTATAGGTTTTAAAGATTCAACTCCCTAGAAGAGAAAGTCTAAGTAATCATGCCCTAAGAACACTCTTGAAAAGGTTTTCCATTTCACTCATGAAGAGGTCATGATAAAATTCAATCTCTCTAAGGCCCTAGAAGAGGCCATTATCTTGAAAAAGACGCAAGTCCCTGAAGAGGCATTAGTACCAAATAACAAAAAGGTCTCAATATTTAATAAGAGAGATGTAGAATAGAAAATAAAAGGTCATTGATGACTTATTTGCAAATAAAGTATAAAAGGACAATGATAATAATGATACATAACCACATACAATAAATAAATGTCGGCAAAAAAAATATTGGCCAAATAAAAATTGCTATCAAGGTAGAATTGGAGTCCCTAGATAGACATGATATATATGGACGTATAGTACATACCCTAAAAAGTATTAACCTTTTTTTTGTTACAAATGGGTCTTTTCTGTTAAATTTCAAATATCTGATAATTAGCTTAGTAGTTATTGAAATGCTATATATGAGACTCAAATATGTTGAAACTGTTAATTTATACGGGGATTTAGACTTTAATATTTACGTGCAAATCCCAGAAGGATTAACTTTGCTTGATGAAAAGTTGAAGAGTACGTACTCGATACAACTAAGACGCTCATTGTATAGACTTATCCATTCCAGAAGAATGCGGTACAAATATCTTAGTAAAGATTTGTCTAAGGAAATAAATAGAAACAATCTCATTTGCCATTTGTCTTTACATATGCGTCCTCAAAAATGATTTTCAATAGTAGTAATTTATGTGTATACATTAATCGAGACTCCTGAAAAGTTAGGGAAAACTACTAACTATTTGAAAAAGGAATTAGAAAACAAAATTTTATCTCGACCTGCAGATCGAGAAATGCTCTTATGGATAAGATACAACCACCAAGACTCTAATGGTTGTCTGGTCTTTACACATAAATGAAGATCCATACCATCCTAAAAAAATAAAATGAAGAAGTATTGGTCCCGAAGTACAATATTTAAGTGCAATTGGTATTTATGACAATGCACTAGACTAGACCTTTCCTTCTTTCTTAACTTGCTCAATATATATAGCTTAGCACCAATTAAACAACATCAGATATATATCAAACATATCATCAAATATATACGAGGATCCACTGATTTGATTTTATTCACATAACTCATATGGTTCCAAGTTGATAGGTTTTGATAATCCTGGATATTTTTTTAATTATCATAAGATGTTCGGAGTGTGATCTATGAAGACAATGCAGCGTGTATAACACATATTCAATAAAGTTTCAAGGTGACAAGATAAGATATGTTTCACATAAGTTTTCTTCACTCACAAGCATTAGAAGAACACAAATATTGAAGTCAAGCAAATCCGCTTTGATGACAACTTAGTAGAATTTGCTTATGAAGTGATTGTCGAAGCCGATATTCCAAAAACCAGTTTACAAGATTGGTATGATTTGACTTCATTATCAAATTAAATGTAATTGTTGTCATAAGGGAAAGTAAATAATCAGAGGGAGTGTCCCAGAGTATACTACCTAATATATGTATATTTAATTATATGCACACCTGTATGTGCATGTGTATACCATCTCTAAGAAGAAGTTCCAGACTTGCACTTGGTACATATTTAGCATAGACTCAAAGATCAAGTACATGCATAAAGTAAAAGAGTATATGCATCATATATGCATGTGCTTGATTAAGTACAATCTTGGACATAATCAAATTAATAGACATAATATACATAATATACATTTATAAATGTATGATTATATAGCCCCGCGCTCAGGAGGACGGTCCTTTCTTATGATTATGTGTATGATTTAAGTACCATCGTTGAGTAGAATATCAACAATTGATCAAGCATTTACTATATATCCTTATATATATGAGCCGCGATAGTCACACGAATTGCATCCATTTTTATCTGGAAGAAAACTGGGCCAATATCTCCCAATATCGTTGTCATTCACCCAAGCAATACCTTTACCTAATCCAAACAAATCCAAAACTATCAGATCTTCCCTGCTGGTGCATCATGCATGTTTGGAAAATTGTCTGCACAAAAAAAAAATTTCTTAATATTTAACTAAAAATAAATAAAATGAAATTTAAAAAATCAAGTGAACTTGTTGAAGTAATTTTTACCTTGTACTAAACAAACATCTTATTAAGAGGAAGGTTTACTGTATGCCTAAGTATTTCCGTGGCTGGGCGATTTTTTTTTTTTACGATTTTGTCGTTCAAGTCCTTTTTCCAAATCGTTCAATCCAAACGAAGACTTATATTTTGGATTTCCTTTGTACAGAGTTGGCTCTCGAGGCCTTTCGATCCGACCTTATAAGCCAACTGGTTTTTAGCTGGATAGGTCCTTCTCTGCGCTGTTTGGCACAATTAACTTAACCGGTCCAAGTATTCCGTTTTCTACTCGGTCAATTTGTCAAAGAACTGAACTCTCCATAATTTCTACAATAAAAAGAATCAAATCAAATTCTGGAAAAAATATTTTAATAATAAGAATGCATGGATTAGTTGAAAATTTTGAACTTACTGGTAGACCAACAGTCAGTGACGGATTTAGCTTGGGCTGGGGTGGGGGGAGGGGTTGCGGGCATACACTCCTCTCACTTCGGTCTGCAATATATAGGCTAGTTTTTAAATAATAGAAAATGCTCCCTCTCAATTTTGTCATTTCTTGATAAAATAAAATAAAAAATTTGTGTTTTGAGGTTTGTTTTGGTTTCTAGTAAAAACGTTTTGTCATTTCTTGGTAAGAACGTTTCCTTTTTAGATTAAGAATTTTATTATTTTTGTTTTATGACATAAATTTAGAATTCGCCTTATTTTTGGAACATGATTAATATATAAAAGACAAACTTAAAAACTTATGATGAAAATTATATCACAAAGTACCACAATTCTCTAATTATTATAGTGCGTAATATATTTTATCACGTACAATTTCTACCGGTCCTCAAATAAATTTCTGGCTCCACCCCTTGCTGACAGTGGCACTGACCAAAGATATTGTCTTCCTGCCTTTCTTCAATTTGACAATATTCTGCTCATATACAAATTCATATTTCCCATTTTTGGCCCGTTGGGTGCCTGAAAATTTATTAATTAATTAATTGAATTATTCGTATTAAAGTAAATAAAATTGTGGGATTTTAAGCATAAAAGTAACGATATTACCAATGTGCTTTCCATTAACAAATGCATGAAGCAAGAGTTTTGTGGCGAACTCAAAAATCAAATTGCCGAATCGTACCGAGCCAAACCGAAAAAAAAACGAAACAAAGAAACTGAACTGAAACGAAAAAAAAAATGTTTGGTTGGGATTTGGGGCGTGACTTTGTAAAACCAAACCAAACTAAACCAAATCAATGAATTTGTGATTCGAAATAATATTGCTTCACTATTTAAAATTTTATATTCCTAAAAACAAAATCTACTCTTTGGGTTATCATGAATATTGAAATTATATTATAATTATAAAAGTTAATATTTTTGCGATCCAAAACAAGTATTTTTCTAACAAAATTAATAAGTGTTGTCTTACAATTGATTTAGTTTAAAAAAAATATGAAAACCAAAATAAATCGAACCAAAACAAAGTTTAATTTGAGTTTGGATTTAGAAGATTTAAAAACCGAATCAGAACCAAACTTACAAATTCAATATAAGTTTGGGTGTCCTAATTTTGTCCTTCACTGAAACTAAAAACACGTCTAGCATGATGTACATGACAAGTTTTGACTTTCGATGTGTGCTAAAGATATATTAAGGCAATGATTGTACATTAATTGTGCGTTTAAAAGATGCAATCTTGCTTTGGGAGGAGTCATTTTTTTGTGATAATACTTACAACTTTTGATCAATCCCTCACCAGGGAACGGATTTAGCTTGGGCTCAGGGGGCATACATCCCCTCTCATTTTTACCATTTCTTGATAAAAAAAAAAAATATATATGTTTTGACGTTTGTTTTGGTTTCTAGTAAAAACGTTTTGTCATTTCAAGGTAAAAATGTTTCCTTTTTTCATTAAATACTCTATTTTTTTTAAAATCAAGAATTTTATTATTTTTTATTTATGTCCTAAATTTAAAGTTCACCTTTTTCTTGGAAGATAATTAATATATGAAGGACAAATTAATTTAAAAACTTATGTTAAAAAATATATCACGATTCTCTATTTATTATGGTGCATAATATATTTTATAGAAATAATAATAAAGGACATTACATAAATAGTGGTTATAATAAAGTATATTCATTTAAAATAATTAGTTTAAAGGACAACTTTCTAATTAAGGACAAAATATTAATTATTTTATTATTTCAATTAATTAAGTTGAATTACAATACTTCCCTTCTTAAAGATAAATATAAGAAAATAAATACACATTTAAATTTGAAATTAAATCAATGAAAATAAATATAAACTAATTCAAACACATATCACAAGAAAATCAAACAAAAATATAAACATAAGAATTATTCAAAAAAGCGAAAACTATGTTTGAAGTTGGTTCAGATTCTATTGTTTGAAGTTGACACTATCGACCATTTTTTTTAAAAAAAGTTTTTTTTTTCAAATTTTGACTGTGGATTCTAATACTGTGCAGCTAGCTGCTAAAAGAAAAGAACTAATGATTCTATTCTGAAACAATTTTGTGGAAGGCGCCCTAACTCATATTTTGGTTTTCGATCCCGAAGGCCCTTCATGCCACCATTGTACGCTCCGTATGGTTATGGGTAAGCATTATGATTTTGTACTTTGTTTGGTGAAAAGATACAAACCCAAATAGTTTTAACAAGCAGCATTCGATCATTGAGAAAATGTGAAAAGATACAAACCCAAATCAAATAGTTGGGTAATTTGCACTTTACCCACCTGAACTATTATTCAAGTATCACATTGCCTACCAAACTATTAATTTTTACAATTTTTACTATAAACTACTAATTATGTTCTAGTTTACCTCAAATTGCTAACGGAGTTAAAAAATAGACGGAATTTGAGGGCAAATTTGAAAATTTACAAAGGATAAATTACACATTACCCCCAGAACTATTGTCCAAGTAACATTTTACCTATTAAACTATTGATTTAGCAATTTTTATTACAAACAACTAAATTTGTTAAAGCTTATCTTAAATGCTAACTAGGTTAAAAATATATAATTTACTTAATTAATTTTATTAAAAATAAAGTCTATCGGTAAATTAATATATTATTAACTTATTGATAAATTAATAATTTATTAATTTATCAATAAATTAAAACCTCATTTAATTAATAAAATTGGACGATTTCGACTTTATTAATTTATAGAGTTTTTACTGTACAGCTTTAGAACTTTTTTTGGAAAAAGGGCTTAGATTTGTTAGAAGAAATTAAAGAAAATTTGAGTTAATGAGTTCAGATTTGATTCACCATTGAAGTTTCTATTAATGGATAGGAGAGAGTTTCCGGTAAGATAGGTGGAGATGGAGAGAGGTGGAAGTTCATTAAATATAAATTTCCATATTTGCCCTTCCCTCCGTTTTCTTAACCCCGTCAACAACTTTGGGTAAAGTTTAAAAATTGCTATTTGATAGGCAAAGTGTTACTTGGACAATAGTTCAGAGGGCAAAGTGCCATTTACCTTTTATAAATTTCCAATTTTGTCCTCAAATTCTGTCTGTTTTTTAACCTCATTAGCAATTTGAGGTAAAATGCAACAAAATCAATAGTTTTTAGTGAAAATTGCTAAAATTAATAGTTTATTAGGCAAAGTGCAATTTACCCTAAATAGTTTGTTAGGTGTTGCATGAATAACTTGTCTTTTAGATTTTGTGTAGGTATGTCGCCTTTTGTTTTATTTTTTATGGAAAGAGACTATTATATTAAGTTATTGTTTACTATATTGTTTATCTGGTGGACATATTTTGGGTGAGAGAAGCAATTACATAGTTGACTTACAACATAATAAATGATATATTTCTTTAGACCATAGGGTCATTTCCCAAAAAAAAGTAAATATATATATATATATCTTAATGTGTTTGCCAGAAAATTGAAAAAAAATATAACTTAATATGTCTGGCAAAAAATAAAAAATATATAACTTAATATGTCCAACAGAAAATTGAAAAATTGCAACTTAATATATCTGCCAGAATAACATAACTTAATATGTTTGCCCAAAAATTAATTAGAAAAATGAAACTTAATATGTCTGCTTGTTATTATGGAAGAATTGTGATTCAGACATATTTGCAGCATCAGTCTCAAAGAGCCATTTACATCCTTTGACTTGTTTTGAATAATTCTTGTGTTTATCTTCTTGTTTAAATTTCTTGTGATATGTGTTTAAATTTGTTTGAATTTATTTTCATTGATTCAATTTTGAATTCTTGTGTTTATCTTCATGTTTAAATTTCATGTGATATGTGTTTGAATTTATTTTCATTGATTTAATTTTGAATTTTTTTTTCTTGTATTTATCTTTTAAGAATGGTAGAATTGAAACTTAACTTAATTAATTGAAATAGTAAAATTATTAATATTTGTTCCTTAATTAAAAAGTTGTCCTCTAAACTAATTAATTCAAACTATTGACCTTTAATAGAAGGAGAGTATGACATTTATCCTTTAAAAAAAAAAACCTATATTTTATCACATACAGTTTGTACCCGTTTCCAAATAAATTTCTTGCTCCGTCCTTATCCCTCTCAATGTTAAAAATACAATTTATATATGTGTACGTACTAGTGATAACTCATGTCGTAACATGTACTATAAATTTAATATACCCTCAATCACATTTTTCATCTAATATATATCTATATAGTATGTAGGTATGTATACGAACTGCACCTTTAGCTACGAATATTTTTCGCTAAATACATCTCTCAATGTTTTGGTAACGAAATTCATTGCTAAAACCAATCCATATATGAACGGTCCATATCTAATCCGGACTTGTATATAATATATAATAATAATAAGGACAGAGAAAAAGTTGCAATGCAATCACAACGTAGTTAAGAAGAAAATAAAAGTCACTGCAAAGAGTGTGAAAGAGGAAGCTCATACTCAATTTACTAATTAATTATGTGACAGCAACCAGAAACCGTGTAGATTCAGTTAGAAGCTACTATATATTGTACTAATAGCTTTTTGCCTTGTACCCCAAGAATAAAGTATAGAAGAAAACTTAGTCATAAGTCTGTCAACAACTATCTGTTCCTATCATTCTTGAACAAATTTAGGTTTCAACTAAAACATCATTTTTTCCATGGACTTAATTTATCTCTGTTTATGGGATATATGCTCTCTATGTATGTGACTCACTCTATTTTTCTCAAATACTTGAGTAAATTACACCAAAGGCCACTTAATTATTGAGTTGTTTTCATTGATCCGGCCACTAAATTATTAATTGTTCCAAATCACCTTCTAAATTATTCATTTTTTTTAATTTATCTATTAAATTATAATTTGTTTCGATTTACCCACTAAACTATTCATTTGTCTCAATTTTTCTTCACGCTTTATATATTCATAAGATATATATATATATATATATATTATATATTTGTGTGTGTGCTCGCGCGCGCGTATAAAGGATTGCATAAAGTTGAGTGACTGATGTATAGTGGGTGCTTTATATATATATGCGCGCGTGTGTATAAAAGACTGCATAAAGTTGGGCAATTGATGTAGAGTGGCTAAATTGAGACAAACGAATAGTTTAGTGAGTAAATTGAAATAACTGAATAGTTTAATCGGTAAATCGAAACCACTTATAATTTAATGGCTAAATTGAAACAATTGAATAATTCAGTGGGTGAATTGGAACAATTAATAGTTTAGTCGCTCAATTGAAACAACCCAATAGTTCAGTGGCCTCTGGTATAATTTACTCAAATAGTTTAATTCTTTATCCAATTAAACAAATATTCATGTCATCTTATTTAAACAATTTTATGCGGCACAAAGTATACAAAAAAATTAGTACACAAAATAATTTGTCGACTATGACATTGATTAGCAGTAGTTAAATAATTTCAAATAGGGGCAATTAAAAAAAAGGGCTTATTAGAGAAAGATTTTCACACTAAGGCCAAGGAATAATTTTTTTAAAAATAAAGGGCCTATTTTTTATTTTATTGATAATATGACATGTGTCTTTTTTTTTATTATAAAATGACATCCCAACCCTTAAAATAAACAAAAAAAATATCAATATGCATTAAAATATGGACTGCAATATGAACTTTGCAGTCCATATTTCACTGCAATGTGAACTTTGCAGTCTATATTTTTAGTGCAAAGTTCATATTACAGTCCATATTTTACTGCAATGTGAACTTTGCAGTCCATATTTTTAGTGCAAAGTTCATATTACAGTCCATATTTTACTGCAATGTGAACTTTGCAGTCCATATTTTTAGTGCAAAGTTCATATTGCAGTACATATTTCACTGCAATATGAACTTTGCAGTTCATATTTTATTGCAATATAAACTTTGCAGTCCATATTTTTTGTGAAAATTTCATTAAAAGGGGTAATTTAGGTAATACATAACATGTTTTTATTAATTAAATGATATTTAAATTTATTCAAATACATTCATTTAAAATATAAAACAAAATAGGCATCTTACACTAATTACCAATTAAAAATAGGCCCTTCATTCAAATTACCAATTAAAAATAGGCCCTTCATTCAAAAAAATATTATTCATTGGATTTTTGGTAAAAATCAATGTATAATAAGCCCTTCTACCTAATTTCTAGTTTCAAATACTCTTCTGGTGATAGGCCTCCGTTTATGACCAATCAAATTAATGTGTTTTTTGTATTTATTTCATGTGTTACTATTTGTATAATTAGCATTATCTGATCTGAAAATTAATACTAATTTCATTACATTACAAGTCAATAACATAATTTATGTTTTTAGTATAAAATTTAGTACATGAATTATGTCAATAAAAAAGAACATGGACTGATCTCTCTCGTTTTGTGATATCTTTACCAATTACATGCTGATCGACAAGATCGAATCCGCTAGCTTATACACACTATATGTTGTTACATAAAAAAAAATTCACTACGTAAAACACGGTACAAAATTCGTATAACATAAATTTATATAAAACACACAGCTATTAAAAAATTATAAGTATTTGATACTTAATGTACTTAATATCCATATAAAACAAAACCAACATAATGTGATCGTTACCTAACAGTTATCTTTTAATCTGTCTAGGGTAATTAGTAAAAATGGTTCCTAAAGTTTAACCCGAATCCCTCACTCGTCCCTAAAGTTCAATTTTCGGTTGAAGATCTTTAAAGTTTCTAATTTTTCCTCACTCGTCCAAAACTCGATTCCCTTTAAAAATATGAATGAAAAACGCGCATGGTTGTCACGGGCCACTCTTTTAAGGGGTATTTTGAAATTCTTCAACTGAAATTTTAAACTTTAAGAATGCTTCAACCAAAATTAAAAACTTTAAGAATGGTCCAACCGAAAATTAAACTTTGAGAATGAGTAAGGGATTTTAGTCAAACTTTAAAAGTCATTTTTGCTAATTACCGATCTGTCTATAATATAATCCATACAACAGCTATATCTGATTTTTTTTCTTTATATATATATAAACCATATGATGCTCAAAACACAAATGATATATAAATATATATATATACATGCATGTAAATATATATTGCTCATGTCACAAAGATAAAAATATTCGCCGTCATATATATATATATACTTAGCTTAGTCTCCAAGAAAGAAAACACACCACAAAGGTTATATTATACTAGTCAACAGTCGACCATAACCTTATCCCTATATATATATACATAGATGCGTATACATATTACGTTATTTCAAATAACACAATCAACTCTCACTCACTTTTTCAATATTATCCTTTCCATTCATTCCACAATCTTTATGTGTACCACAAATACACAAAGACCAATATTTTTTTCCCCAAAAAATAAAACTATACTTATATATATATATAGAGAGAGAGAGAGATAATATAATTATCATGATAATGAAGAGGCCTAAAAGAGAAGAAGATACAGAGGTGGAAACCCTAGCCATGGCCAACTGCTTGATGCTCCTCTCTTGCGTAGGTAAGGCAGGCCCCACACCAGGCCGAGTCTTCAAGTGCAAGACATGTAACAAGCAGTTCAAGTCCTTCCAAGCCCTAGGTGGCCATAGGGCTAGCCACAAGAAGCGTAAGCTACTAACCGGGGGTGGTGTTCATGTGGCCCATGGCTCGCCGATCAAGCTCAAGACGCACAGGTGTACCGTCTGCGGGCTTGAGTTCCCGATAGGCCAAGCACTTGGGGGTCACATGAGGCTGCACCGTGACCGAGCCACGTTTAGTGAGGGCTCATCCTCGAGGAGTGAGGTTGTGGACCCAAGGGCTTTGTGGTTGGATTTGAACTTGACTCCATGTGAGAATGATTTGAGGTTTGAGAAGAGAGGTCTAATGTTTGATTGTTTTCTTTGAACATTTTGGTTGCTAATTTTTTTTGTAATTTTTGTTTAGATATATTTAAAGTAGAATTTTGTATATTTTTGGATTGCATTCAATTTTGTTTTGTGAGATGTACATCTCTTTATGTGAAGCTTGGATTGCTAAGTTGTTACTGTAAATACCCCAAGTCTTAGAGTAAATTTCACAATAGAAAAGGTTAAATTGGAGAACTAAAAATAATTGCACTCAATTCCTGGCATTGACATTGATTGCAAACCTACAATAACAATAAGCGCATAAAGAATACAAAAATAATTTTTGCAAGATGGATAGATCTGAGTGACTTGATCGAAGACAAGTATATGCGAGAACGCGCGCAGGGTTTAACCTTACCACATATATATACTCTTTGAATGCTATATCTTACTTGGGCTTAATCCAAATCTAGAATATACAAATAAGCTGTTGAACAAAGTTGATACTCTTTGTCATTCTCACATTACTTCAAAACAAATTATGATGGATTGTGGCTAACTATGTAAAAAATGTACATTTAGGAACGGGAGTACTAGCTATGTCCAAAAACATATATTGTATTGCAATGTCCAAAAACAAAAGGCAATAATTAACTGTTAGGAAAATGTATAAAAAATATGTACAAGATGTAGTGTTAATTCAACGTTGAAGAAAGTTTAACTCTTCATCTAATTAATTTTAAAGTGATACATCATCTCGTGCACAACTTTTTATGCATATTTTTGTAGAATTCTTCCAAAATTAAGAAAATACTTGTAGACCGATGTCGTCGTAGAGTCACAATCCTCCTTAATTACAAGTTTAATTACAGCCTCAAAATTCTTGGCATATTTCTACAAAAGTCGGACCTTTTCTTCACTACAAGAAACACATCGAAACGAAGTCTTCAAGATGGAAGACTATTATTAAAAGTCTCTGCAATATATCTGATTTTTTCAAAGCAATGCATTAAAGTATAATTTAGTTTGGGTAATTAGAAAGAATGACACCTAAAGTTTGACCAAAATCTCTCGCTCATCCCTAACGTTCAATTTTTGGTTTAAACATTCTTGAAGTTTCTAATTTTTCTTCACTCGTCCAAAATGGGCGCCCCGTTAAAAACAATGATGGAAAACGTGCATGATTGTCACAAGTCACTCTTTTAAGGGGTATTTTTGGATATTTCAACTGAAATTATAAATTTTAGGGGCTTTTCAACCAAAATTAGAAACTTAAAGATGCTTAAACCAAAAATATAAACTTTAAGGATGCTTCAACAAAAATTATAAACTTTAAGAATGCTTCAACCCAAAAAATTAATTTTAAGGACGAGCGAGGGATTTGGGTCAAACTTTAAGGGTCATTTTTGCTAATTACCCAATTCTAGAAAGGAAATTGAAAATTTATTTTTTTATTAATACACTAACTTCAAAGTATAGTGTATGTTTTGTTACACTGATTACATTCTAAAATAGAAGCTAACTGAAATCTTCAATTTAGAATATTTGAAGGGGTCATATTATTGTCAAAATAAATATGCTTATTGTCAAGAAATGTATTATATTGAAAGTATATTGAACAATTTCTAGTAGTATTTTACTCTGACAAATGAATATTTGCTTTAACAATATTGCTACGCTATTTGAAAAAAGAATACTGAGTTACATAGAGAGTTTAACAAGACGTACTTGAGCCGTGATTGACTAATTCTAAATGCGCAATATGAGAATGTGATTTGCACAAGGAAAATGTAATATTATTATATTTTATTGACATTATAAATAAAAATTCTGTAATTTATCTTGGCATTATTTATAATTTTGATACAATTTAACTGTATGTGCACTGAAAAATAACAATGCCAACCAAATATATACACAATATTAATTAGACAAAAAAAATTCACACATCTTCTTAGGAACCCCCTCTCTTAAAAGTCTAAACTATTAGGAGGTATTACGAAGAATATCATACCCTCTCTCATGTGCAATGCCATACATTGTATGTGGAGAGTAGACATGAATAAATAAAAACGTGGTTAACATACGAGGGATCAAGAAACTGTCAAAACTTAAACCTCGTACTTATTTCAAGGTAACCATACTCTAATATTAAAAACTATTTTTCTAAAGAATTTAAATTATTAGTAAAATAAACCACAATGAGTATATATAGTCTTTCTTTTTAGTACAAACAATAAATATATTTGGGTAGTTCTTATGAAAAAAAAAAAGAAGAGAGAGAGAGAGAGAGAGAATGCGGAGATCAAATATTAATTATCCGTATGAATTATCACACTTGTATTACTTGGGTTAAAGCGAGGATCTACATAATATAATTTTGGGAAAGAAAAGGCACTGAAATTAAAGGAGTGTGAAAGACGAAGCTCACTACTCACCTTCGGTTAATTTTTACTGCGAAGCCGCGTAGATCGAGATAACATATGCAACTGCTTTTAATAATTTTGGTACTTTCTATTTATTGGATTAAGTGTCAACAACGGTGCTACGTATGCTTACTCTGACACGTATATTTAAGAGTATTTTTAATAAAATTGTATAAAATTATTGTGTAAATCCTATATGACAGTTGAGTTTTACATAGACCTATTTACTTTCCAACAGCCAATATTAATACTAATGTATAAAAATAAATGGTTCAATAAAAAACAGTTACATGAACAACACAAAACTACACAAATTAGGAGAGAGAGACTAAGTAGGTGGAGAGAGAATGAGTGGGTGCGATTGAGTTAATGATGAGAGAGAATGGATGGCTGGAAAGAGAATCCTACTTGATTGTGTAAATTAGATATGCAAAATATACCCAAGAGCTTAGTTGGCATGAATTTTACGCAACCATTGGAGCAACAAAAAATTTACACAATGTGTAAATTTTACACATTGCTGAGTTGGTTATTTTTACACAACCCCATTGGAGGTGCTCTAATTGTATATATATAAAATGAATATTTTTTTCCTTTTAGCTGCCGTGTGTATTTATATTTATTACATTAATTTTAATAAGGCTTTAATATTTTTTTCGTTTTACGTGAGTCTTGCACTCCTTAGTCCTCCTACCAAAATTATACACATGTTCTCATTTAATGCACTAAATTTCTAATACTATTGTTTAGTAATAGTCTTTCAATCCATTTTCGTTATTTCTATGGAACTCCTATAATTAAAAAGAACAATTATATATCTCTAACTTAGAATCCATCTAAGAAAAAAAATTAAAAAATATATATAAAAATTTATAAATACGCTCGTACATTGCATGAGTTAGAAAGCTAGTTCTCCTATAAAATTCACAACCTAGCTACTTTCATACTAAATGTATATATATATATATATATATATACCCGTCAAAATCAACCAAATTATATAATTATTTATTTAGAATTAAATACTATTATAGAACTTACTAGAATATTTCTCCACACGCCACTTGTTTATTTCATAAAATACTCTGACGGTCCAATGAATTTAGTTGTTTATTATACCGACGTTATTTCTGGGTAAATTCCTTAATAATAATAATAATAATAATAATAATAATAATAATAATAATAATAATAATAATAATAATAATAATGAGAAGAAGATCATACTAGAGACTTGTGGTAAAAAAGTTCAATGAATTTAGTTGTTTATTATATAATTTCAATACGATTACTGATTAACCAAAAAAAAAAATTTGTTAAATTACATTCAGAATATTGTTGCTATATATAAATCAAAAAGGAAATCAAACTCTTTATATATGGAGAACTAGTAAACGCTAAAAATAATATATAAAAAGTTAATTCACAAACACAACTAACACGTATTTATAGTGTGTTTGTAGATCGGCCTTTTATATATACGTGTTTAGTATTTCCCAAATATATAAAAACTGACAAAAGATGTTGTAAAAATATCTAATGTACGTGAAATTCATATATTTGTGGGCTTAATATGGAGAACTGAGAAAAATTTGGTACATTTGTTCAATTTCGACTATTCCAGTGATGTTTGGTTGATGTTTTGAGTTGAGTTTTTAAAAATGAATTTGGTTTTTGTTTAAGTTTTTTTCAACTAACTAAAATATCTCATAAAAAAATTCAAAAAGTAGTTACAATGGATCTTATTTTATAGATTTCGACGAGTATGATTCAAATATATATTTTTTATCTAATTTTGAATTTTAGATTTAAATTTATGGTGTTTTAAAAGTTTTTTTTAGCAAGAGAAAGTAAAAAAAAAAAATTTGGAAAGTGTAAAAATAAAGTTGATTTTAAGTTGAGTTTTAAAAATTTGAAAAAAAATTAAAAAAAACCCTACCAAACATAACAAATTCTAGATCATCACGCGGTCACACCGGTTGGCTCTCACTTGCTTAAAAGTCTTTTTGCTTTCTCTACAAGCTAGCCTTACATCCATACTTGTCCCCATTCAAGCCGCAACCTAACCTTACAAATCTTTTACACCCACCACACACATATATATCTATAATCGCCAAATACTAAAAACTAATTAACCCCACTTACATATTTCCTTTTCCATACATTGAAGAAAAAAAAATAAACACATACCCACCCCATAGATATATATTAACCATGACAATGAAGAGAAGTAGAGAAGATAATGAAGTAGAAGACATAGCAAGAGCCAATTGCTTGAGGCTCCTCTCTCGCATTGGCCCCACCTCCCGTCTCTTCCGTTGTAAGACATGTAACCGTCAGTTCTCGTCGTTCCAAGCCCTTGGTGGCCACCGGGCCAGTCACAAGAGGCTTATGGTATCACCACCAACACCTGGCGGTGGTGGTGATGGTGGGATTTTGAATAAGGTTAGTTTGCCAACTTATAAGCCAAAGACGCATTTGTGCTCGATATGTGGGGTCGAGTTCGCCATAGGGCAAGCATTAGGTGGTCACATGAGGCGGCACAGACAGAAGGAAGGCCCGGTCACGAAGAAACGGGACGGCAGGACAGATTTCTGGTTTGATTTGAACTTGACTCCTTACGAGAATGATTTGGAGTTTTCGAAGAGACCTCCTATATTAGATTGTTTCATTTGATACTTTCGGACTAATTAGATGGTTTGATACTTTGAATATATTTTTATTGTATGTATAGTGGTATATATATATAGTCCATTTTTGGTACGGATCGGGTCTTTTTACAACATTTTTCCGTCATAAAAATATTGGGGTGTTTTTTATGACACAAAACCGTAGATCGGTCCATACGGACCGATCCGCACCTGAAATTTTCCGTATATATATATTATGTTTCTTAGATTTGATTTAGATATATGTATACGTGGCTATACAATTACATATGTTGTTAGACGCGTATATATATTCGTCATTTAGTAGTCTATTTGTTCACACTTTTGTAATTTTTTCGAATGCACTATTTTCAACATTAATATTGGTTAAAAATGAAATTTGTATTTTATGTTTATATTTGATATGTTAATTACATTCGTAAAAGAAAATTGGACTTTTGAAACAAATAAATGAAAAAAATTAGTGAATTCTTAATTAGCATATTTATTTTGGGGGTAATATATATTTTCTCTATCGTTTTTCTATTAAGGGGAGATTTTGGGAAAACTGAATCACTTATCAGGGGTAATGCATAGTGGTGAGAATCGATGTGTCTGGTTCGTTAATTGGCCTATACCAAACCTAATTATGATGTTTAGTAATTTCGGTTTTCAGTTTTATTTTTTCAAAATACAAAACAAAAAACATACCATGTGGCTTTTTAGAATTTTCTAATTTTTTGGGTTTTATTTTTTTGGTATCATTCGGTATATATATTTTAAGTATTTACCTATTTCGGTTTTTCAGTATATATAGTTCAAGTTTTGTTTTTAGCATGTTTTTTTCTCAATGCAAAGAAGATTATACTTTTAGCATGTATTTCGGTATTGCAGATTATGGTATTTTTGGTTTGGCATTTTCAGTATTTTGGTTTTTTAAATATTAAAACCAAAACCAACCCAAAAAATTTTAGTTGGTATTTTCGATTTCAGTATTTCCAGCTTTTAGTATTTAAATATGTCAAATTAAAACCAACTTAACCGAATTAGTTTTGGTTGGTTTCGATTTTACCGTACCGATTCCCACCTCTAGTAATATCTTTCTATAACATTATCTAATCCTATTCGAATCAGTCCTAGGTAGGATAGTTTTATCTCTAGCTCGTGAGAGAAGTGGCTTCTTAAACATAAAAAATCCTCTCTGATATTTTAATTATCAACAACAATCAAAAGAGAATAATTTTATCTTATCATGTCATCCTAACATGATGAAACCATATAATATATAAAATCATACTATGCAACTCCAGCTGGAAAGAATTACTTTTGGAGCTATAAACCTATTATTCTCTAAACGAGTGGACTAGTCTAATTTATAAGACACCCACTCAAATTCAGGAGATGTCATGAGTTCAAATCTCATTCAATTGGGGGTAGAAATTTTTGTTATTATTATAATAAAAGAAAAAAAAAACTTAAACCTTCTCTTTTAATATTAGTCCAATACAGTAGGAGATGAAACTTTGCATTGGCCCACAGTGGAATGTCACTCCAATAAAGTTAAGGGATTTCAAAATTTTGTTTCCGTAGGAGAAGAAATATTGTTTCCTTCCAATAGTGGAATGATTAGGAGGAAAAAAGAAAAGTTTTTAATGAATTATTTACATTATTCTAAATTTAACCCTAATTTGTTAACAATATAATAAATCACATTCCTTTCTTTTCTTCTTTCTATCCAATTCAAACAAAATTTATTTTCATTCCATTCTTTTTAATCTCTATCTATCCAAACAACAACAAAATTAAATTCATTCATTTCCATTCTATTCCATTACATTCCTTCCCCCCTCCTAATTAACAATTTGTTTTACATCCCTTCTCTTCAATCTAAACGAACTGTTGGGGCGGCGATCTAGCGCTTAGTTGGGGTTTAGTCGATTAAGCGCTAAGCGATTTTTTAAAATTATATTTTTAATCTATATATATATATATATGTATAATTAATTTTATACGGAAAATAATATTCAAATAAATATAAAAATGTCAAAAGCTAGGCCCATGTAAAAAGAGGACCTGTTAAAATTAATTGAGAGCCCATTGAAAATAAAGTTAGAGAAATTAAGGTTCAAATTATTTGTCAACTTTGCCCTACTATTAACAAGTGTCGTTGGAGAGAGGCCTCTTATCCTTAGCGCTCTCCTTCATTCTTCTTTCTCTCCTTATTCTCCTCTTCTTTTTTTCTCTCCTTCTCAGTGCTCTATTTTGTTCTCCTTACATTTTATTATTTTCTTTGGAAAAAAAAATAGCACCACGTAGACTGCCTAGGCTACCCAGTCACCTGCCCAGCACCGCCTAATGAAGAAACCCGCCTAATCAAACGGCTATGACTTATTCTCGATGGAGTGTCACTGCTTTTAGAACACTGAAAAAAGGAAACAAAAACAAATTTGAACACAAACAATACAATTATATTACAAATATGTATTATATTAAAAAATTAAAAATTATGACGCGAGTACAAAGTATACATAAAGCTAGTATTATAATTTTATTACGAGCACTTTAAAAGAAAGGCGTTGTTATTTACACCTCCAATATTTGTCACAAACACCCTCTTGTCTAAATAAGGCACCCTAATGAGAGGTGAGAGCAATCACATAAACTTGGTCCACTTGCGGAGAATTTGTAGGTAAGGACTCGTCTAATATCAGGCAATGGAGTGCTGAGAGTACTGGTGTTTGTGATAAATAAAAAGATGTTAAGAAGTGTTTTTAGTTAAATTCTAGAAAAGGAGTTTGTGACACATTTGGAGCATGTAAATAACACTGCCCTAAAAGAAAGAGACTTACTTTATTAGCGAAAAGTGATCCAAGTTTGGAAATTCATGTAAACATTGATTTCAAGCTTAAAACATTATAACCTAAATTATTTTAGAAAGATCCATGGCGGAAAGAATGAGTTGTCAACTTTTGAATATCTCGGGTTCAAGTTCAGTGGCGGAGCCAAGATGTCACACCCGTCCCGAAAACCCTATGCAAATATATCTCACAGTCGAGGTGGACAATAATAGCTAATAATCATAATTTTGAAATATAAAACTTTAATAACTTGTGGAAGTAGAAAAACAATTGGAAAATAAACACCACTTTGATTTTATAACACAATCTCTATCTTCTAAGTTACTTATACAGCCACCATAATCAAAAGACATAACGTGTAAATATAATTCCCAATGATTTACAATACGCACTAGGGTTACATCACCCTTAAACCATATTTACACAATATATTCAAAGTTTATACAACTCCAAAAACATTTATATATTTTATGTACACCATGTAGACCATGGCAGTAGACAACCTTCTTTCCCACAAAGCCTGAGACTCAAGGCATTTTAAACAACAGTCTCCCACAAATCCCAAGGCCCAAGGCATTATATATATACTTTGGTCTCCTACAAAGCCCAAGGCCCAAAGGCATATATATACACAAGCTTCTCACAAAGCCCAAGGCCCAAGGCGTTACATACAACAGTCTCCCACAAAGCCCGAGACCCAAGGCATTCACACTTTATATACATATAACTCCATATATATAAATATAATCCATGTGAGGTAGTACACTCACCTCAAAAGTCAACACTAACCAAACGTGAAAATCTACTTCCGTTGTACCGTAGAAGTAGTAGCTCCTTACCTATCAATCCAAACTGATTAGTAATCCAATATCACCTTAATATACATATTTATATATGTACAACTCATTCCCACAAGTACATAATGAATAATACTCATGCACAATTTCATTCATAATGTATTTTAACCATTCCAATTATGTGCATTCTCAACAGAGAGCTCAAACAAGGGACTTCCCATTGTCTGATCATCCCCAAATTTATGTAGTAGTTGTATAATATGTATATAAACAAAGTCACAAAATTTCAACATAATCCAATGGTTAGATTAAGCGATATGCAAAAAATAGTACAACTAAAATATGTTGTCTAGATTATACAACAATGGAAAATGGTCAACTTTGGTGATTAAACTGTACTAATTGGCTATGAACTATGTTATGAGCCATACATTTCTGGAAAGCTCAATATTTCTGCTTTCAAACCCAATTTACGGTTCACAATTTGGAATTCTGTACAAAGAGTTGTACTAATTATAAGATAGGTGCACAAAGTAGTCTACTAAAAGTAACTTTAAAGATTTCAACTATTTTTTGATACAAATCAATACTACAACCTTTATAACTTTAAACCAACATCATTCAACTCTTATCTAGCACATATAACATCTTCTCCACCGATTAAAATCGACATAAATTGGGTTGAATCAACATCACTATCAAAACTCCTAAATACACCAAGAACACACACATACAACAAGAACACACCCATACATTTATGTTCTTTTATTCAAATCTAACCTTTCAGCATGTAAATCATAAAAGCATGTAAAATAAATGAATAAAACATAAAGAACATAATTTACTAACCAATTCTTAATTTTCTATGATTTTTCTTCAATTTTTTCTTCCCTTTTCTTTTATATACGTACATATAAAAACTAAATTAAAAATATATAATTTTATCATTATAAAAATATATAATTTTATCATTATAAAAATAAGGAATGTTACACAAGAATTCAGCCAAGGGGGTTAAAATTTAAAGTACACAAAAATATTGTTGGAAAAAATGGTATAAAAATCATATTTATTAAGTTATTTTGAGGGTAATTTTGAATAGGACGTTATACTTGGTTGTTAAATGTTATCGTAGATTTATATGTTATCCTTCGTGAGTACATTAAAATTGTATATTTGGTTGTTCAAAATAATTATGGGTTAAATGAGAAATTGTCACATAAAATGAGTCACTTGAGATGAAAAAAACAGAACGGATGAATGAGAAAAGGGTAAATCCCACATAAGAACTATTGAAACATTGATATTCACCTCTTATAAACTTAGTAAGCAATTAGGAAAAATGAGATTCTCTCTCACAAATAGGGGGTGCAAATATGAATCAACGACTCGTGTGTGGCTGTGGGCACGAATGTCAGCCCAAAAAGCCCATTCGCATGGGGTTATGCTTGCACCCAAACCAATTTTTCTTTTTCCATACAAACCATAGTTTCTTCAATTTTCAGATCTAATTAAGATAAATAAACAGCAGGGTAAAGCGGGTTAGTTGAATTTTCAAATAGGCCCTTAAAGTAAAAAATTGTTCACATAAGTCCCTAAAATTAGTATTTTTCCAAAAATTACCTTATATAGTCTCCTCCCCCCCCCCCCCCCGCGCCCCCTACGTGGTACCGTGCCTATTTGAGTCACACTTTGATGTGATCTGGCCTAACTCTAGTTTCTATTCAATCATGGTGGTTCGTGGCATTCCAAATAATGATCCACACATGATGGCAAACAAGGATAGAGCATGGAAATTCAAAAGGAATTCCATATAATTTCACATGCTTGATGCAAGAAGCTAAATGATAATCATGCATTCCAAGGAGTTCCTAAAGATTGGGCATGAAAGTTTAAGAGGAAGAAAGCCCGAAGTTAAAAGGTGAAGAAATCAGAAGAAGTGTTTGCCTAAAGCGTGGGCACGCCAAAGCTGGGAATTGTGACCAAAAGGCAGAAGTACTATTTTGGTAAGGCGCGGGCACGCCTTAAAGTCCGAAATTCGGCAGAAGTACTATTTTGATAAGGCGCGGGAACGCCTTAAAGTCCGAAATTCAGCCTTATTTCTCTAGCGTGTTCTCACGACCAGCTAGCGAAGATTGTAATTAGTTTTATTATTATTTGGCAGCTTCTTTATTTCTTTAATAGGCCTTTTATTTTAATTAGGAGATAATATCTAGTTTGTTTCCTTTTTTTATTAGGATTCCTATTTTAATAGGAAATAGTTTCCTTATTGTTTTAGGATTCTATTGTTTTGTTTACTCCTATTTAAAGGAGGCACAATATTGTTTTATTAAAAAAGTTAAGTTATGAATACAATTATGATTGGAGAGTTTTCTCTTTGTGTTCTCTAAGAACATGTTGAGCATGGTGAATTGATTAATTCACGTGTTTCTTGACTTATCAGTCTAGCATCCACACTAGATTGTGGCGTCTTTCACTATACCGAGGTTCGCTCTTCTTTAAGCGTTGGGTTTAGGTTCCATTATCCATCTATTTGTCATATTCCAAGGTTCTAGTCTCTTTATAGACTACGGGTCAAGGATTCACAAACGACCTGGTTAGGAGTACGATCCGGGATCGCGTCATTGGTATCAGAGGTCGCGTCATTTGTATCAGAGCGAACTTCTACTCCAGGTTATCTATCTTTTATGTTTTTGTTATTTCAATTCTATAGCCCTAGTCTTTGATTCTGCGAATTGGGATTCCGTATCTTTGATTTAGGGTTTGTTAAAAAAAAAGTGAACAGTGCGCGATGAACAGTGCAATGAACAGTGCGCTATGAACAATATAATGAATAGTGCGCGATGAACAGTGTTTTCTGCTATGAACAGTAATCGCGATGAACAGTAATCGCGTGAACAGTGATTTCTGGAAAAAAAAAATCTTGAAACCCTAGAATTGAATCATTCATTGTTTGGGTTTTGATATTGCGGCGCCATTGCTCAGAATAGAAGTCAAATTCCTTGAACCCTAGAAATTGTTTGTTTTATTAATATTAGGGTTTAAAGCGCTGCGAATTGATTTGATTTGAGATTGAAGATTGTGAACTCTTGAAAGTTGGGAATTCGAAACCCTAGATTATTCATTGATACTTATTGTTGGGTTTTGTCTTATGATTTTTGATTCATATAATTCTGTTTGGTTGGGAAATCTAGAAAACCCTAGGAAAAAAATTGATTGCTATACTCGTAAGGTTTGATATTCATTGGTGTTTTGTTTGAAACTCTGCTATAATTGTTCTAGCAATTCTAGAAATTTGTTTGGCTCATTGATACTGCTAGAATTTGGTTTCTTGAATCCTTAGTATTACATTGTGAGGGCACTCAGTCTAATTCTTGGGTGTGCGATTGGTTGTTGGGGATTTGTGACAAATTCATATTATTCAACTTGTTTAAAAGAGTTCCAAAGAGAAATTGCGAGGATATCAATATTTTGTGTGCTAAACACGAGCAGTAAAATCAGAGTGACATCTTTTGAGTGAAACACGTAAGGGAGTGCTGTGAGGAAATTTTATTTCTTTATTTGTACTAATCCTTGTTTTGGCAGCGATAATGTCTTATTTTAATTTTGAGCAAAGTTGGCATGATGAGGAGTTTAAAAGAGATAACACACGAGTAAGAAATCTAGAAATTAAAAGGCACAGGCGGTTAAGTGAAACTCCTAACGGGGGAAGGAGAAAACAAAATTTGAGTAGTTTCAAGAAGAAAAAGTCTTCCATGTTTGAGGATGAAGATTGCCGTAGGTTTGAGGAGATGATTTCCACAGTCTATGAGCAAGCTAAGAGGAGGAGAAAATCATTGCCTAGCCAAATGCCGAATGAAGTTAAATCCAAACCACCCGTGGAGAGTACAGCTTCTATTGAGCCTATATCATCATTGAAGGTCATGGAAACTAACCAGTTGGAAGAATTTGAGGAACAAGCCGTAGAAGGTGAATTGCTAGCTGAATGCGGTGACCCAAGCGTGCGAGCGAATGTGTTTCGAACTAGATGTCTTGTGCAAGACAGGGCGTGTAGTTTGATAATTTATGGGGGAGTTTACACAAACTTTGCTAGCACAATAATGATTGAGAAGTTGAATCTGCCTACGTTCAAGCACCCGTGTCCTTATAAGTTGCAATGGCTGAATGATAATGGAGTGATAAGGGTGAACAAGCAAGTGCTTATTTCTCTTAGCATTGGGAAGTACAAGGATGAAGTTTTATGCGATGTGGTTCCAATGCAAGCCGGCCATATGATTTTGGGTCAACAATGGCAGCTTGATAGGCAAGTCAATTACGACGGCGTTTCAAATAAATATTCTTTCAAAATGAATGAGAGAATCATTACTCTTGTTCCATTGCCACCAAAGCAAGCTCATGAAGATCAAATAAAATTACAAAAGGAGAGTGATCAAAAGAGAGAAAGTGAGCAAAAGAAAGAGTGTAGTGAGCAAAAGAAAAAGAGTGGAGAGGAAAAGAAAGAGAGTATAGAGAGAAAAAGAATAGAGAATGAGATCTCAGGCGAGTGCAATAAAAATGATTGTGAGAAAAAAGAAACTCAAGTAGTAGTCATTGAGGGGCAGCTTGAGAGAAAAATAAAAGAGAGAGATGAAAAGAGAGAGGCTGAGGTAAAAGAGAATGAAAAGGAAATTTTAGTGGTCTCTAGTGAGAATGAGTTTGAGGGGAGACAAAAGAATTGTTGTGCAAAAATGAGTGGGGAGGTATTTTTAAATACTAACAAATTTAACCCGGATTTGCATATTTCTATTTTGTCTTCATTGCAGGAAATTGTTGGCCAAAGCCAAGGGCAAGTGGAGTTAGAACATGGCAAGCAAGTTCTAAGGCAAGGTTTTGGTGAGTTTTCCAAGTTGGAGTTGGTAAGTTGTTCTCCAAAGAAATTATTTGGATTTAAAACTGAGCATGGATTGTTTGAATGGGTAACTAATTCTTTGATTTTGCATAATGCGTTAATGAATTTAAATAATCAAGTTTTAAATCCATTGTTGGGAAAAATTGTTTTGAAGGGTTTTGATCATTGGAATTTCACACTGCCATGTTGTAATAATAATTTGAATTGTTGCTTATTGATTGGTTTGAATGATCAATTGCTTATGGTGAGTTTTGAAGCGCTAACTGCTAACCTCAGAAAGTGCACTTTTGGCATGGATGAGAATGTTTCTGCATGTTCTGTTTTGAGGGTTGTAGGTAAGCAGGTTGTAGCGGAGGAATTGAATAACATGGCAGCCGTGGAGCTTAATGAGTTCAAGAGGAATATGGAGATTATTTGCGAGGAAGAGCGAGGGTTTCCAAAGACAGCCATGGAAGCAAGGGAGATAATTGAAAAAGGAATGAAGGCACTTCAATGCCTTAACCGAATCAATTTGGTAAATGGAATACAGTCCTTAAGGCATGAGTTTTGTGAGTTTTATAAATTTGATTCAAAAGGCTGTCTTCTAAAGGAATGGTTGTTTCAAAAGCATGAGTTTGCCAAAATTGATTTTAAAAGATGTTTTCCAAAAGAGTTGTTTGGTTTCAAAAAAAAAGTGATACTTTTGTGTATTCCAAAAAAGCTCTTGGGTTTCAAAACAAAATATGGATTATTTGTGGGGTTAGTTGCATCGTTTGGTTTGACTAATACATCCATAAGATTGTTAAATTATGTTTTGAGGCCAACCATGGGATTTGTTATTATCTATTTTGAGGATGCATTGTTTTACTACAAGCAGTTGAATGAACATGCATTACATTTGAGGGTTGTTTTAGGTGTATTGCATGTGAGGAGATTATTTGATAACCTAACAAGGTGTACTATTTGCACAGAAAAGTTTGTGTTTGTTTGCTTTGTTGTGAGTGCAATAGGTATACAGGTGTTGGAAAGCATTGGAATGAAGAATAACATGCGTGAGCGAAGTCAAAAGGTTCGAATTCAAAGGCATGAGCCTCGAGAAGAAGCTATTGAAGAGAATAAGTTCTTTACCGAGCCAAGAAATAATGTTCGAGCTAAGTTGAAGATTGACGAGATAGAGCATATTGATTTCATTGGAGTGGATCGCTTTGATGTCCATCCAAACTTTCTATTGATAAAATTCTTCAACGAGTTGCGGAGGATCGCATTGCAGCATGATTTGACCTTCGAGGAGTTTTGCTTTGCAAGGAGAATCAAGCGTCAAAGATATTCAAAGTATTTATTTTCATGGCAAGGTAGATTCAAGCTGTTTCAATTTGACTTGAGAATGAAGCGTGAAAAGTATTCAAAGTACTTGTTCTATTGGCATGGGAGATTCCAAGTTCCAAAGTTGCGTTTGAATGTCGAAGTTATTAAAGATTGGTTGAACCGAGGGATGGGTAGGCCAGATTCGAGGACGAATCTTCTTGAAGAGGAGGGGTATGATGTGATCTGGCCTAGCTCTAGTTTCTATTCAATCATTGTAACGACCCGGTCGCACCTCAGTACGATATTGTCCGCTCTGGGTAGCGTCCTAGCCAGGCCTCAGCCCCAGGACATCTACCCTCACGGCTTTGTTTTTGGGAGCTCACGACCAGCTTCCCAAAAACAAAGCCGTGAGGGTAGATGTCCTGGGGCTGAGGCCTGGCTAGGACGCTACCCAGAGCGGACAATATCGTACTGAGGTGCGACCGGGTCGTTACAATGGTATCAGAGCGAACCCCATAGAGTACGGTGTGTCGACGAGGACGTCGATTCCCTTGGGGGGAAGGATGTGACGCCCTGAGTGATGAGTACTCCCTTGTGTGGAGGAATGGTAGCTCGAGCGATGAGTACTCCCTTGTGTGGAGGAATGGTAGCTCAAAGGGGGCATCCCACACCGGAAGTTGGGGGATCCTTGGAGACCCATATAAGTAAGATATGGTCGCTAATTAAGTACGAGGCCTTTTGGGTAGCTCACTGGCTTCGGATCCCATGAGAACTCCGAAGTTAAGCGTGCTTGGACCAGAGAAATCCAGGGATGGGTGACCCCCTGGGAAGCTGGTCGTGAGCTCCCAGAAACAAAGCCGTGAGGGTAAATGTCCTGGGGCTAAGGCCTGGCTAGGACGCTACCCAGAGCGGACAATATCGTACTGAGGTGGGACCGGGTCGTTACAATCATGGTGATTCGTGGCATTCCAAATAATGATCCACACATGATGGCAAACAAGGATAGAGCATGGAAATTCAAAAGGAATTCCATATAATTTCACATGCTTGATGCAAGAAGCTAAATGATAATCATGCATTCCAAGGAGTTCCTAAAGATTGGGCATGAAAGTTTAAGAGGAAGAAAGCCCGAAGTTAAAAGGTGAAGAAATCAGAAGAAGTGTTTGCCTAAAGCGTGGGCACGCCAAAGCTGGGAATTGTGACCAAAAGGCAGAAGTACTATTTTGGTAAGGCGCGGGCACGCCTTAAAGTCCGAAATTCGGCAGAAGTACTATTTTGATAAGGCGCGGGAACGCCTTAAAGTCCGAAATTCAGCCTTATTTCTCTAGCGTGTTCTCACGACCAGCTAGCGAAGATTGTAATTAGTTTTATTATTATTTGGCAGCTTCTTTATTTCTTTAATAGGCCTTTTATTTTAATTAGGAGATAATATCTAGTTTGTTTCCTTTTTTTATTAGGATTCCTATTTTAATAGGAAATAGTTTCCTTATTGTTTTAGGATTCTATTGTTTTGTTTACTCCTATTTAAAGGATGCACAATATTGTTTTATTAAAAAAGTTAAGTTATGAATACAATTATGATTGGAGAGTTTTCTCTTTGTGTTCTCTAAGAACATGTTGAGCATGGTGAATTGATTAATTCACGTGTTTCTTGACTTATCAGTCTAGCATCCACACTAGATTGTGGCGTCTTTCACTATACCGAGGTTCGCTCTTCTTTAAGCGTTGGGTTTAGGTTCCATTATCCATCTATTTGTCCTATTCCAAGGTTCTAGTCTCTTTATAGACTACGGGTCAAGGATTCACAAACGACCTGGTTAGGAGTACGATCCGGGATCGCGTCACACTTGGGGTGGGGTGGGGAGTTTCTTTGTTATGCTAAAGAGGAAGAGACTTAGATATTTCTTCCTTTAAAAAAAATGAAAAAGAGGTAAATATTGAATAATTAATCACTTGATTCAAGGGTAATGCAAATGACTTCCTTGTTGTTGTTGCTGTTGTAGTAATAATTATTTACTTTGATGATGATGCAGAAGATTGTAAACTTCATTGTAATTATGATTATGAGAAATCAAGGACGAAATTTTGAGTGCATTAATTTTTAAGTACCTTTGGTGGAATGAACTAGGCAAATTGAAAATAGCTTAGCCATTTTCAATGGTTATTTTCATCCATACAAATTTCTATAATAAAAATGAGAAATAGAAAAAATATACTCCAATTGGATTTTCTATCATCGTTTCCATTAGAAATGATAATAGAAATTCACTCTATGACTTGGCACATTCTCATTGGATGTTATAAAACCAACTAATTATCTCTCTTCCTAAATAAATACCAAGTGAGAAATAAATGTACCATTGGAAACCAATTTTTGTATACTCTTCTACCTATATAACAAACTTGCCAACTAGATATAGAACTATTCTAAATTCCACATAGGATAGAAATGAAAAAAATATAAAGTACCATTGGAAATGCCAGTAATTTCTATTTTTCCATTTCTATCTTTGATGTCAATGTTATTTTACAACAATTCTATATTTAGTTGTCAAGTTTTTTATATGGGTAGAAAAGCATAAAAAAATTGATCTCCAATTGTGCTTTATTTCTTTCTTACTTAACATTTATTTAAGAATGAGAGAGTATTAGTGGATTTCTCATATCCAATAAAAAATTGTCATATCTCATTGAAAATTTCTATCACCATATAAAACTAGTGATAAAAATTTTCCATGTGACTCAACTTTCACCTCACATAAAAAGGGCTATAAAAAACTACATCGGAGCATATTTTTTCTATTTTTCGTTTTTATCATAGAAATTTGTATGAATAGAAATGACTATTGGAGATAGCCCTTGCATTCATGGGTTTTGTGGGGGAGATCTTTTTTAACTACATAATTAATGTGTTGTATTTTGATTTATCTTTCGACAAGAGTTGTCGGAGAGAATCAAAGATGGACTGCACTTGTGAATGGTATGCATATTTCCGCTGGAGTGCTGGGCGGGAGTTATTACTTGAGATCAAGAGGGTAACTTCTTGGCAGCGTTGTCACAAAAGATTGTGGGACTTGGTGTGCACTAATTGAAGGTGATTCATTGAATGTTACAAAGGTTCTAAATCCTGAGACGAAGATCCGTCAAATATTAGAGTCGTCGTCAAAGAGGCTCATCGGTTGTTGTGTCGTCTTCCTTGTTTCGAGCTAGCTTGGTGTTTTCAAAGAGTGTAATATAGCTGCTCATCGACTAGCGCAGCATGCTAGTTTTGTTGAAGAAGATTTAATTTGTTAGTCTAGCTTGAAGAGCAGCCTGATTTCTTGTTTTTCGATAAACCTTTTAGATAAGGGGGGGAAAAAAATTAAAACAATAAAAGGTACCATCAAAACTCAGAAAGTCTTACTAAATGAAAAAAATTACAAGCAGCTTATCATATTGTCATCACAATTAGTTTTCTCTTTTTCCTTTTACCCTCCCTTGGCAATTTTAAAACGTCCTCTGAAATTTTCTCCATTTTAAGACCACCGCAGCAAGCCGGTTTTTGGGCAACTTGACCGGTCCCAGCCCCAGAGTCTGCTTGATTAATTTTAATTGTCGTAGGCTGTAAATACACAACAAAATTAGTCTTCAATTACTTGAAAATAAATGTGATTTGGTTTGTATTACATTTACAACTAATTCCTCATTTGGTTCGTAAATTTGAGGACTCAAGAAAAAAAGTCATTACTTTGTTTTGTTTGGTAAGGACAAACTCCGGAAATGCTTTCTTGACAAAGCACTCAGACCTCATGGGATTGATTTTCCCTTTTGATTTCTCAACATTTATTATAAAAATTTTGGACAACAATACCCTTACCTAAATATGCTATTGCCAAATTTACCCATTAAAATATTGATATATTATTGAAATATTGACATATTTGTACTTTTATTTCCTCTACCAATCAAAAACCGGAAGAGAAATCAAACGGTATTTCTTTCCGTACTCTACCAAACAAAGGAAAGGAAATCTGACAGGAATTTTAGTTTCGCACCCCCCATGGAACAGACAAGGGAATTAATTTTCCTTCCGTAAACCAAACGAGACCTAAGGGGAGAAGATTTACCTCTGCCTTGGAGTCCGTGTCAGCAAGCCTTTGCTTCATATCCCTTGCTATTGAAAAGAAAACTTGCTCCACATTAAGATATGTAATTGCACTCTGCAGTGATCATTGTGTTTCTTTTTATATAAATATGGATAATTTAAAAGTAGATAATTGACATTCTTACAGTTTCAATGAATTTAATCCCAAATTCATCAGCAAGTGCTTAGCCCTTTGAGGTAGGCACAGCCTGCTAACAATTTAATAATGCCACTTTTACTAAAAGATAAATTCCTTTTTTTTTTTTTTGGGGGGGGGGGGGAGGGGGGGGGGGGGTATTAGACGAGAAAAGCGCATACCCTTTTGCTTTCATCCATATCAGCCTTGGTTCCTACCAATGTCTAATTGACACTGTCTGAAGCATGCTGCTCAATGTTGCGAATCCAGTTCCTAATGTCTAAATTTTTCAGAAATTAGTACAGAAATTAAAAAAAAATACCATAAACAAATAATTGTTTATTAAAAACGAATCTCATCAACATTACCTTTGTAATACTAAACAAACTATTCATTAATTAAAATAAGCAAAATGCAAAATTATCTAAATCTCTTATGATCTATGTTGGGAAGTAAAACCTTGCAGTTGAAAGATGATTCATCAGTGACATCCTATGAAGCATGGGTACTCCATTTTTTTAGGTGTACAAGTGTGGACACGCAAAGGACACGGGTACGAATAGGACACGGCTACGACACGCCACGTGGCATGTTCAATAAAAAGTTAGGTTAGCTCTGCTAAAACCCATTCTCACATCTCACGCTCATCAAACTCTAATAATCAACGGCAATCAAACCCTTTCTGATTCATCATCGGCCTTCTATCATCTTCGTCTTGTAAGTCCTCATCATCATCGACCTTCTCTCTTTTTCGGTCTTCTCACTCACTGGTATGTCTTCTATTCTTCTTCCCTTCTGCTTTTTCCTAATTGGTTTAATGGTTTTCTTTGTTCGGAGTTTGAAAGAATCAAAGAAATAGTTTAGGTTCTACTCTTCCCTTTTATTTGATTAATTTAGAAATAGTTTTATTTAAGATTGTGTCCTTTTTCTTGGATTATAAAGGTGGGTATGGAAAATCTTGGTTCTGCTTCTTCGGGTAGTAGCACTGTGTCTACTGTTGCTGTATCCTCTCGCACTCAATATGACAATACACCACTGTGGAAACACGATATGAGTTTGCATAATGCATATTATTATATAAATTTATTTATTAAACGCGTCCCTCGTCGTACTCATATCTAAGTTTTTTAAGATTTTCTCTACCGGTACCGGGTAAGATACCCGTACCCATGTTTGTGCTTCATAGGTGACATCGTACACCAGTAAAATACCGATGGCTCCACGATACTAAGCTGAAATATTTTAAGGGGGGAAAGTTAATTACATGAGAAAATGGAATCAGGAATATAAAACATGTATTGATTAAAACTATTGAGGCTTTTAAAAAAATAATGACAATTATGACATAATTATACCAGTGAACAACATAAACTCATTAAAAATAACCCGTAAGGCTGTAATATAAGAAACGCAGGATCTGAAATCGTGAGAGACTTAGCCTAGAAGCAATATCATTGACTAGAATAGTCCTATAATTTAATCAGTTAAGTTTCTTCAATTCAATGAGAAAGCTTCCGGAGCATAAGCATATTGGAAAACCTAAAGAATCATTCGAGTCAAGCAAGAATATTTCTTAGCAATGAACATAGAATGATTAAACCCCTCGAGAAATTAAAGGAATCATTGTGTCGGTTGAAAACAAGCTTCCTCAGCTAAAATCTTCCACCCATTTTTCTTATTTTAGGGTACTTTTCATTTTAAATTGAAATCTCAAATAAGAGAAATCAACCTTTTATAAACCAAATAACAGGCATAAAAAAGCACCTTAATGCTAATTACAAATTCAGCATTAGGGGGTTCTATCAAGTGTTTGCTTTTCTAAATGAAATTTTAAGTGATTAATGGAAATTGCAAAATGATTATAAATTTATAACTCTTCCTCCTACTTTAATCTGTTTAATTTTCTGGACATGGGTCTTTAGAAGCAAATAGATAATGAGTAAAATCTCCAAATGTATTCAGTATTCAATGCTAACATATTCAAATAAATATTTATTCAATGGTTAATTGAGATAACAAACAAGAGCTTCAAATAGTCCAGCATTCAGAGTTCATAGATTGAAAGAACAAGTTAATAGTCAGATTTAGACGAAAGATAACCTCTTCACCATTCGCAGACAAACCGAGTCTTGAGTCCCTTAATATTTTATTAAAAATCGAACACATTTTTTACCTCAGAGACCTAAACAGACTTAAAATTCATACTTCTGCGGTAAAATCAAACACTACCTAAAACATTCAAAGAGACAAATACCTGCTCTAAATTGAAATAACATTATCTACGAGATCCAAAAAATTACCAGTTGTGATTGTCCGAAACCGTACCTGACCAGCTGTATCCCATATTTGGAGTTTGATCCGTTTGCTATCAAGCTCAATGGTTCTTATCTTAAAATCAATGCTGCATAAGGACCTCACAATGTCAGAAGCCATTAGCATAGAGACTTAAAATGAGTTGCAATGACCCAACTGTTTGGAGAACTAAGTAACTAACCCAATGGTAGTGATAAAACTAATGGTGAAGGAACCATCACAGAAACGCAAAAGAAGATAACTCTTGCCGACACCTGCAAAAGGTAAATAATATACAACATATAAATACATTAGGCGTGAGATCTTTCAATAGTTTTGGACAGATAAACATCTCTAGATATGGGAAATACACGAGGACTAAATGGCAAGATGTTGCTGCCTAAATCAAATACCCAACACTCATATTGAATAAAAGGCTCAAAATTTGTATGCCTTGAACATAGCCTCTAAACAAAACTTAAAGCTACCACTGTATTATTTTATCTTCAAAAAATAATATGACAACTTTTATCTGACAAATCATTTACTTAATGAAACTTTAAGCTTTCTCAAGATGTTCCAATGAAAGATCTCATGAACAGGGAGAAGTATACATATTCTATGTGGTCTATACTCAATGTTTTTCCCCTTTTTGAGATGAAACCAATTCATTAAGAAACATATCAGAGAGGGAAAACAAGTTATCAAGTAAATATCAAAGAAAAGGTAAAACACATCACAAAATAAACTGTAAATGTGATAAAAAATGAGCCTTCTGTCTCACTCAGACCCCACAGAGTCCATCAATTACTCCAAGCATCCCTACCCAACGCCCCAAGTCAAAATTAGTCCATACACTCAAGCTTCTAATTTAACTCAATATCCACATCCAGTATAATCAAATACTCAAATCTTAAAAGAAGATGCCCATAAAGATGTTAAACATTCTAGCAATTCAATCCAGTGATGCACATCTATCCCATAGTAACAACAAGACATCACCATAAGACCCAGCTTTCTTACCTGCCCCACAAGAAATCAAATCAATGACGAAATAATCGTAACATCTCTCCCAAAATAAATTGAAACAATAAAATCCAACTCCTCAAGTTCCTTTTTGCTCCATAAAAGACCTAGTATACTTACAATGAAGCAATATGTCATTAATCATCTCGCCTTACGCACCAAAAAGGAAACAATCAAGAATTCGATTTCTTATTTGGATACCATCACAAGTGTTGATTTCCCGATATAGGGCAACCAAGCAAAGACTTTTAGTTCTGAAGAAATCTCGACCTTCCAAATCACTTTAGAAATAGCATAAAGAAAACAATCAATCAGGAAATAAGGGCAATTGAGCAAAAACCAAATGAAGATTTTACGTGTGAACGTGCGTGCAGCTCATATGCCAAGATACCATTCAACACTCCAACCTACTAAGTTACAAATAGGGGGGTGAGCATCTCATAAACAGCAGCTGATATCATGCCCTGCACCCCCATGCATGGTAAATCATTTGCATACATCAGCTTCAATTTTCAAAACAAGCAATTAATAATCAAATCAACATTTTCACCTTTTGTAAATGAAACTAACATGTGCATGTGCGGAAGTAACAAGATTAGACTCAATCAAACTCAGTAATATGAAAAAAATCTAGCAATCGAATATGCATTATGCCTATGAATTGGTTATTGTTCAATTCACCAAGATCAAATTATTCTCAAATTATCATAGTAGTAGGTGCTGTCAACTTTAGCAAGAATGCCCAATAACTAACAAACTAAATTACTGCACATTCCAAACACGTGAGTGCCAACACAAATACCCAAACAACTGGTCTCATGTTAGCATGCCATGCTTTGAAAAGAAGAAAATGAAGTACATCATTAATTCTCAAGATCTTCACATATTGTTGGAACACATCAGCAATGTTACTCAGTCTTGTGTTGGCAGATATGGTTGGAACATTGGTTTCTCAGCTTGAATGCCACAAAAAAAATTACTAAGAAGTAGGAGGCTGCAAGATTGCATCCTAGGAAACCTAGAGAGAGAAAGAACCAAGTTATTCTCTAGGATGGTTCACACTTACTTTCCCCTGCATCAGGGTTCGCTTTTAGCATGTTCGCATCAGCCTAGTGAGCAGGCCTGGCCGGTTCATCTACAATTTGGTTGATTATAGGTCGAAGGCCAACCTAGCCCCATAACCAGTACCCTGCACTACCCATAAAACTAAAATTCTGAAACACCTCATAGCCAATTCGTACTATGTGTAGTATCTCCTTAATCAACAAACGGTCTACCACTTTCAGGTATATTCATTTGAACACACATATCAAATGTATAATTAAAGCAACAATACTGTCATCAAATATATCATTGAAACTCTCAAGTGCATTAATTCTTTCTCAAGCACAACCATGTCTGTACTTACACTTGACAAGCTTTTTAGATATTTTGTATTTATACTTTTCTAATCATACTCGATGTAAAAGAGTATGATAAAGAATCTCTCTAATCATAATTCATCTTTTTATAGAAGTAATCAGCTTACAAGGGCACGATTGGTGACTAGATTCACTACAGACAAATAACAAAATTATTGGAATATTATACATACAACAAGATAAAGATAACAAAAATATTGGTGATAAGAAGAAGCACAATGGATAGAATTGAAGAAAATGATTCCAACATTGTAAAGGACAAATAAGGAGGCAAACAAAATGCTGATTTTCATACCAATAAAAGCTTCCAACAGCAGAATGTACTGAAGATTAAGGGCATTAATGAATGTACTGACTGAGCAAGTTCTATTCCTAATTGAGATTACACAAAATGAGTGTGTTTACGCCAAATAAATTGCATCAAACTAGTTCAAATTCATTCCAATCAAGCTAGATCCATACAAAAACCCTTCTTTTAAATCCTAAACTCACCTAAACAATTCGGTGAATAACTCTAGTTATTTTGCCCTGATATTGATTAAGAATGAGTAACAAATATAGTGGCATACTGAGTTAAGAGAAAGTTGGAATATAGATGATTAAATAACTCTTTTGTCCTTGAAAAATAGGCACATGGCGTACACGTTTGATTTCTATTATCAATTTTTATAGGATTTAAAATGGGTGATTCTATTTTCACTCCCAGTAATGCTTGGTTTTACTTCCATCTCTCATTTGATCCTTAAACACTGAGTAAGGGTTTATTATTCAGTTCTTGATGACCAAGTAAACTTTGACAATACTTTACTCGGCCCTTAAGAATTGAGTAATAAGCTTATATTCGGTACTCAATAACCAAATACCGTGCCATTATTCAGTATTCAAGGACCGAATGAGAAGTGTGCGTGAATTGAAGTATTTTTTTAGGGTGAAGTAGAATCACCCTTTAAAATTTGACTAAGTTGGAACAATGTGTAAATGTTGAGGTTGTATCTGAGCAAATTGAAATGCAAAGGATAAATGGGAGACGTATGTCATATTTTTAGGGAATAAAAGTGCTAATAATACATACATCCCACATACATGGATTGGGTTTTTTAAAGGTGGTGATGTTGGCACCCCATAATCTCTTGGCAACACTCCCACTAAAAAAAGATAATAAATTGTTATTTACACCCCACTTGTTTTAATTTAACACAAAAGTTAATTAACTAACTAATCGTGTAATTAACTCTTATCTATCTAGCAACAAAATTTGGTTGCACCAAAACACCAACAAAACCTCCACAAATATTACCAGACTCTAAGTTTGAAAAGAATGATAGAAATAAAACCTCCATTGATACAAAACTATAAGTTTGAGAAGAATGGTAGAAAAAAGAGAAACTTTGGAACAAAGGTAACAAAACAAGCAAGAAAGAGCTAATGAAAGAGAAGAAGACATGTTTTTATTTTGTTTCATTGTTAATATTATTTTCATAACATACACAACAAATATATTAACAAAAACATAATTTTTTGTTTAAAGCGAGGAAGAAGGTTTACTCGGTTCCCCGTAACCGAGTTATAGGCTTGTACACTTGGCTGCTCTCAACCGAGTATGAAATCCCATAAAATGTCAAATTGATATGCTATCGGGACCTTTCATACTCGGTTGAGAGCAACCGAGTGTGATTAATGTCACTCGGCTTCTCACAGCTTACGATGATATAGCAACATTTGTGTAACACCCCGTTCATCCGTTTCACTGTAATCACCTTTCATTCGTTCGCCCATTTCACTTTGAGTGGTGAAATCATGATTTATGGAGATTTGTAGTGTTCTAGCACTTTTTACTAGTCCCAGTAGTATACTTACACTCATATGAGTAATCTTCTCATGATTTGGGTGGTTCGAATCGATATCGGCTCGTAAATCGTGCGTTTTGGTTTCACGCGTTTCATTGATTTTTGCTAACTTTTAGGTATCGTAACTTTTCTATCTCTTATCTGATTTAGTCACCATTAGCACCTATGTCGAGGTTTTGATGCATTCTAAAACTTTTGTATTTTGACCGAAAGCCAAATCACACTCCTCGTTGGTTACATCAGCTTGCGAAGTAAGCCAATCACTAAAATCTGATCATTCGGTAGCGTTTCGGCAGAGCGCTGTCTTTGACAAATTTTTAGGGAATTATTCGTCCATAATTTGGGAAAACTTCCTCTTAGGAAGTTGTAAATCTTTGAATTAGCTTTCCTTGGACATAAAGATCACCCCAATCAGAGTTCTCGAGCAAAAAATTATGACCAAATTACGAGCAGAGTTTCAGGTAATAAAGCCCTCTGATCGATCAAAGGCTTAGCTCTGAATCGATCAGAGCTTGGGCAGCAGGTTTTTTTAGCTTTTCCCCTTGCTATATGTTCACCCTTTACTTCCCTTCTTCCCCCATTTCGTCCCGAACCCTATTGGAGAGAAAAGAAAGCTCATTTAGGGAAAGAAATTAAGAGGTTAAGGGAGGATCTTTAGCTCTACATCTTCATGGTTAAAAATAATCCTCCAATCATCATCAAATCACCTTCATATTCTTCTCCATTCTTGCCTTCCACCATTTCTAGGGTTCTAAGATTTCAAATTGGGGGGTTTCAAAATTGGTGCTTCTCCGACTCGATTCAGTGACAAATCTTTGAGGGATTAACCCTATAAAGGTGGGAATACTAGTACCTAAGCTCAATTTTAACTATTATGTGTTGCATCTTTATTTTCATAACAAATTGGGGATTTTCTTAAGAGCTTGTTGATTACATACACATATGGGGTTTTTAGGTTGAGATTGGTTATTGATTTTCTTAATTTATACATACTTTTATTGTGATTTCATATTAGTATGTGAGAAACTGATTATATACTTTGAGTACTATAAGCTCTAAATATTATTCTATTAACGCGTATGTACGTATACACAGTTTGAGGCAATATGTAAAATGTTATGGTTTAAAAAAGAGTAATTATGCAAGATTTGGACTTAGTACTCTGTAAATCATTTATGTGTTTGTTTGAGTATGCATATCTATATTTTGAGTGGTGAATGATTTGTATGATGAATATATACAAGAAATCCCATTCACACCTTATTAACTAGTATTTATGTAAAACTATTAAGAACTTTGATTTCAAATTTGGTATACAGGATGAGGTTGTGTATGTGATATGTTCACATGATGTAAATGATATACAAGTGCCATTGGTTTACTAATATCATTACTTTGGTACATGATTTCGCTTTTAAGTATTTTGATAGTTATATCCATGAAATACTGTGGGAAAAAATAATACAAGTATCACATACATGTATACACAGTGGATTGATTTGAATTTTGTGCGATTGGCCTTACGATACTCGCGTTGTGTAACGTTACACGAACGACTACCACTGTGCCCACAGCTTCAAGTGCTCTCTACAAGGAACCCTAGAATGTGCTTGAAAAGAGATGACGGCTGCCTCTAATTCGTTCAATATTGTGTGTGATTATTTAGGTCTAAAGACCTAAATATATATTATTAAGCTTAAAGGGCTTTGAAACCCTAAGGCTTACTATGGGTATCCTTGTTGGGCTAAACCAATAGGCCTAAAAAATCAACATCTCCCACTCACACATAGTAGGCAAATAATCGCATTCTCCTTTACACCATTCTAGATTCCCCGTTCATACTTAGTAAATGAGATGTGCGATCGCAAGCCACCTCAAAAAGAAATTTTGGAGTACTATGCCAAATTCCCAAAGAACTAGCATAGAACATCCCCATAACATCTCGTTCTACCCCTGACCTATTCAGCCACATTCAGATTAAGCATCTTCAATCCCTCGAAGTCACATCTCAGATCAACGCTTAAAATTCTCCCGTTTTATTCTCACAGCTACGTTGCTACTCTCAGAAAGCGACATAACTTGGTACTAGTGATCATAAAACTTGAACGTGCTACTAAGCAGTCATCCTTTCGCCCTCATATCACTTAGATTATATTCAATTGATTTCCCAACGATGTCCCTTTAGGCCGCATCAGTCTTAGCCGTAGGATACAGACATCAAAGTAGCATACACTGAACTTCCTCTTCATGATACAGTCAAAAGTCATATAGGGCAAAAATAGTAGAGGATTATACATATTGTATCAATCCATAAGGACTCACACAGTTAAGAAGCAGGGATCATTCTTTCACTTTCTTATATAGGTCGCCAAGCACATGTAGTATGACTTACATGTTACGGTGGAGTTCTCTTTCAATAAAGATCGTATGTCACTATCAAACACCGTACAAATCTTAGTTCAGTCGCTGTCAAGCGCCTAACCCGAAAAATCTACTCGCTCGTCTCAGCGCCTAGTTGAAATTTCGCATCCGGCTATTCACAAGTTATATATAGATAGTGTGGTATCCATATTCAGTCTTCGAAAGACTCTATATTGGCCCTTTTCAAGTCGACACTTCAATCAATGTCAGCTCAGCTCGCTATCACAGCGCCATAAGCTTGACGTGTCTCATCTTTACTCGCCTTCCAAGCGCCAAAGGCGATCACTCGTGTGAGAGAGTCGATCTATACCTGTTGACATACTCATACCATGATATCCCAACCATGGATAAAGTGTGTGCTAGCAGTTATATTAAAACAATAACATAAGAGCAATAAATTCCAAAAATTTATTAAAAATAATATCAACGACATTAAATATCCTCTATGGTCAGGGAGCAAACAATCACAACCTACGTAAACCTAGAGTCCTAACATGAACCTGGTAAACGCTTCTAACTATAGGCTTAGTCAAGAAGTCCACAACCATGCGACTAGTAGAGATATGCTTAAGGACCATATCCTTTTGCGCAACCATGTCACGAAGAAAATGGTTGGGTTCCCTTGGAACCTACTGACAAGACCAACTATATAGCAAATGTCAGGCCATGTACACATCATCGCATACATCAGGCTACCAACAGCATTAGCATACGGAACACAAGCCATCTTCTCCTTCTCATCAAGAGTCTTAGGACACATATCCAGACTTAAGGTAATACCCTTCTCAACAGGAGTGTCAATAGGTTTACAAGCTTGCATTTAAAACCGTTCAAGTACATTTCTTATATAAGTCTCTTGAGACAAACCAAGAAGTTTCCTTGTTCGATCTCTTAGGATCTTAACTCCGAGCACATAGCTTGCCTCGCCTATGTCTTTCATTTCAAAATTTGAAGACCACACGTTTATGTGGCGACAACCATCTCTTTATTATTTTCAGCTAATAGTATGTCGTCTACATAAAAAGAGAGGATTAAAAAACTATTCCCAGAACGTTTAACGTACACATAGTGGTCCTCCTCGATCATTGTAAACCCATTTGAAGAAATTGCTAGATGGAATCTCAGGTACCATTGTCTAGATGACTGCTTCAACCCATAAATAGATCGTTTGAGCTTGCAAACTTTGCGCTCTTTCCCGCTAGCTATAAAACCAACATGTTGATCCATATAGATTTCCTCATTTAGTTTTTCATTGAGAAATGCAGTTTTAACGTCCATCTGAAAAAGTTCTAAATCCATATGAGAGACAATAGCTAGGATGAGGCGGATTGAGGCAAACCTCACTACTAGTGAGAAGGTTTCCTCATAGTCAACACCTTCTTTTTGGGTGTAGCCTTTCGTCACAAGGCGAACTTTATACCTATCAATGAAACCATATGCCTTGAGTTTGACTTTTAGAACCCATTTGTTTCCAATAATCTTTTGCCCCAACGGAAGATCTACCAAGTCCTAGACATTGTTCTTCCTCGTAGACTCCATCTCATTAATCATTGCAATTTTCCATTCAGCCGAAGCAGGGGATGTGATAGCCTCCTGATAATTTCTAGGCTCATCTACATCTTGCGGAGTACACATGAAAGCTGCCCCCTCAATCTCAAAACGACGACATGGGATACTCTCACGATTGCTCCTACGCAAGTGTGGACTTTGGGAATCAGTCTTTAATGGAGGGACACTCCCACTAGGAAGCGAGTCGCTCTCAACATCCTCATTCGAATTTGAAATGCCTTTGTTCGATTTGAAAATTTCAAAACTTAATGATTCTGTCCACATCCCCTCTCTTGGGAATTCATTCTCTAGGAAATCCACATCTCGTGACTCAATCTCAGAAACAATTCTATCTTCTTATTCACCAAGCATCACATATATTTTAGATTCCTTAGAATATCTAATGAAAATGCACTTATGCGCCCTAGGGCCTAGTTTTTCATGCGAATGAGAACTAGTGTGAACATATCCTGCCGCACCCCATGGGCGTAAATGGCTTAAATCAGGCTTCCTGCCCGTCCAAAGCTCATAAAGCGTTGATGAAACAGATTTAAAAGGCACAAAGTTGAGGATGTACGCAGCAGCTAAGATAGCATCTGCCTAGAAAGATATTGGGAGGTTAGCTTGCGCCATCATTGATCTAACCATGTTCAAAAGGGTTCTATTTCCTTAGATTATAATCAAAATAAAAGAACCTTTTTTTCTTTTCATTTTGGAAGTTACTGGGCTGTTTATTTTGATTGAATTAAATTTGATTATATTAGCTGCTTTTTGGAGTTATTTTAAGCTTGTCTTGTTTTCTTTTCTATAAAGTATTACAAATATTAATAATTTTGACATCTCATGCAAAATTTAATTTTCATTGATAAGATGTTTAAAATATGCTCTTATGTAAACTTTAACACTTTAACCATTTGGTCATGTAAACATAAAGAAAAAAATAGTGGTACAGTACAAATAATACATGTACTCCTTATAATGATTTATTCTTCTTCTTCTTCTTCTTTTTTGCAAAAGGGAGTCATATTAGTCTTTATGTCATATATATATTCATTTTTTCTTAACACGCGCTGTGAACACCTTATTTTGCGACCCCCTTAAAAATCCTGATCTCCAAAAAAATAAGCACGAATGCATGCACGAGCATTCCTAGATGCATATATTATGTACATGTCATGCAGGTCAAAGAAGAAAGCCAAAAAGACGCCCGGATGAGAAGTTAGAAAATTATCGAAAACTGTCAGAACCGAAAACCGTCAAAACTCCTGGAAACTTATAAAAAGAGAGTTACGAATTTCTGATCATCCTCAAACTTTGAGAGTTGTTATAAATTACCAAAGGGAGTAGCATACTCAAAAATCATCTCAATTCGACGGTCGGATCTCCAAAACTTTAGAAAATCATGAGTTTATTTCGGGTGATCAAATGGAGGTCTTATCGAAGTTAAAATTGTTTGAAATTGGGTAAGTAGATAGGTCTTATTGTGGGGAAGAATATATTCAAAATTCAGCTTTGTCGGACATGGGATCCTCAAGAATCAATTTGTCTATCGTACAATTCTAGTCAAAATGTCCTTCGTACCAAATTAAAATAAATAGAGGCCTTCCCGAACTCTGATCGACCTCAAATTTGGATACAATATAGAAAACATTTTTAGGGAAAACATAACCAAAAATCAGTATAATCCAACGGCTATAAGTTCAGTTGTCGAGGTTGTTGTACGCAAGTATGTTTCCTATGCGAGAACAAACTCTTTATACCAATCTGGGGAGACCGAGTCCTTCCCGAACTTTGATCGTCTTCAAATTTTGACAGGGTATAAAATACTTATATTGAAAATATATATCCAAAATTTATCATGAGCCAATGGTTATAACTTTACTTTTCATGCAAACAAGTGACCTTATCTACAACAAGTATCTTTCCTACGCAGAAACAAACTCTTCGTACCAATCAAAGCAAAAGGAGACCTTCCCGAACTCTGATCGACCTGAAAGTTTTACATGATATAGAAGACTTCTATTTTCAACACATATCCAAAAATTAGCATGATCCAATGGTGGGAAGGTTTCGCGATATGCTCCAAGAGTCCTAGTTGCAATCTTTTTTCTTGCTCTCCAAGTATTTTTTTCAACTATAAATAGACCTCCCCTCCATTCATATTTTTCATCAACAATCAAGGGGATTTCGTGGTACACACCAAGAGACCCTTATTCTCTCCCTCCAAAAGAGCTCAGGTATAATTTTCTCTCTCTTCTTTTGTTTATTTGTCAGTTGTATAATTTATATTCTGGTCTGCATAATTTCTATCACTTGATAGCTTTTCAAAACCCTTTTTCAAATTGTTTTTCAAAACCAAAGGCGTATAATAAACCCTAATCTTATTCCAAAATAGCATTATTACTTTCTTACCTTTTAAAAACCCCGGATTAGCAGTATTGCTATACGAAGGAATCAATAATCGCTATATATCCAATCTAACTCATAGATTGCAGTGTGTATGTAATAAATACTCGATTATGAGAGCACTATTGCCATCTATACCAGTTTAATCAATGACTTTGGTATACGATTGGTCAATTTGCCTCATATTATATCGAATATAAGATTCCACGTCGAATAAGTTTCCGAAAAGCCTAAAGTTTTACAAAATCATTTGTTTCATTGCATCTACTATTGTCGAACTCTCTTTTCCAAATCACACACAGTTATTTTCAAAATCATGGGCGAATTAGAAAACACATCATTTTCATCCCATCCCTAAAATCTCGATTTCTAAGGCAAGCACGAAAAGCTGTAAAGTAATAGCAATAGCATGCAAGAACGGAATTATAACATGCGCATATCCTACTCAAGAGACCAAAAGGGTGAATTGGGTGCCTAACACCTTCCCGATTCGTAACTTAATCCCCAAACCTTCGAATCAACTGGTTTCGCATACATTGTGTATAAGAGGATATTTAGTCCATAAATACGTCTCTTTTACACAAACCTTTTTTGTTTGTTTAGTAAAACAAACTGTAGACACCCCGATCCGTGACCCCCGCAAGAACCCTAACGACCTTCGAAAAGTACAGTTCTGGGAGCCCGGGACCCACCCGAGCACCTTGAGTTGCCCCGAAAGGGTTTGTTGGCCAAACAAACATGTTTTAAAGAGGGATTATCGTGCAACAGATCCAAATGTCACGCGACAATCTTCCTTATGTCGCACAACAGACCCCTAAGACCCAGACCAACCACTTCCTGACAAATCAGTCTGTCAGAAGGGTCACCTCAGCCGTTTGTCGCGCGACATTTGGGATAATGTCGCGCGACACTTGCCCTTTTTGGAGAAATGTCGCACAACAATCCCTCCCCAGCACTATAAATAGGCCAACACCCCTAAAGGTTTAGGACAGCAACTTGGGATCTAAGAATTCTAAGTTTTAAATCTGATTTTCTGTTCTTTTATCAAGTATTTTCTACTATCGTCTTATTTCTGAAGTATCATCGAATCTATTCTCGACACTCGACGTGTCCCGGATTTGGAATCGAATTCTCGAAAATTTTTGAAGAAAGAGAATATTATTATCGCCGTAGATCTCTCTGCCGTATTATATTTTCTTTCTTATTAATTATTCTCATCGGGAAGGTAAAGAAAGTCCCTTATAGTATTTAAAATTAGATATCTGTGTACTTGTTTTACTTCCGTTGTTCTGTCCACATTTTATTTGAATAAACTTATTGCCAAGTTACAAATAGTCTACTGTTCTCTAAACAAAAGACCCTGATAAAAATCATTTACAAAACCAGAAGAGTAAGTACATTATCATCCGGATAAAATTCTGTTTTCAAAACCCGGACTGATAGAACTTATCTAGGAATTAAAATTCAGTATATCCTGTCTATTTCATAGACTGCGATATGTCTGATAGAACTCCCCTCAAAAGTTTTAATTCCATATTAATTAGTCCCGACACAAGATCCGAACTTTTCCAAAAGAAGTTAAAACCTGAGAAAATCGTCATTATCTGAGGAAATAAAATGGGAAACTCTCTCTTAAAATAGATACAACTTTTTTTCACTTGTATTTACCCCTTTTGAAAACAAAATATCGGATCTCAGAATACAAAGGTTTTCATCCCTTTTCCCGCTTTCCCCAGAAATTAGGGTTCTTTTCCACTTGGAAAGTAGTAGACTGTCAGTAAAAGCATTCAAGTTTTTCAACATAAAATAAATATATAAGACCACTGGAGACCGAAGGGGCGGAACGGGTGCTTAACACCTTCCCAATCCGTAACAAAGTTTCTGAACCCTATAGAATCCTGGTTTCGTAGACAAACGTGTAAAGAAATGCTTATATGTAGCATTTCCTCTTACACAACTATTTTATCCATTTTCTCGTAAAACGTACTAGCGACTCTGAACGAACCCTCTTGCATCTAGAAATAGGATAGAGGGACACCCGATATGAATTATCAGCATCAATAGAAGTAAATGGAACGTCGGAATCCCTTCCGACGTTTCAGACGCCCAAGAACGGGATCGAGACCCGGGGGTCGCATTTGTGGATTCTCACAGTGGCGACTCTGCTGGGGACACTAGAAAACTAGACTCTTATATGTGGACTGTTGTTTATTTGTTGAATATTTGCTTTTACTGCTTTCCCTACTCCCCTGTTTATGTTAATTGATTGAAAAGAAACTTTTTTTCAAAAATGGAAGTTTTTTTCAAAAAATACGTAATAAAGATAATGATATTTGTAAAACCAAACCTTTCGAACTTTGCACGCACTTTCACAAATCATGCATTGGTTCTACGAGTGTGAATTTACCCCAAACCCTCGGAAGTATTATAAGTGAGTAGCGAGTTGGCTTGCTTGGGCCAACATAAACCGAAAGCGTTTACTTCCACTCTCCTTGGCCAAGTACGCCCCGAGGTATATCGAGTGACGAGAACATTCACGTACCCGGGAAGTATATCAAAAGACTCTTGCACGTACCCGCCCTTGGGGTATATCGCAAGGTCTTGCCAAATAGGAGGGAGCCTGAAACCTTAAACCGTTTGTACACCTACGCTGCATATAAGATCGAGTTGGCTAAAAACACTTGTCAAACAACCGTAGGGGATGTACCACCTTACAGCTTACTTTACACCACCTTTTTAAAACCCGAGTCCTTTCTTGGCGATTTTATTTTAGTGGTTCCTTTTGGCAAAAATCGAGTCGCACCATAGTCTTCCTTTATCTTCGCCACGTGGTTTCGTCTACAGCCGTAAAACGACGACAGTCTAGAAGGTTGGGCCGGTCGAGATCATACCGGAAGATTAGTGAGACTAAGCATATTCGCCATGGCTAACGGACATGAGAATGAAGAAATAGATTAGAGCCTAGACGAGGCATCAGCAGTTCAACCAATCTTAGCCAAGATGCATCGTTTGCTTATGACCGTCAGCAAGAATTTAGCAAACCTCACGAATGAGCAACAGAGTACCCAGATTCGAATAGAAGAATTGACAGCCGAACGAGCCGCACCACCAGGGTTTGAACGACTACCACCGAATCAAGATCCGAACTAAGGGCAGTCATCACAAATACTTCCCCCACTCAAGGAACCAACCCGCCACAAACGGGTCCCATCACGGCTGGTCCCGTTCAAACTGATCCCAGCAATCAGAATCAATGGGCCCCTGATTCTGGCCCTACTTATCAGCAATAAGAACCACCCATCGTCTGGCCGCAACCCCAACAGGGTTTTGATCCTCAGTACCAACCATGGCCACAAGTTCCCGCAAGGCCTATTCCACCCCCGGCCCCAGTAGTCCCTCCTAATGAATACCCAGACATCAACCGACTCCGGGCAGTATATGCAGAATCGGTTATAGCTCGGAAATAGCCCGACGAGGTGTCAAGGGAAAGTGAAGAAATGAAGAAGCTGAAGGAACAGATGAGGGTCTTACAGAAGGGAGTTTCCCTAATAAAAGGAGCAAACGAGATTACTGATATGAATGCCTTCTCCCTCTACCCAGAAGCAAAATTACCCTAGGGATTCAAGCTCCCTTCTATCACCAAGTTTACAGGAACCACACCCCTGAAAACTCACCTCCAGTCCTACATCAGATCCATGCAAGTGTCCGGTTGTGGAGAGCCGGAGTTGGCTCAGACCTTTTACATGACTCTCACAGGGGCTGCCCTGAGATGGTTTTTTGATTTAGAGAGACACCACACAAAGACTTGGGGAGATATCGTCAAGAAATTTATGACTAAATACGAGTCCAACGAGGATTTAGAAATTACCCGTAAACACCTGGAAATGGCCAAGCAAGGCGAGAAGGAAGGCTTCAGCGACTTTGTCACATGCTGGAGAGAAATGGCCTCCCAAATGTCCAAACGGCCCGATGAAGAAAAGCAGTTGGAGATCATACAGAAGAATTTTAATCCAGCGGTATTGAGTTGCATGGGAAAGCATGTATTCCCACACTTCAGAGCCCTGTTAAGCATGGGGTCACAAGTAGAGGAAGAGCTGGCCAAGAGGGCAGAGATCGACACCAAGAAAGCCTCGTACACCGGGAGAAAGACAGCCACTTCAGCCGTAAACCAACTAAGCTCGTACCCCTATCAACAAAACCCATTTCAACAGCCACAACAAACATCTCCGATGAGTTAGCCCACACAAGGAGACTATTCGAGCACCGAAATTAAGAAAAGAAGGAACTTCTGCACCTTTCCCATTACCCTGGTCAAAAGTCTGGAACTACTCCGAAAGGACGGACTAATCACTCCACTCAACCCGCGCCCCCCACCAAACCCTATTCCCAGCACCTGGAGAATGAATGAGAATTATGCGTAACATCAAGCCGCGGGCCATGACACGGAACGCTGTTTGGCTCTTCGCCATCATATCCTAGTACCATACCCGCACCCGGCGGGCCCAATGTTACTAACAACCCCCTTCCTAACCATGTTCCACCTGCGGGAATTAACGCCTTGACCACTGATGAAGAAGGTTTTGATCCCGTGGGATTCATTCGAGACGACCCAGCCTACAAGTCACCCGCTGTGCAGCCAAAAAAAGCTCAAGTTGCCTCAGGCCTCAATCCGATAATTGATCAATGGATGGCTAAGATGAACTTTCTACCCGGGCAGGGTTTAGGAAAGGCAAATCAAGGGATCTCACAACCACTTACAATCAAAACCAATCCCGAAAAATCTGGAATATGATGGACCTATGATGAGAAGAAACAACCACGGAGGCCCCGAGGCCCTCCCAAGGAGACAATCTGTATGACAGAGACCTCCCCCAAGACTTTCAGTTGGTCGGTAGAACCAGAGTCATCAGAAACCTCCGAAGAATCAGACCCCGCATCTCTATGGATACAGCAAATTACCCGTTCAGAGAGGGTATATCAACCACCACCGATGGATAGTGAGAAAACACCTCATCCTAAGGAAATAGGAAATGACCGAGTCCTGGAACAGTTAAAGAAGATCCAGGCACATATCACCATTTGGGGCCTCCTAGTCACCTCCAAACCCCACTGGACCACCTTCATCAAGCTCCTGGATGAGGCCGTCATATCACCAGATTCTACACCGGAACAATTGCCAAGCATGATTGGGTCACTTACAGTTCAAAAAAGTCTGTCATTCTCAGATGAAGATTTGTCTCCACTGGGAAAAAACACAGTTTGGCCCTCCATATCACTGTTCGGACCTGAGAAAAAATCCTTCCACAAGTCCTCATCGACAACGGGTCGACTATAAATTTTTTCCCTTTGAAGACCGCCAGATGTCTGGGCATTTTAGAAGCAGAGCTTTCTCCGTCAGCTGTAACCGTTAGAGCCTATGACAACACTAGAAATGCCGTTCTAGGCTCTTTGAGGCTTGATCTCATGGTCGGACCCGAAAACTTTTCGGCCGACTTTCAAATCATAGACATTCCCTCCAGTTTTAACCTCCTGTTGGGAAGAGCATGGATACACGACATAGAAGCGCTCCCCTCCTCCTTACACCAAAAAATTAAAATACCGTTCGAAGGGAGGATAATCACCATTCAAGGAGATCCTGAAAGGACCTTGGCAGATCTAGAATTACCCGTCTTGGGCATCGGGAGCCAAAGCATACAGCTGGGAAGCTTTTCTTACGAGCCTCAAGTGCAAGCCCTCACCACCCAGAGAATCAAGTATCTTCCCCCTGATAATATCCCCGGTCTCAGCACCAAGATCACAAATATGCTGAGAATGATGAAATACTTACCTGGAGCCAGTTTGGGAATGGGAGAGCAAGGATTACTTCAGGCCTTATAACCGGTAACAAGGCACGAAAAAAAAGGATTGGGGTACCAACATACCGAAGAAGACAATCAAGAGAAAATGGGCCGAGGGCATCAGTATCCGAGTTTTAGCTCACTCAATGGTTTCTTTATCAAATAATGAGAGGACTTCCCCTTTTGCGGCTTTCAGGAGCCTTGGAGAAACAACAAAGGAGATAACCTTCCAGGATGGGAAATCTTCTATGAAGAGGACCTTTACCTCAAGGAAAATGTTATACACAACTTCTCTACCAAGTTAACGATCAGGCCAAGAGAAGAAAATGAAGACGGGGAAGATGAATAAGAAGAAATGATCGGAGATCTCTTTGACGTCATGGCTCTAGAGAATGATGAACCAAGAGACGACCATGTACACTTAATACACGCCGATCTAGATTACCAAGGAAAGAGGGAAAAGATGTGAAATTGTAAGGGTAAAAAATAAGAGCGACGGTAGGGCTAAGGAGGAGTCACTCCTAAATTTAATTTTTAAACTTATACCAGTAAGCACTGTTATCAATAAAGAAGATTCTATTTTGCGGTATCCTGTTAGTTTTAATTCTGTAATTGCCTATATGGAAATAGAAAGACTAAACGAACACCCCGAACGGGAGGAATAGCATATACAGAGTGAGGAGGGAGACACTCTTGTGATTAATCTTGGGACAGAAGAGGAAAGAAAAGAGGTTCGTATTGGGGCAAATCTAAACGAGACTGGAAACAGGAATTCACACAAACTCTAAATGAGTACGTGGATGTCTTTGCCTGGTCCTATGCCGATATGCTGGGATTAAACAGCCAGATAGTCATACACGAGATACACACCAAACCAGAGTCCAGGCCCGTCAAGCAAAAATTGAGAAAACTTACGCCGGAATGGTCCCCGAAGGTAAAAGAAGAAGTGATGAAGCAATTGAGCGTGGGATTCTTAAGAGTGATCAAGTACCCTTCATGGTTAGCCAACATTGTGCCCGTTCCAAAGGCAAATGGAAAAGTACGCATGTGTGTAGACTACTGGGTTCTCAATAAAGCTTGCCCAAAAGACGATTTCCCATTACCCAACATTGATTTGATAGTGGATAATACCGCCAACCATGCCTTGAAGTCGTTCGTGGATGGATTCGCCGGGTATAATCAGATCAAGATGCACCCAGACCACCAAGAGAAAACAGCGTTCATCACGCCATGGGGAACATATTGCTACACCATTATGCCATTCGGGCTGAAGAATGCCGGGGCAACATATCAAAGGGCAACGACAGATATCTTTCACGACATGATCCACAAAGAAGTAGAAATATATGTGGACGATATGATCATCAAATCGAAAGAGAGGGAAGGCCATGTACCAGCCTTACGAGCCTTTTTTGACCGACTCCGCCAGTATCAGATGAGACTCAATCCGCAGAAGTGCGTGTTCGGGGTAACCAAAGGGAAACTCCTGGGCTATGTTGTTAGTAAGAAAGGAATCGAGGTAGGCCCTTCCAAGGTTCGAGCTATCCGAGATATGCCCGAGCCTCGTACCGAGAAAGAAGTCCGGGAATTTTTGGGAAATTTGCAGTACATCAGCAGGTTCATCTCTCAACTCACTCAGACTTGCGAACCCATCTTCAAGCTCCTGAGAAAGTCTTCACCAGGAGAATGGGACGATCAGTGCCAAGAGGCTTTTGATAGAATCAAAGACTACCTCTCCAACCCCCCAGTATTAGCCCCACCACAGACCGGGCTGCCACTAATCATATACCTAACAGTCATCGATTCGGCTGCAGGAGCCATGCTAGCCCAACATCTGACCGATACGCGAAAAGAGCAAGCCATCTACTACATTAGCAAGAAACTGTCCCCATACGAGATGAACTACACGCCATTGGAGAAATCGTGCACCGCCCTTGTCTGGGTAACGCAGAAATTATGGTAATACATGCTAGTTTTCCCGGTCATTCTGGCATCACGAACAGATCCACTGAAATACCTCTTTGAGAAACCGACTCTCTCGAACCGTATGACAAAATGGTTATTCTTACTCTCCGAGTTTAACATCACCTACATGACCCAGAAGGCGGTAAAAGGTAAGATCATAGCTGACTATCTAGCCCACAATCCAATATTGGGGGACATGTTGGAAGAAGCCGAGTTCTCATATGAAACTATCATGAATGTCGGGATCGATGAAGACTGAAAATTATACTTTGACGGGGCCGCCAACCGAAACGGGAACAGGATAGGCATCCTGTTAGTCTCCTCGGACCAAACTCACTCCTCGGTATCATATTGTCTAGACTTCTTCTGCACCAACAATATGGCCGAGTATGAAGCCTGTATAATCGGATTGGAGATTGCGCTCCAAAGGGGTATAAAGAGAATACAAGTGTACGGAGATTCGGCATTAGTGATTCACCAAGTTCTGAAGGAATGGAAGATCAGAGATGAAAAGTTAGTCCCATACCTCGCTCGGTTGGAGGATGTCGCAGGAAGATTTGAGCACTCGGAGTTTTACTATATCCCCAGGTCACAAAATAGTTTTGCTGACGCACTAGCAACCTTGGCATCCATGATCGATATCCCGGAAGGGATGGAAGAAATAACTCTTACAGTGCAAAGAAGATCAGGACCAGCACACTGCATGACCTTTGAGGAAGAGAGTGAAGGGAACGGGGACTTAACCACTTGGTTTTACGACATCTGGAACCTGTTGAAAAACCATCAGTATCCCGAGCAAACAGACAAGAGAACACGGGTTACGCTCAGAAGATTAGCATCAAGATTCATACTTTGCGCCGGAAGGCTATATAAAAGGAACTACGACGGGACTCATCTCCAATGTCTCACTGAAGAGGAATCTGTCAAAATGATGGATCAGATACATGGGGGGATTGTGGACCTCATATGAGCGGTCATACACTTGCCCACAAAATCATCAGACAAGGTTATTACTGGTCTACCCTACAGAACGACTGCGTTAACCACGTAAGCCGTTGTCACAAATGCCAAATTTATGCCAAATCTCAAAAGCTTCCTCCGAAAGAGTTGTACAACATGACCGCCCCCTGGCCTTTCGCCACTTGGGAAATCGACATCATTGGGAAGATTTCGCCCAAAGCCAGCAACGGCCATGAATTCATACTAGTAGCCATCGACTACTTCACCAAATGGGTGGAGGTCTCGAGTCTTTCTAGACCCTTGACGCTAGGAAAGTTGCCCAATTCATCAGACGGAATATCATCTGCTGGTATGGGGTCCCACGTGAGATCATCTCAGACAACGGCACCCACTTCGAAGGAAAGGCTAACACAGTCATGGAAGAATATGGTATTACCAGACACAGATCTTCGCCGTACAGACCACAAACCAATGGGGCAGTTGAGGCCGCCAATAAGAACCTAAAGAATATCCTAAGCAAGATGACCGACACTTGTCGAGACTGGCCCAAAAAATTACCATATGCATTGTGGGGATACCGCACCACCGAGAGAGTTTCTACTGGGGCAACCCTATTTTCCCTTACATACGGGATGGAAGCAGTCCTCCCTGTTGAGTTAGAGGTCCCCTCCCTTAGGGAAATGCTCGAGAACCAAGTTAATGACCTGGAGTGGGTCCAGGCGCGTTATAACGAGCTAGCCTTGCTAGATAAGAAGAGATTGAAAGCCGCATACCACCACCAGGGGTATCAGAAGAGAATCGGTCGAGTATTTAACCAGAAAGTAAAGACTCGGGGTATCAATGAGAACGACATCGTGTTGAAAGAAAATCGAGAGCCAGCCAGAGACCCAAGGGGAAAGTTCAGGCAGAAGTGGACAGGGCCATACATTGTCAAAGAGATTGATACAGGGGGTGCCGCCATACTCACTGACTTGGACGGACAATTACTGCATTCACTAGTCAACATAGATCGTTTGAAGAAGTATTACCAATAGATGGTTTAGAACTCAAACTTTCATTTTTTGAAAAATCAAAAGGGGAACGTAGGCAACCTGAGAAGTGACTTCAGGCCCGGTTTAAACATTGTAAATAAATTTATTTCCCACAAACAGTCCCTCGTATATTATTAAGGTGGTTCAGAACACCAAAAATTACAAGGGAGGTACAGCATACAGAAAAACCTAATCCCTAGGGGTTGGCCAAGCAAGGTCCTCAGTGGCCAAATCAATTCGAGCCTCGTCTAGGATCTGGTACGCAAAGACAATGTTCTCTTCTGTAGGCTCAGAATCCATGAACCGGAACCACTCCATTTTGAAAGGATCTTCAATCAGCTCCCTTTCCAGAGACCCCCAATGAGAATGAATGATGTCAACCCGGAGGGGCCAGGTAATACCAAAACGGGCATAGTTGAACTGACGAGTCAGTCGAGCATGCCACATCCTCTCCACTGATAAAGAAACAAGCGGGGTCACAAATTTAGACTTAGAAGATGAGTTGTTCAGACCGAGGGGAATGTCCTGAGGAACGTTGAACTGCCGAAGAAGACGTCCTGCGAGATAAAAGGAGGTAAACCAGAGTCCACGGAGCCGAACGTAGTTCTGACCTCCCGTACTAAGCACCATCGCCCTCAGCTTCCACCAAGGAATCTTCCACTGAATGGCCCGAAAATTCTCTGAAAATCACACCATCCAATCAGAGGAAGACATGGTCAAAGCACCAAATAGGGGACGACAGAAGAAGTGCGTAGGGTTGTCGAGCCAAACCCCGTTAAAATCCACCGATCGGAAACGCTCTAACAACCACATATATAGCAAACGCGGACTTCCCCTGAAGAAAGGATAAGCCCCCCTTTGGAGATCATCTAGACCGTTCAGAGCCTCTGCAAGAACGATGTGCACTATACTCTCCATTTCTAGCATGATAAATCAAACTCAGGATAGTCGGATCAACACGGAAAGAGCCTGTTACTGGTAGCATATCAAAAACAAGACAGATCAAGGCCGCCGCAGTACGCCCCACACTATAAAAGGCTCTCTCTTCGTAACGATGAAAGAACCTCACCATTTTGTAAAGGTCAAAAAGCCCGTCAATAATAAAACCATCACAGGCCGCTTGGGGAATGGCTAACAGAGCAATCAGCATATCTCGAGGACCGATTTCCTCTATTGGAACAGCCATCGGGAGACGAGTATCATAACGCAATAGCCAGGAAAACTTCTCGTAAGTCGGGCAAAGCTCATCAAGCCCAAAATAGAAAAGATGATCCGCAGGGCTCCAGAAATACAAAGCGCCTAACAAAAAGGAAAAATTTATAGGACGATGGCACCAGCCCGCTAAAGGACTAAATGCGCCGAAGTTCAAACCATTCTCCGAGGATACCAAAGCATCTCGGGCTTCGACATAAAAAAATCAGAATTTGTGCGATAAAAAAACATTTTGGGAAAGGTGTGAGGATAAATGAAGGAAGATGGGCGTGTTTATAGAAAAAGATGGTCATGTACCTGTTTGTCGCGCAACAAACCTATATCCAGGAAGGATTGTCGCACGACAATCCTATATGATGTACCCTATTTTTTGCCTGTCTTACACGTAAGAGTCATTTTTGCCAAAAGAATCACTTTTGAATGCATTGTGCTTACTCTGTTCTTTTCCAGGGACCCTAAGTACCACCAAATCATAAGGTATGGCTCCTAAATTTACTGATTCATGTTATTATTTAAATCTTTCATCACAGATAGGGAATAAATATAGGTCACCGGCACAAATAAATTTTTTTCATAAATCGAATAAAAAACAATTTTCAAAAACTAAAGAACTATTAACAAAATCTTTGTCTAATGACTAAAAAATAAAACTACATATCTGTTTGAAACTGACTAAGAATGCAGGAAAGAAAAACTAGTCTACCCTAGCGCGCTTCGACACGCTCCCTCTATCACCCGAACCCTCCTCAGGAGTAGGATCGACCACTGGGACGTTCGAATGAGAGGGAACTGCTGCCTGAGAGGGCCTCGTCGACTGAATTGGAGCTGTGGGACGAATCACCGAAGACCGTGAGCGCCTGGAGGTCTAGCTACTGCTCTTTCGAGACTCCGTCCGAGCATGGGAAGAAGTCAGGGGGTCATCTGCCCGAAGAGACACGTCGATCACCCTCTGATAGTCACGCATATACGCCGTGGGGTCCCGACCAACGAACTGGTGGAGGTTCCAGTTGCAGAGATACTGGGCATGGAAAGTTCTCAGGTCTGTTGCACGAACGCTCACCCGCTGTAAAAAGGCATAAGAGAGAGAATTAGCACATTTAGGTAAATATGTATAAAAGAGTGGCAGGAGATATAAATGAAAAGTGTACCTCGTCACCCACTCGACCACCCAGATAGTCAAAAGTATCCTCGGGCAAGGGATACTCGGGCACGGTATAGCTGCGAAGACCAGCAACAACGTAAGTGATGTCCCGAGGAAGAGATGGGATGTCAACCAAAGGGACAGACTGACCCGCCGGTACCGTCGCAGAAGTAGACCCACCTTCCTCACAGATCGGGAACAGAGGAGGCCGAGAAGAAGAACCATCGAGACCGGGAGATCGGGCCGGAGGGCCCATGGCAGTTGATGGAAGAGGGGTCAGCGTGGCATAAGTGCGAACACCCGGAGGATACACAATGGCCGCCGCTCTCAGAGGCGGGACCCCAGTAGAAGGAGTGGCCGCAACAGCAGGAGGGGTCCGCTCAAACTGCTCATAATCGGCCCCGAAGTCCTCAGGCTCCTAGGACCGCTTAGAAAAATATGTTCCCCCTCTCTCAGCAGCCTTAATAGCCTTAACATCATCAAAAACAACCCCCGGAGATACCGAAGGACCGGTAGGAAACTCAAAACCCTCATCACGCTGCTCTTCCATAGGCGTCGTCTGAGGCGGCTGCTCTGGAACCGCCGCTGCCCCACCTCTCTCGCCTCCCTCGGGTCTATCATCTCCACCCTCGGCAGCAGCAAAACTACCCATCTCCCCCTCGGGGTCCTCATCATCGAAATCGAGAATATTGTCCCTCTGATCGGGACAGGTGGCAGATGACTAGGGACCGTCCTAGACAGATGAGTCTGTCCTCGTATGTAGTTGGGATCGCTTCTCAACGCTCAGTACCTCTCATAGAAGACCCGTCCCCGAGTCCCCTTCCGCTCCCTCATCAAGTAACGGGCGGCAAAAGCAGCATAGTCTCCCTCCTCAATGAACGTCTGGAAACCAAGTCCGTCCACCAGAGCCTGCATCGTCATTGGGTCGATCTCACCCGTCCGCCTCATCAGAACTGGTGAAAATAGTGGAACCCGAGACCACTGGGCCGGTGTGTGCTGGCAGATAACTCTCTCGCCCAAATAGAAATGGAGGTCATACTCGTCCCTAATCAGCCGCCTGGTCCTCGAGGTGGTCAAAGCACGACCATACCCGAAGTGGAGACCCAGATCACCCTAGGGGGCCCACTCAATCTGAATAAAAGAACAAATTTCATTTTAGTTATTTCTATTCTATTTACTATTCATTTATTGAAAAGAAAGAATACTAAAATACTTACATGCTCCTCCAATAGGTCATGGACCGCAACAGCTCCAGTCTCCCGGGTCCGATATACAAAAGGAGCTCTATAGTTTCCCGCGATGAATCGGCAGAGAATGGTAAACTGATCCTCGTTCTCAACGAGGAGATCCACCTGGGCGCGACCCAGACTGGTATAAGCCACGAACCAACTCTGAAAAGAGAAAGAAGACATAAAGTAACATTAGCAACAATCAGCAGATAAAATGCAAAGACTAAAGCACAGATAAGGGACAGAAGTGTAGACCTCCCACAGCAAAAAAAAAGCCTTTAAGGATCAGGGCTAAGTGGCGAGAAACTTGGTCCATAGCATCGTATAAGACTGCCAGAATGAAGCCCCCCCAGTCGTAGTCAAACATGATGCTGAAGTCTCGGAGATAGGGCAACCACCAAAGATGGGCTGTGTCCCTCCCACGGGCCTCGAACAAATCATGGAGCGTCAGTAAGAGAAGGACACGGGCATACTGACGCGCCTCCTGCCAGGTCATCGACGCTCCTGAAGCGACCAGCCGGGCTCTCTCTGTGGCCAGACGCGTAACCAAAATCGCCCGAGGGATCGTATCACCAAAACTTCGTCGCTTCAGAAACCATCCAAGTGCGCCGACAATACCCTCTACCGTCAGACGTAAGGGGACATCAATCTGGATAGGGACCCCCCCTAAGGAATCCCGGTCAGAGCAAATAAGTCTAGGGGGTCATCGTCATCTCCCCCAGCTCTAGTGAAAAGTGTGAGTAGTGTCCCACCAGTGAGAGGCCAACGCCGACACCAACACCGCCGTCCTGGATACCTGCTCCGAGAGGGCGTCAAAAAGAGGACCAAACGGAGTCGCAAGGAGCAATTCCTGGACAGGGGCCGGTGCCTGTCGCCACTCTAAAGAAATAGCGTTGGGGGAACCCCAACCTCAGCTAACCCACTGTAGACAATAAAACAAAGACGTATACGTAAATACATGATTATGAGGGTATTTTGGTGTAATTATGAGAGATATAGGATTATAGGGGTAAATTATGTAATTTTCTAAAAACTGAGGGTATTTTGGTATAATTATGAGAGATATAGGATTATAAGGGTAAAATTATGTAATTTTCTAAACCTGAGGGCATTTTGGTGTAATTATGAGAGATATAAGATTATAAGGGTAAAATTATGTAATTTTCTAAACCTGAGGGTATTTTGGTGTAATTATGAGAGATATAGGATTATAGGGGTAAATTATGTAAATTTCTAAAAACTGAGGGTATTTTGGTGTAATTATGAGAGATATAGGATTATAAGGGTAAAATTATGTAATTTTCTAAAAACTGAGGGTATTTTAGTGTAATTATGAGAGATATAGGATTATAAGAGTAAAATTATGTAATTTTCTAAACTTGAGAGTATTTTGGTGTAATTATGAGAGATATAGGGTTATAGGGGTAAATTATGTAATTTTCTAAAAACTGAGGGTATTTTGGTGTAATAGGATTATAGGGGTAAATTACGTAATTTTCTAAAATCTGAGGGTATTTTGGTGTAATTATGAAAGATATAGGATTAAAGGGGTAAATTATGTAATTTCTAAACTTGAGGGTATTTTGGTATAATTAAGAGAGATATAGGATTATAGGGGTAAATTATGTAATTTTCTAAAACTGAGGGTATTTTGGTGTAATTATGAGAGATATAGGGTTATAAGGGTAAAGTATGTAATTTCCCTAACCTGAGGGTACTTTGGTGTAAATTATGAGAGTTATAGGGCTATAGGGTTAAATTATGTAATTTTTAAAACCTGAGGGTACTTTGGGTGAGATTATGAGAGTTATACCAATTTATAACTTCCTAAAGGTATCACAAGTAAAGTATGTGTACTCTAAATCGGATATTATTTTTAGGCAGGCATGTGCACTAACATAAGAATTGTTTAAACATGCAGGAAACGACAGAGATAATAAATTAACAAACAGATATAAATACACAAAAGGAAGGACTTTTCAAAAGAAAACATACCAGAGATCGTCGATGGATCTCATGAGAAACAGGCTCCATCAAAAGCCAAGGAACATCCGGGACTGGAGCAGCCCGGGTAACGTCTCGGTAGACCACCGCCCGACCGCGGTCCACCCCGTCCTCGCCATACTAGTCAAGATCCGCCCAATCATCGTGGTGAGGGCTGCAACGGAGAACCCCCTGGGCATCGGTAAAGGTGACCTCCTCCTGGTCACCCTCCAATCGATCGGGCTGTGCAGGATCCATCAGTGTATGGGTAAAATATCGAAAAGGTCGGAAAAGTCGGTGAAGTGGCAGGGCTTCCGCGCTAGAGAAAAAAGAGAAAGAGAGCTAGAGAGAGAAAGAGAAAGGAGAGAATGAGGTGGAATGAGCTCAGCAGAGGGATTATATAGTGGACCAGTTTGTCGCGCGACAAACTCCCCTCCACCGAAATGTCGCGTGACATCTTGTTCCTTCCCCTGATTTTTTGACCTTTGTCTCATTTTTTCTCCTGTAGGAATGCTTCAAAGAAACAGTTTTCGAAGTTTTTCCAATATACCGCACTCGTGATAAATCCAGGAAAAAGACTTCCACGTCATCTCTCCGAAAATTAGGGGTGTTTTCGGTTTCGATCGGGGTACCCCAAACTCTCCCCAAATTTTTTAGTTCGGTTTCGGTTCGGTTCGGTTTCGGTTTTCTTATCTATGGAACCCAAACCCTCCCCAAATTATTCGGTTTCGGTCCGGTTCGGTCTCATTCGCTTTTGTTTTATATTGCTAACACTTTCGTTGAAAACAACATAAAAAAAAAACAGCACTTGAATAGTAAGAGCAACCATGCCGAGTAAGTAGTAAGAGCAAAGTTCTATCTGTCTTTCTGAATATTAAGTATGGAGTTTTAGAGTTTGAGATAAGGGAGTGACTCACCGCAGGAGCTGCTTCCAGTGCACCATCAGCAGTCGAAAAAGTGACATGCTTCAGTCCATTTTCTTTCATAAATTTAGGCCCCAGCTGATAATAAAAATATAACAAAAACTAAATCCAAATTGAAATTTCTAACAATTTAACACAAGGAAACTGGTTTATAAAAGAAGAAAAATGAACACGATAATTGGAGCAGAAAAGAAAATGAAATAAACATACATAAGTGAAACCAGTAGCAACTCTCAGAGGTTTATCCGCTGTCCATTGAGGCATTTGTGCTAGCTCCCTCATCGAATTTATGTTCTCGAAAATTCCATATTTGGGTATCTAAAACAGGGGGAAGGAGAGAGAGAGAGAGAAAGATTACGGGACTACCAGCTTGATTTTAAAATATATAAAATTATAAAGTGTTGTGCCAAACCTCACAAAATACACATATGACGGCGAGGCGAAGAGACGGTGGCGAGAAAGGGAGATGAAGATGAGCGATGAGAGAAGGAGGCGAAGATGAGCAGTGATCTAGTGATGACTCGGTGAGAGTCGTGAGACTGTGAGAGGCAAAATGAAGAGGAAGATCTAAGTGAGATGAGAGATGGTGACTTGAGAGACAGAGATGGAGTAGGAGGCGGAACTGTGGAAGTAGAAATGAGAGGTGTAGTTTAAGTTTAGGGCTTTTTTACTTTTGCTTCCAAAGTCCAAATGGTGTAGTTTAAGTTTAGGTGTAAATTTTTTTTTTTTAGGAAGTTCGGTGCAATCGGGGCAATTCGGTTAAACCGAATCCCGAACTCGACCGGACCCGAACTTTCGGTTTCGGTTTTCGATTTCGGTTTCGATTTTATTTTCGGTTCAGAAATTTTCGAATTGTAACGGATCGGTTCGGTTGGTTCGTTCTGGTTTCGGATTTCTGACAACACCCCTACCGAAAATTACAAGAACAAAATACATCGGTTAAACGAAATCTCTAATCTCCCAAAAAATCGAAACCATCAAATGAGAGAAAGAATATATCGAATAAAACGGGCACAGAAAGAGTTGAAAGAGTAGAAAAGAGAAAAATCCCGCACAAACGCCCAGAGCGAGCGAGAGAAACAGAAATGTAGAGTGACAGGGAGAGCCACACCAAAAGTGACAGCTAGGCCAAAATCAGCTCAGGGCTTCGTTTTGGGTGGGTAAGGCTCTTGATCACGACAAAGGGATAAAAAAGGACTCTTGGACAAAAACAGAGAAGGCCAGGAAAAGTCTTTCCCAAAAGAGGGAGAAATAAGGGCATCGGAAAACAGAAAACGATGTGGGCCCACCAAAAAGTAAGAACTAAAGACCAGAGATCAGAGATTGACCTTTCATGCAAATTTTCTTTTCAGCACGATACAGAAGAAATGACTTGGAAATAAACCTTTGAATCACCACTCCGCGAAGAATAGAAAGATCCGAAATTGCTTTCTAAGGAAGCGTTCTCACTCGGGAAAAGAGTAAAATTTCAGGAAAATACGGGAAAATCTAGAAAAGCCCCTGATGAGCTCCTTTTACTCACACAAAATTTATCCCTCTCATTCTAGCAGTCAAAGAGAGGCAACCATTTTCTCCAAAGGCAAAACACAAATCACAAGCCCTCGCCAGAGGCAAAGGCACTCACGAAAGCCCTCCCAGAGGCAATGTTCATTCTTTTCACAGATCAAAGCCTTCCCGGAGAGGCAAAGTGTAGCAATGGTAGTCCTCCCACATGAGGCAAGAAGATCAAAGCCCTCCCGGAGAGGCAAAGTGTATCAATGGTAGTCCTCCCACATGAGGCAAGAAGATCAAAGCCCTCCCGGAAAGGCAAAGTGTATCAATGGTAGTCCTCCCACATGAGGCAAGAAGATCAAAGCCCTCCCGGAGAGGCAAAGTGTAGCAATGGTAGTCCTCCCACATGAGGCAAGAAGATCAAAGCCCTCCCGGAGAGACAAAGTGTAGCAATGGTAGTCCTCCCACATGAGGCAAGAAGATCAAAGCCCTCCCGGAGAGGCAAAGTGTAGCAATGGTAGTCCTCCCACATGAGGCAAGAAGATCAAAACCCTCCCGGAGAGGCAAAGTGTAGCAATGGTAGTCGGCAAAGTGTAGCAATGGTAGTCCTCTCACATGAGACAAGAAGATCAAAGCCCTCCCAGAGAGGCAAAATGTAGCAATGGTAGTCCTCCCACATGAGGCAAGAAGATCAAAGCCCTCCAAGAGAAGCAAAATGTAGCAATGGTAGTCCTCGCACATGAGGCAAGTCCAAAGCCCTCCCAGAGAGGCACAGTGGAGCGATGGTAGTCCTCCCACATAAGGCAAAAAGAACAAAAGTCCTCCCAGAGAAGCACAGTGGAGCAATGGTAGTCCTCCCATCTGAGACGAGTGGAGCAAAGTTAGTCCTCCCATCTGAGGCAAGTAGAGCAAATTAAAAAGCCCTCGAAAGAGGCAATGAGGTAACACAAAGCCCTTTCCGGAGGCATTCATAAACACTTTTTCATACACACACTTCCTTAGAGTTCTTGCGGGAGCCATAGACCACGGTCTCTTCCAGTCGCCTCAATTCCTTACAAGCAAGGAGCTTGAGTCGAGAGGGTCTGTAGACACCCCGATTCGTGACCCCCGCAAGAACTCTAACGACTTTCGAGAAGTACAGTTCTGGGAGTCCGGGACCCACCCGAGCACCTGAAACTTCCCCAAAAGGGTTTGTTGGCCAAACAAACTTGTTTTAAAGAAGGATTATCGCGCGACAGATTCAAATGTCGCGCGACAATCTTCCTTATGTCGCACGATAGACCCCTCTGACCCAGACCAACCACTTCCTGACAAATCAGTCTGTTAGAAGGGTCACCTCAGCCGTTTATCGAGCGACATTTGGGACAATGTCGCGCGACACTTGCCCCTTTTGGAGAAATGTCGCACGACAATCCCTCCCTAGCACTATAAATAGGCCAACACCCCCAAGGGTCTAGGACAACAACTTGGGATCTAAGAATTCTAAGTTTTAAATTTGATTTTCTGTTCTTTTATCAAGTATTTTCTACTATCGTCTTATTTCTGAAGTATTATCGAATCTATTCTCGACACTCGATGTGTCCCGGATCTGGAATCGAATTCTCGAAAATTTCTGAAGAAAGAGAAAATTATTATCGCCAGAGATCTCTCTGCTGTATTATATTTTCTTTCTTATTAATTATTCTCGTCGGGAAGGTAAAGAAAGTCTTTTCTAGTATTTAAAATTAGATATCTGTGTACTTGTTTTACTTTCGTTGTTCTATCCACATTTTATTTGAATAAACTTATTGCCAAGTTATAAATAGTCTACTGTTCTCTAAACAAAAGACCCTGATAAAAATTATTTACAAAACCAGAAGAGTAAGTACATTATCATCCGGATAAAATTCTGTTTTCAAAACCTGGATTGATAGAACTTATCTAGGAATTAAAATTCAGTATATCTTGTCTCTTTCATAGACTGCGATATGTCTGATAGAACTCCCCTCAAAAGTTCTAATTCCATATTAATTAGTCCCGACACAAGATCCGAACTTTTCCAAAAGAAGTTAAAACCCGAGAAAACCGTCATTATCTGATGAAATAAAATGGGAAACTCTCTCTTAAAATAGATACAACTTTTTGTCACTTGTATTTACCCCTTTTGAAAACAAAATATCGGATCTCGGAACACAAAGGTTTTCACCGCTTTCCCCGCTTTCCCCATAAATTAGGGTTCTTTTCCACTTGGAAAATAGTAGACTGTCAGTAAAAGCATCCAAGTTTTTTAACATAAAATAAACATATAAGACCATTAGAGACCGAAAGGGCGGAACGGGTGCTTAACACCTTCCCAATCCGTAACAAAGTTTCCGAACTCTATAGAATCCTGGTTTCGTAGACAAACGTGTAAAGAAAGGCGTATCTGTAGCATTTCCTCTTACACAGCTATTTTGTTCGTTTTCTAGTAAAACGTACTGGTGACTCTGAACGAACCCTCTTGCATCTAGAAATAGGATAGAGGGACACTCGATATGAATTATCAGCATCAATAGAAGCAAATGGAACGACGGAATCCCTTCCAACGTTTCAGACGCCCAAGAACAGGATCGAGACCAGGGGGTCGCATTTGCGGATTCTCACACAAACTGGCGACTCTTATTCTTTTCAAAACCGATTTTCAAAGCAACAACCGAATCGCCGCCCACAAGGACACCCGGGCGTCGAGAATGCGGGTTCTCACAGCGGTGACTCCGTTGGGGATAGATGTTAAGAGGATTAGACTCTAAACAATAGTACAATATGCGTGGATAATTGATTATGTTTGCATGCTTTCTTTTTTGGCCTTAGTCATAGGATAACATAGATGCGATTTAGGTGGATACCTTGACTCCCTTTTTGTTTGTAATAATTGTTTCAGGAAAATTTTTTCATAAATAAAACTTAAAAGTACTCGAACAAATCCTAAAGCGTTTTTCATAATGTACCCCCATACTTGTTATTTTGCACGCACTCACTATCATCATACATTATTGCAAGTGTGAATTTACCCTATCAACCTCGGGACCAAAGTGGTGACTAGGCCGTGGACTTGCGGGTCTACACTAGCCAAAAGCGCATGGGACCACTCTCCTTGGCCAAGTACCAAACTGAGGTATATCGAGTGACAAGAACACCCACGTACCCAGAATGTATATCAAAAGGCCGAGAGGGTCTGTGAACACCTCATTTTGCGACCCCCGCAAGAATCCTGATTTCCAAAGAAATAAGCATGCATGCATGCACGAATATTCCTAGATGCATATATTATGTACATGTGATACAGGTTAAAGAAAAAAGCCGAAAAGACGCCCGGATGAGAAGTTAGAAAATTATTAAAAACTGTCAAAATTGAAAACCATCAAAGCTCCTGGAAACTTATGAAAGGAGAGTTACGTATTTTTGATCATCCTAAAACTTTGAGAGTTGATAGACATTATCAAAAGGAGTAGCATACTCGAAAATCAGCTCAATCCGACGGTCGGATCTCCGAAACATCAGAAAATCATGAGTTTATTTTGGGTGATCAAATGGAGGTCTTCTCGAAGTTAAAATGGTTTGAAATTTGGTAAGTAGATAGGCCTTATTGTGGGGAAGAACATATTCAAAATTCAACTTTGTCGGACATGGGATTCTCGATCAAGAATCAATTTGTCTATCGTACAATTCTAGTCGAAATGTCCTTCGTAGCAAATTAAAATAAATAGAGGCCTTCTCGAACTCTGATCGACCTCAAATTTGGACACAATCTAGAAAACATTTGTAGGGAAAACATAACCAAAAATAAATATAATCCAACAACTAGAATTTCAGTTGTCGAGGTTGTTGTACGCAAGTATGTTTCCTATGCGAGAACAAACTCTTTGTACCAATCTGGGGAGACCGAGTCCTTCCCGAACTCCGATCGACTTCAAATTTTTATAGGGTATAAAAGACTTATATTGGCAATATATATCCAAAATTTAGCATGATCCAATGGTTAGAACTTTACTTTTCGTGCAAACCAGTGACCTTATCTACAACAAGTACCTTTCCTACGCAGAAACAAATTCTTCGTACCAATTAGAGCAAAAGGAGACCTTCCCAAACTCTGATCGACCTAAAATTTTTACATGATCTAGAAGACTTCTATTTTCAACACATATCCAAAACTCAGCATGATCCAATGGTGGGAAGGCTTCACGATATGCTCCAAGAGTCCTAGTTGCAATCTCTTTTCTTGCTCTCCAAGTATTTTTTCAACTATAAATAGACCTCCCCTCCATTCATATTTTTCATCAACAATCAAAGGGATTTCGTGGTACACACCAAGAGACCCTTATTCTCTCCCTCCAAAAGAGCTCAGGTATAATTATCTCTTCTTTTATTTATTCGTCGGTTGTATAATTTATATTCTTGTCTGTATAATTTCTATCACTTGATAGCTTTTCAAAACCCTTTTTCAAATTGTTTTTCAAAACCAAAAGCGTATAATAAACCCTAATCTTATTCCAAAATAGCATTATTACTTTCTTACTTTTTAAAAAACCCGGATTAGTAGTATTGCTATACGAAGGAATCGATAATCGCTATATATCTAATCTAACTCATAGATTGCAGTGTGTATGTGATAAATACTCGATTATGAGAGCACTATTGCCATCTATACCGGTTTAATCAATGACTTTGGTATACGATTGGTCAATTCGCCTCATATTATATCGAATATAAGATTCCACGTCGAATAAGTTTCTGAAAAGCCTAAAGTTTTACAAAATCATTTGTTTCATTGCATCTACTATTGTCAAACTCTCTTTTCCAAATCACACACACACACACACACACTTATTTTCAAAATCATGGGCGAATTAGAAAACACATCGTTTTCATCCTATCCCTAAAATCTTGATTTCTAAGGCAAGCACGAAAAGCTATAAAGTAATAGCAATAGCATGCAAGAACTGAATTATAACACGCGCATATCCTACTCAAGAGACCGAAAGGACGAATTGGGTGCCTTACATCTTCCTGATTCGTAACTTAATCCCTGAACCTCCGAATCAACTGGTTTCGCATACATTCTGTATAAGAGGATATTTAGTCCATAAATACGTCTCTTTTACACAAACCTTTTTGTTTGTTTAGTAAAACAAATTGGCGACTCTTATTATTTTTAAAATTGATTTTCAAAGCAACAACGGAACGTCGCCCACGAGGACCCCCGGGCGTCGAGAACGCGGGTTCACACAGCCCGGGGGTCCTCGTGGGCGGCGATTCCGTTGTTGCTTTGAAAATCGATTTTGAAAAGAATAAGAGTCACCAGTTTATTTTACTAAACAAACAAAAAGGTTTGTGTAAAAGAGACATATTTATGGACTAAATATCCTCTTATACAGAATGTATGCGAAACTAGTTGATTCGAAGGTTCGGGGATTAAGTTACAAAATGGGAAGGTGTTAGGCACCCAATTCGCCCTTTCGGTCTCTTGAGTAGGATATGCGCGTGCTATAATTCAGTTTTTGCATGTTATTGTTATTACTTTACAACATTTCGTGCTTGCCTTAGAAATCGGAATTTTGAGGTTGGGGTGAAAATGATGTGTTTCTTAGTTCGCCCATGATTTTGAAAATAAATGTGTGTGTGTGTGATTTGAAAAATATAGTTTGATAATAATATATGCAATGAAACAAGTGATTTTGTAAAGCATTGGGCTTTTCAAAAACTAATTCAGTGTGTAATCTTATATTCGATATTATAGGAGGCGAGTTGACCGATCGTATACCAAAGTCAATTGATTAAACATGTATAGATGGCAGTAGAGCTCTCATAATCGAGTATTTATTACATACACACCGCAATCTATGAGTTAGATTGAATATGTAACGATTATCGATTCCTTCATATAACAATACCTCTAATCCGGGCTTTTGAAAAAGTAAGAAAGTAATAATACTATTTTAGAATTGGATTAGGGTTTATTATACACCTTTAGTTTTGAAAAAGGGTTTTAAAAAGCTATCAAGTGATAGAAATTATGCAGACAAGAATATAAATTATAAAACTGATGAATAAATAAAAGAAGAGAGAGAAAATTATATCTGAGCTCTCTTGGAGGGAGAGAATAAGGATCTCTTGGTGTGTACCATGAAATCCCTTTATTGTTGATGAAAAATATGAATGGAGGGGGGTCTATTTATAGTTGAAAAAAAGACTTGGAGAGCAAGAAAAGAGATTGCAACTAGGACTCTTGGAGCATATCGTGAAGCTTTTCCACCGTTGGATCATCCTGATTTTTGGATATGTGTTGGGAATAGAAGTCTTCTAGATTGTGTAAAACTTTCAGGTCGATCAGAGTTCGGGAAGGTCTCCTTTTGTTCTGATTGGTACGAAGAGTTTGTTTCCGAGTAGGAAAGGTACTTGTTGTAGACATGGTCACTTGTTTGCACGAAAAGTCAAGTTCTCACCATTGTATCATGCTTAGTTTTGGATATATATTTCCAATATAAGTCTTTTAGACCTTGTAAAAATTTGAAGACGATTAGAGTTCAGGAAGGACTCGGTCTCCTCAGATTGATACAAAGAGTTTGTTCCTGCATAGGAAACGTACTTGCGTACAACAACCTCGACAATCAAACTTCTAGCAATTGGATTATGCTGAATTTTGGATATGTTTTCCCTCAAAATGTTTTCTAGCTTATGTCCAAATTTGAGATCGATCAGAGTTCGGGAAGGCCTCTATTTATTTTAATTTGCTACAAAGGACATTTCAACTAGAATTTGACGATAGACAAATTGATTCTTGAGGATCCCATGTCCGACAAAGCTGAATTTTGAATATGTTCTTCCCCACAATAAGGCCTATTTAATGATCAAACTTCAAACCATTTTAACTTCGAGAAGACCTCCATTTGATCACCCGATTCAAACTCATGATTTTTTTAATTTTCAGAGATCCGACCGTCGGATTGAGCTGATTTCGAGTATGCTACTCTTTATGGTAATGTCTAACAACTCTAAAAGTTTGAGGATGATCCGAAATACGTAACTCTCCTTTCACAAGTTTCCAAGAGTTTTGACGGTTTTCGGTTCTGGCAATTTTCGATAATTCTATAACTTTTCATTTGGGCATTTTTCCGGCTTTCTTCTTTGACCTGTATCACATGTATATAATATATATATATATATATCTAGGAATGCTCGTGCATGCATGCGTTCTTATTTCTTTAGAGATCAAGATTCTTGCGGGGGTCGCAAAATGAGGTGTTCACACGCGTATTGACTAATATGCTAATTGTACAAAAAAAAAGAAGAACAATATGTTAAGAAAGTTAGGAAGTAAGGTTACGCATGCATAGTATTGGTCTTCCATACAAGCCAACATAAATATTAAAGTGCAAAACTTACAATAACATTATTCGGGGTTTTATATTTTGAAAGTATTGTAAGAGTCAAACGTAATTAACCGAATTTCTCATATTTTATATAACTTGGACACAATTTTGGTAGATAAAGTTAATTATAATTAGGGGCTTAGAGTTAAATTTATTAAAATTATGGCTATTCGATCAAAATAAATTAGAGTTTAAAGAGAGAGAGAGATAGAGAGAGCATATTTCTATCAAAAAAAAATTGATCTAATTTTGAAAATATGAGTTTAATAAACAAGTGTATTTATTTTTTCTTAACACGCGTATTGAATAATATGCGAATTATACAAAAAAACAAGAACAATAAATCAGAATTATGGCTTTTCGATCAAAATAAATCAAAGTTCAAAAAAAAGAGAGCAAATTTTAGTAAAAAAAATTGATCTAATTTGGTTTTGGGGTCCAAAATCATTTGTTTTGGTTTGTTTAATCACCTAAGGGGCAAAATAGGTACATCAAGCTAAAAAATCAGTTGACTAACACTTTTTTTGCTTTGACTCACGGTTCTGTTAAAAATGGACCCCAAAGCCCCAGAAATGAAAACTGTGGACCCCTAATTCAAGATTGTCAAAACTATGGACCCCAAAACCCAAATGACCCTTATCAGATTAGTGGATTATGATTGTTATTGGATTCAAATTTCAAATCCACGTTCGATAAAATAAGTTGGATTCAGATTGAAATTCGATCCATTAAAAAGTCTATTTCCATGGGCTATTATTGTTACCTAGGTGAATTCTAGTCATACATTGTTACACAAGGCCTCGGGAATGGGCGAGTCTAGCCTATCCTAATAGGCTTTTAAGGTCGATGGGCTTATTCCCTTGGGAGTCCACCTGGCGGAGTCGGGATGGCACCCATGCTTTTACAGTTTTATGGGTATAGCCTTTCAACGGAAGGACCAACCCTTGTGAGTTGAAGGTATACCCATAAACCACCAATGGCTTTTTCAAATAGGCTATTTTTGGGCTAGGCCAAGCTGGGCAAAATGAACTTAGCTTCAAATTTTTAATAAAATTAAGAAGTATTAAAAATTCATTAACTAGCCAAATTAAAGCAAATAAACATATTATTGTTAGTAATACTGTACATGGACGCATATGTGATATTTGTGCACGCATTATTTTTATGCATGTTAAGGTTTAATTTAAAGTGGGAAGAATACATAATAAAAATGTTGTTGAATTGATGGTTCAATAACCTATTTTCAACTTCGGGGTCGTGGGTTCTAGCTTGGTTAATTAGAGAAAATGGATTCTAAGTACCTCCCCAATAATTATATTCAAACTAAGGACATCTTATTATTCCAAACTAGATAAATGACTTCCTCCATAATTTGTTTTAGCCACAAGAACAATTTTCAAATTTTTGTTCAATAAAAGGATACACCCTTTTTTTTGAATGTCAATTATACCCTTACTACAATTTTTTATTACCTAGCTTCACCAACTACTTTCGTCACCACAGCCACCGGAGCTTCGGCAGCCACTTTGGAGCTCCGACGACCATTGTCGTATCTCCAACAAGGACACAAGAGTTTTGGAGAGAATTTTTATATAGTGCAAAAACAAATTTGCATTCAAATTTACGTCTTTAATTGCTTGCAAATTTAGTGCAAAAATGAATTTGTACAAAAATATATCTTAATTTGTCTACGGATTGATGCAAAACATATTTGTACTAAAATTTATAATGTTATTTGTTTGTGGATTTAGTGCAAAAACATTTTTGCACAAAAAATATATCATGAGTTGTTTGAGAATTTAGTGCAAAAATAGATTTGCACTAAAATATGTATCATTAGTTGATTGCAGATTTAGTGCAAAAACGGATTTGCACTAAAATATGTATCATTAGTTGATTGTGGATTTAGTGCAAAAACAAATTTGCACTAAAAATATATCATGAGTTACTTGAGAATTTAGTGCAAAAACATATTTGCACTAAAATATGTATCATTTTTTTGCTTGCAAATTTAGTGTAAAAACAGATTTTCAATACTTATGCTGGAGTTTTGGTGAGGTTATAACACTTTGGTAATAGTTGCCGGAGCTCCGGAGGGGGATAATAGTGGTAATGGTGGCCGGTGGTGACTAATTTATTTTTAAGAAAACATAAAAGAAATTGATCAAGGGTATTTTAGATAAAGACAAATGAGTATCCTTATTTTGAAATGAAAATGTAAGGTGTCATTCCCTTGAATATAATTATAAAGGAAGCCCTTTTAACTCATTGTCTCAGTTAGTTATAAGTTTTTTTCAATATTATAATAATAAGGGGTAAAATCAGAAAATACAAAATTCTTGGTCTCATAACCAAATTAGCTGCTTCCCTTTTAATATAACTAGGCTCTTAACATACACACTATGTGCACACTTTCTTTCTTTGGACATTTAGATTACTTGAAAAATATTTAATAAGTGAAGAAGTAGCCAAATGGCAATATGTTTCTTCTTTTAACTATAAGCTTGCGATTTAAATCCCACTAATGAAAGTTTATTGAAAAAAATTAACGCATGTGCAAAATAGGAAAACAAAGTTGGTGTCATAACCAAATGATATAGCTTTCGATTTATATATACACTAGATTTTTTGTACACACGTGATGCGTGTGCGATGCAAATATAAGTGATTTAATTTTTTTTAAAGTAATAAGCGGCTCATTGGTTGAATGTATCTTGATACTCTTGCAAGCATAATGGTTCAAATCCTATTCCTTACGATTAAATATCAAATTTTTTTATGAACTTGAAGCTCAAAAGGGTAAAAATTGAAAACTATAAAACCTTACAAGGTTTTAAACCAATGAATTGTCTTCCGACTTTATATAATAGTAAATACGTACAAAAACAACAAATTTAGGGATATGACTCAAAAATTATATTTAGGGATATTTTACAATCATCTTTCGATATATTTATATAATTTTTTAGAGCATTAAATATCAATCTGAAGTGTTTTTACCTATATCTTGTATATATTATGTTGAAGTCATTAATATATAATTAATAGGGTTATTTGATAAACTTTGGATGGGACCAGCTAGTGGGCGGACTTAAAAGGTCTCAAATCAAGTAGGCCCACAGTCGGACATAAAAATAAAGGTGATGTTTGGAGTTGAGTTTTTAAGTTGAAGTTTTAAAATATGGTATTTGGTAGCATTTAGAAGTATGTTGAAAAGTGAATTTGATTTTTGTTTGAGTTTTTTTCAACCAATTAAAAAATTTCATAAAAGATTTTCAAAAAATAGTCACAATAAATCTTATTTTATAGATTTCGATAAGTATGTTTCAAATACATATTTTTTATCTAATTTTGATTTTTAAATTTAAAATTATAGTGTTTTAAAAAAAAAATTAGAGAGAGAATAAAATAAAATAAATTTTAAAAAATATAAAAATAAAGTTAATTTTGAATTGAATTTTTAAAATTTAAAAAGAAAAAAATCCACCAAACAAGCTCAAAACCCCATTTTATTATCCAAATTAATAGTTTTTCAGTTGCTTAAATGGGCAGGACCGAATCGAACCGGACTAACTTTCGGGCCTCTATACTAGTCAATGAGTGAGGTCTACCTCATCCACGTGAGCTGAACATGACATAGAATATGCTAACGTCACCCAGGGCAGCACGTGAACAACCACAGTAGAGAAAGAGAAAATTTATTAGCCGCAATTAAACCTATTTTTCAAATCCGCACTTAGTTGTCTACCGTCTCTCTCCACAGAAATTCTCTCTCTCTCTCTCTCTCTCTCTCTCTCTCCAATCTGTTCGTCTTTCAAACGAACCTAAACCCCACCCCACCGCCCAACCCCGTACCCACCTCATACCCTTCTCTCAGTCTCCATCTCACTCTTAGTCGTGTATTTTGCTTCCATTCTAGGGTTTTGATAGTAATTCTACGGTCTTTGATTTCTCTCTCGCTAGATTTTTTTAATGGAGTTTGGAGGTGGTCGAAAGAGAGGGAGGCCTGCTTTGAATGGCAATGGTGGTGGCTTCAAGAAATCAAGCAAGGTTCGTCTTTCTCTCCTATTCTTTCTTCTCCAATTCCCTTTAAATCTAGGGTTTTTCATATTTACTGTGTTTGTATCGTACATAATTACTTGTTCTACTGTTTGTAGAAATCTTCAATGTATGTTTGTCGATGTTTATGGAGTATCTATGTAACCTATATGATAAGGGCTATGGTTTGGGAATCTTGAAAATGTACAAGGAGATAAAAGAATTGTGTGGTTGAGATTACATATGCTTTTGAATAGTAGTAGTGTCTTTGGTGCGCGTTAAAACCTAGTCTATATAATAAAGGGCCATGATTTTTGAATCTTAAAATGTACGAAGAGATAAAAGGATTGCTTGGTTTAGATTAAATATGTTTTTTGAATAGTAGGTAGTGTCTTTGGGTCTTGTTAAGACCTAGAATATATAGTAAGGGGCCATGATTTTTGAATCTTGAAAATGTATATGGGGACAAAGAATTGTGCGTCTTAGATTAAAAATGGTTTTTGAATGGTTGGTAGTACATTTGGCATGGGTTATGACCTAGTTTTGTACTGTATATGTTTAATCGGGTTTCGTCAGGGGTTTTTTCCATTTTTTATTTATTTTTTGTTTGGAAGGTTGGTAGTACATTTGGCATGGGTTATGACCTAGAATATATACTAGGGTTTGTATAGTTAAAGTTGCAGTTATTTGGTTCTTTCTAGTGGTGTTCTTGGTCTAATTGAAAACCAAACTGCGGTCCAAACAAGTGTTGCAGTTGAAGGGGACTTGAATTGAAGTTAGCATAATTTTGCCTGTTCTTTAGCTATGCTGTTCTTGAAGTGACGTTAGCATAATTGATTTGTAAATTTTGCTTTTCTGCACTATATTTTGGCAATTTTTGTATGTTGCTATGCAAAATGCTGAACAGTGTTGGACATGCACTATTTTGGCAATTTGCGTACGCTGTGTTCATGAGCGTTTTTTCTTTGTTTCTATTTAATAGAAGTCGATGTCAGAATTGAGATATTCAATGCAAGGGGAATAGACTGTCTGGAAAGAGTTTGCTGTTTACAGTATATTGGGTTTCAGCATCTTAAGTATTTCTTTTACTGCGTACTGTTTCGTAGTGAAGATAATATTACTATAACAATTTACATCCTTGCTCAAAAGACTGAGGAAAGTGAAAAAATAAAAGATTTTATCTCTAATTCAGAACCAAAAAACAAACATTGATGGTTTGAAAAGTGATCTCACATGAATTGGTTAAGCTTTTGTTTTGTGAGCCAAAATTAAGAAGTAAGGTGTGGGATTTTCTTTTCATTTCTTTCTCTCCAACATTTTTCTCACAATCAATGTGAACAGTTTTCTCTTTGCTCCATATAATATTTGTTTGGTTTTGAAGATTCTAAATATATTATGTATTTCTAAAAGTTAACCCTTACAAATTTTATCCAGCAAC